>CM044964.1:9438123-9510623 GCA_024516035.1 Bactericera cockerelli
AACTTAATGTCGAATTATTAGGATTAGATTTGATCTAAGTGATCACTATCCCTTAACTCGGTCTATGGTGCGCTGTGATTGGTTGAAACTCCGACTTGACGTGTCAGGCTTAGCTTAACTTTATTCCTGTTTCATATTGAGGCCCTCAGTTGAGCTTAATTGAATCCTTACATAACTTCCTTGATCATAGTTTTTATTATTAAATTCTTTACTAGATAATAAGACACATAATATGTATATGTATACAGTATACAAATAATGATTACAAAAATTAAAGAAATATGGAAACAGTACAAACAATAAAAAGGAAAAAATTGGATAAATACATATATATAATAATAATAATATCGCCTTATTTATACTGCCCGATTAGGACTATTAAAGTCCCATAATTCCAGCAGTAAGCCCAAGACATATTACCATGTGGTATAAAAATCCCGAATGGCAGGATAACTTATCATGTCCCGGCTCGGTTTCAAACCCACGAACTCTGGAAACTCAGGAAAGGGCGGGGTTATTGTCTATAGCTGCTATTAAAGCCTTAAAAAATTTATATATAGCAATCTCTTCCACCCAACCCATAACAAACACGCGCTGCAAGTTTTCATTCCTGTATGGGTACTATTAGGTGGGTACTGCGTTATACGAGTAACGACGATTTAATTATGAATATTTTCAACACTGCCTTGATGACGACACCCTGTGATAGCCTAGTCCATGTCATAGGCATATTATTTCTATACCAGCACATGCGATGGCACATTAGGTATGGGCATATCATTTCGTACATGTATATTAGCGTACACGATGGCATAATAGGACGCTAATAAATAGTGGCGTGCCATACCCACTCCCCAGCCATCTGATTCCGAACATCGGAGAGGTAGCGCGGAAAAACTACAGGGTGGACGGAAAACTCTGGTGCAGTGGTTCGAATCCGAGTGACGGACAAGAACCGTGGGCCACATTATGAAACAGGATTAAAGTTAAGCAAAGCTAGACCCGTCTTCAAGTCGGAGTTTCAACCTAGGTTTTTTTTTTTTTTTTTTTTTTTTAAAGTTGGGTTTAACGTCGCTTTCAACTGCCATGGTCATATCACGACGGGGGTTTTACCCTCCATTCGCAGGAAACTCACAAACCTGCTACTCACATTGACCTCACCCAGCCTGAGTGGGGCCGGGAAAAGCCAGCGTCACGAGAATTAGAATTTGAATGGTCACCCATCCAAGTCTTAACCTCGCTGGATGTCGCTTAACTTCGGTGTTCTGAAGGGAACCGGTGTATTCAACATGCCATCGACGCTGGCTCTAGGTTTCTCTTAACACTGGAACGACCGGGTGTACCACCGATGGTACACGCGTGTCTGTACGGAATGGACCGAGTGTACCATCGGTGGTACATGCATGTACTACGCCTGTGAATAGCCTAAACATCGCCGGTCCCACGGGAGAACTGACTAAAAACATGCCGGTCGTCTATGTGTTAATTCCAGTTCTCTTGTATCCAGATACGACTAGTTACCTTGGCCTAACGGTAGCATGCTGGGCTTGCACTCCAGGAAACCCGGGTTCCAATCCCAGTGGAGTCGGAATTTTTTCGGCTCTGTACTTTGGATGTCGGGGACTACTCTAGGCCTCATGAGGACAATTGGGGTAGTTGTAGTTTTAGAGAGGGAAACGACCAGTGGCAGCATTACGAGATTGATATTGGAATATGATGGTTTGAAAGTTGGTTTGAGATATTATGATACATTGTTGTTGTTGTGACCAGCCTGGGTACAGCTGGAGGGGAAAATGATGGTCTCCAGTCAACTTTATTTCAAAGTTGACGCCTTCTACAATCACATATTTCTATGTGCGATCAACCATCGATCGCACATAGGGTTTAACTGCATTTGGGTTTAACTCCCTTTCAACTGCATGGTCATATCACGTCGAGGGTGTTAACCTCCATTCGCAGGATACTCACAAACCTGCTACCCACATTAACCTCACCCAGCCTGGGTTGGGCCGGAATGAGAGCATCACGAAGTCTTCACCTCGCTGGACGTTGCTTAGCTTCAATGATCCTACGACTGGAGTTGGTCTGTTTTTTTTTTTTTTTTTTCCTCTGTGGTATTATGACATTTTTAAAAATAATCATAATATTAATAGTTTATTTATTTTCTTTATAAAGAAACATTTATACAAAGGTACTTTTCCTAAACTTTGAAGGGCTTCTAAGAGAAGCTCTGTTGTCTCATGATTTCCCGAGCACCCTATGCCTGGGCAGCGTATACACCGCGGATTCATTGTAACGTATATGAGCTTCGTGTAATGTTTGTAGGAAGGATGAGATGAGATGAAGGTCACCCTCCCTCGCCCTCGGGGGCCCTGGGTGGGTGATGTGCCCCCCCCCCCCCCCCCTCCCCCTGTCCCTCTCATGTGAAGGTAGGTATAGATAGGATTTGAGATGACCATCCCATACAGATCTCATGCCATAACAGAATGTCAACAATTCAACATCCTTGATCAGATTTTGTTTTTTATTGTCACATATTGCGTCTTTTTGATTGTGATCAGCCTCCGTGGCATAACGGTTGTGACTACTGCCGCAGTCCAGAGATCCCGAGTTCGATCCCGGGTTGAATCAGACTTTTCGAAGAAAATTCTGTTCCCTCCAAACACGTGAGGCTGGCATGTCCGCCCCTACCCAGCCTGGGTGAGGTTAATGCGAGTAGCTGCTACGATTCCCAGCGAATGGTGGGTAACATCCCCGTCCTGATGTGGGGACGTTAAAACCAAATAAAATTGTTGGCGTTAGGAAGGGCATCCAGCCGTTAAATATGTGCCAAAACCAACCAATCACATACCATGAGGCTGAACAACGTCGACCCTGCTTGAGCAGGATAGGACAGAGTAAAAGAAGAAGAAGATCCCAGACAGATCTCATGCCAGAACAGAATATCAAAAACCTTGATGAGGTTTAGTTTTTTATCACAGATTGTGTCTTTTTGGTCCGACTTGACGACTGTGTGTCTGTGTTCCATTATCCTGTATAATATTGAGGCCCTCAGCGTCTAGCAGCCGTATTTATGAACAAAAACCGACGACTGATTTAGATTTTATTCAATATTGTTGGACAATACCTTGCTTGAGACATTGCTTAGACAAAATTCTCTGTTCATAAAATGCTTAGACAAAAGTCGCTTAGGTCATTTTAATATTATTGGCCCATACCTTGCTTAAGACATTGCTTAGACAAAATTCTCTGTTCATAAATTGCTTGGACAAAAGTCGCTTAGGGCCTTTTAATTCTCGCTTAGGGCCTTTTTCTAGACAAAATTCTCGTCTGTAAGTCGCTTAGGGACCCAACATTTTGAACCAGGATTATGAAACATATTAAGACTGCTGGAACACAAGAGACTGCTGGAATAAAGGGACTTTTTAGTCTCACCTCGGCAGTATAAACAAGGTAATTTCTATTCTATTCTATAAGACACGCCCTCAAGTCGGAGTTTCAACCAATCACAGCGCACTATAGCCCGAGTTAAGGGACAGTGTCCAAGAGTTAAGGGACAGTGTTTAATCTAAGATTAAAGTTCAGATAAGCCAGACTGTCCCTCAACTCGGGCTGTAGAAGTAATTACACTGAAATTGGTTAGTATAATAGTAAATACACTGTAACGACTTGAGGGCTTGTCTGGCTTATCTTAACTTTAAAGAGCTCACACGAATAGCTCAGTGATTAAGCACTCACTTGCCATGCGGAAGGTCCCGGTTTTGAACCCCCGCGCCCACAAAAATTTGTATTCAAAATTTGGTTACAGTTGTTTGTAAGGGATACCTTCCGGTGTGCTTGTGTTCACCCAGAACATAAATGGGAAGTATTGTGTCACTTCTCGCCCATCAGAGGGGAGGAATACTACGGGATGGACTCTCTCCCTCTCTCTCTCTCTAACTACTCCTTTCCCTGTCTCTCTCTCTCTATCTATCTATTTTTCTCTCTCCCTGTCTCTCTCTCTAAAACTCGTTCTCTCTCTAACAAGGTGTGGTACACGGTAGGGAAGATGCGTCTCTCTCTCTCTCTCTATCTCTCTCTCTCTCTCTCTCTCACACACACATACACACACACACTAGGTTTTGTACACGATTTACGAAGATATCTCTCTCTATCTCTTACTAGGTGTGGTACCTATAATAGGGAAGATACATCTCCTTCTCTCTCTCTCCCTCTCATCTTGTTGCCAATCTCCATGATATCAGAGCTGTACATGCATCAGGTGATTAAGTCCATTGTGAGTCTGGTTGAGAAAATTTGTGCCTGTGACTTAAATCTTTAGAGATTCCATGTATTTAATGTGGTACGGCAATGCCTCATTGTGTAGAGTAGGATTAGGAAAAATAAATATAGGGCCATGCCTCAGACTGTCACTCGGCTACAGTCAAATAGATTTTGACCACAAAATATCATGTCTTGTCTTGACCTTATGCTGGAAACAAGGGTCTTATTTAGGGTGGTATGCAGAGTCCTCACTGTAGGGATGCCTGGGTCATTTGTCCCTTCAGCTGATTTTGTCATGCAGAGACGTTTGTTTCAAGCTCCCGTGCGCATGCGCATTCAGATGTCTCTTGAAAGAAGAGATTGTCAAGATCGAAGTATTCCCTATAGCAAGCTCGGGACCACCCTATAATGAACCCTATAGGGATAAAAAAAAAACGTCTCTGCATACCAGCCTTAGTCTTAAAAGTTGTACTTCTTATTGTAATTCCTGATTTTCAGAATATGGTCATATTTCAGTCTGAGTATAATCAGAAAAGTGAGAAGTTCCTGAGTGGGTAAGAAAATTAACTCAAATTATCTTTACCAAATATTTACCGTACTTGCATGGAACTCGAACCACCGGTCTGCAGGTTACGAGTCCGCGGGCCTTGTGCATACTAATAATAATAACAACACTCTTTAGTGGAAAATAACCACCAGGCTAGGTTAATGCTTCAATCATTTTCTACCACCTAACCCTCAGTGTCTTATTAATACCAATGTGGTCAATCTTAATATGTAAAGTCTGGCTGGGGGACGTTAAACAGGGAGAAGACCAGTGTCCCGCTAGAGGACTATAAACAGAGAACAGACTAGCCAGCCCTTACAAGCCAGGCTAGCTTGCAGTTTCCTAAGGGTTTAATGGCTTATAAAGAAAAGTCCAAGTCCTCATGATGGTTGATCGCACATAGAAATATGTGGTTCAGGACGAGCCAACTTTGAAATAAAGTTGGCTGGAGACCATCACTCAACCCTCCAGCTGTAGCCAAGCTGGCTACAACAACAACAACAACATCTTAATATGTAAAAATGTCAAAGTCACTGACTGACTGATCATCACTGTTTCTCCGAACTGGTAAGTCCTAGGAAGCTGAAATTTGGTAGGTAGCTTTGTCTAATAGTCTAGATGTGCAATAAGACGGGATTTTTCGAAATTCCCACAACAACACCTGCCATTGGCGAAAAAGAACTTTTTGCTTTCACGGCCATGCCTCGGCCCGAAAAGCGGGCGACAGCCCGCTAGTGAGTCATATACACAAATAATGAGGAAAAATTCATGCATTGGGCGGAATTCGAACCAAAGGATCCCTACGCTACCTGCATTACCAGACTAGCGTGTTAACCACTTGACCACCAATACATATGCTGCTGAGGCCGGGTTTAATCTGTATGCAGATAAAGGTGCATCACAATTGCACAATCCAGTGCATCATTGTGCAATCCCTAAACATGGTACATAGTTTACATAGCTATACAAGTATACATACATAGCTACATACATTATTAAATTAAAATTAAGAATAGGATAAAAGCGTACATAATTATTCCACCTCTCACATATCCCTCTGATACTACACGTTTCAAATCTTGAGTCAAGTCCAAGAAATCTCACACAAGCATCAGATGAGGGGTTATTCAACCCCGTTAGGACTCAGGGCTGTCCCTAGGACCTTATAAGGATAACCGGCAAGGGTGTGGCTCATGTGGGTAGCCGACCCAACCCAGGCTGGGTGAGGTTGAGTACAAGACATCTCACACAAGCATGAGATGAGGTGTTGTTTTCCCAAGGATCTTGATGTAAGGATAACTTAAGCGGGGTTCTGGTTTGATTACGGCGTCAGTAGTATCAGTACCATATCACAAATAATAAGTAATAATTAACACAAAAAAATAACACTAATAAAACTTTAAAGCCAGCCTCCGTGGTGTAATCCAGAGATCCTGAGTTCGATTACAGGATAGACAGAATTTCCTAACGATATGTATTATCTCTCTTATCTCTCTGTCTCTCTCTCTCTCTCTCTCTCTCTCTCTCTCATCTCGAACACGTAAGGATTGAATTTCCGGCGCAATCCAGGCTAAGTGAGGTCCAAACATTTCTACCATAGTCACACTCAAGAGTGTCAGATTTTTTTATATCTATGAAACCGGTCCTGACTCTAGGGTAGAAACTAGAAATAGTTTACTATACAAATGACCCTGAACTAACAGGGGTAGAATCACTTGCCGTGGGTCCATGACTGGGTTGACCCACTTCGTAGATCATTAACTGTTAGGGACCCCTCTGATGTAACGGACGGACTAACGGTACTGAGGTGTGAGCCACCCTTTCTTCCCTTGAACGCAAAAAAACTTGCTCTGTGGGAAACGCCAAGAGATACAAAATAATAACATGTTTTACTGAACTTTTTTTTACATTAAATACATTTTACATTACATACATTACATTTTAAATTACATTTACATGTAAGATATATTATTTAAGAAAAGACATATAAAAGTTACACTGCATGTCATAGTATGTCATACATAGAACAAGTTTGGTGGTTATTTAAGTTAGTTATCTGTATTGTACATACTTTGAAATGATTTTTTTTTTCTCAGTTTATTAGATAATAATATTCTCAAATTGAGGATAGTTTACACTACATAAGAAAAAAATATCGAGAGACCATTATATTATTTTAAATACTATTCTAAGATGCTACTACTACTACTAAAAGATGAGTGTTTCACAGCCTTTTTTATTTAGTAGCCATGAAACAGAAGCTTGTGGTCTGTGTTGTAGCCTGATGCCCACATCTCGCATTATACCTCCCCTCGGATGGGCGAGAAGTGACACAATACAGTAGAACTATTTCTACTTGGCGTTCGCAGAACGACCCTCACCGAACAACTTTCTATTTTCTTTCACTCGGAGGTCACACGGTGGGTTTATTGTGATCAGATTAGAAGGGATGACCGTGTCAATGGAGAATGCTACGTAATCCTTGGATCCCCTGGCCAGTTAGAAAGTCAACCACCTCACTGGGACCTAAAGGATTCCTGGGATTACGAGTGAGTACCTTGAACAGGACTTTCCTGTAATAATACTTCATGGTCTCTATGTAAATATGTAGCTAGCTAGTTGACACGGACGTTCAACCCCAAAACCTAACAAAGATGTATTTATATTTTGTTATGTAAATTCATAGATGTACCTTTTTTTCAAAGAACTATACTGATATCATAGAACAAGCTAGGAAAGTTCATGTTTACCTGACGATACCTCAAAATAGACATGCAAGTATGGTTATTCACCCTTGTACACCCATTTTGGATCTCGCCAGGTTATGTTGGACTTACTGGTAATTTTCTTACCCCCACCTGCCAACTAAAACCTTCCTGATGTATGACCACTCAATATTGAAAAAACTATCCATCCTCAGACGTTATAATTATTACTAGGTACAGGTACAATAAGTAGATTTGTCAGTATAGGGTCAAGGGGGGTAATTACGAACGATTTTGAGCTACATTTTATAAACATATCTGTAACCCCGAGTTGCTTTTGTAAAATCCATGTCTTGTGATTTTTTTGGTATACCTATAGACTTATTTAGCATTCTAATGGTGCATTATAAATAGTTTTGTGCATAATGTAGTATCTGTTTAGTGGTGTTCTTATTTACCCCCGCCTGTTCGCATTTACCCCCGCCTGACGGGGGTAAATGCGAACACATTATACAATATTAAAAACGAACTTTTTAATGGCAATATGTGCTTTTTATGTACAAATGTAATGTAATGTAATGTAATGTAATGTAGCCTTTATTTGTACAATTAAATTTACACACAACATAAATACATAGTATATATGGGCATCTTGTACAAAATCAGATTAATATCTGAGGCCTCCCCACGTAAAGGGGGCATCTAAACAACTGGTTTTAAGGATAAAATTTTTTAAATTTGTAAACTGTAAAGGAAAATAATAAATAAATAATAAAATAATAGATGGCACTAACAAACCAACCAGGAACAAGACATAATTTGAATAAAATAAAATTAATTTGAATAAAATAAAATTAATTTAAAGAATTTCTATCTCTTTCACACTCACTCACTTCCTCTTCATTTCTTTTACTTGCTCTTCAGCCTCCCTGATTTTCCACCCATATTTCCCTATATACTTTTCCCATTCTCTTCCACTCTTTCCTCTCCTCAGTTACTCTCCTCCATGTTACTCCTCCACAAACTAAACTCATTTCCTTATCCCATTTATCCTTTGGTCTACCTCTTCTTCGTCCATATTCTCTGGGATACCACTCCATTATCTTTTTTGTCCATCTATCATCCTTGGTCCTAGCTATATGTCCCGCCCATTTCCATTTTCTTTTAATCACTATATCTACGATATCTCTGAATCCTGACATATATCTTATCCTTGCATTCCTTATTCTATCTCTCCTTGTCTTACCTAACATATATCTCTCCATTGCTCTCACTGTAACTCTCAATTTATTCCTTACTCTTGCATTCATCACCCATGTTTCACATCCATATGTCATACTGGGTAGAACTGTCATTTCCCAGAGTTTCTTTTTTATTTCTATTTTCACTCCAGATTTATATATTTCCTTATTTTTCATCAAAGTCCCCCATCCTATTGCACACCTTCTACAAATTTCTCCCCACTGACCTTCTACACTCAATAACTGCCCCAAATATACGAAATTTTTCTCTCTCTTCACTTCTTCTCCTTTTATCATCAACTTTTCCTCTCCATTTTCCTCTGTCACCATCAGTCTGCATTTATCCACATTCACTCTCAAACCATACTTCTCACACTCATTTAACAGCCTTACAGTCATACTTCCTACTTCTTCCACACAACTTCCTATCAGAACTACGTCATCCGCAAATGCTAACCTGTTCAGTCTCATCCCTCCCACTTTAATTCCACTATCTCCCCAATCTATCTGATCCATAATTATTTGTAGAACCCCTATAAAAAGCGTCGGCGATATGACGTCCCCTTGTTTTACACCACTGTTTACTTTCATTTCAGTTTTATACCCTGCTTCCAGTTCGAATTCCAGACTTGACTTTCTGTAGACCTCTTCCAGATACTTTACAATTTTATCGTCAACTCCTATCTGTTTTAACATTGATAACACTTTGCAGGTTGAAATAAAATCGAAGGCCTTTTCGAAATCTATGAATAGGTACACAAGTTTAAAATTGTATTCTGCAGCCTTTGCAAGTAATTCATTCAGTACAAAGATATGGTCAACTGTTGAAAAATTTGATCTGAATCCTGCCTGCTCAACTGACAAAAAGTTATTAAAATATCTATGTAATCTCTTAGTTATTACTTTTGATAGTATTTTATACTCCACATTCAATAGACTCAAAGGCCGGTAATTTTTTAACTCTCTTGGATCCCCTTTCTTAAATAACAATACTAGTTTAGCTACATTCCATCCCCTAGGTAAGTTCCCTTCTCTCATACACTTGTTAAAAATCTCTGTCAAATATTCCGCCACTGTGTCTCCTCCTGCTTTTATCATTTCCATTGTCACCCCATCTATACCACTTGCTTTTCCCTCCCCAGTATCCTTGATTGCTCTTATTACCTCTTCTTTCATTATATCCATCCATTCTTCACTGCTCTCTATCTCCTGTGACTCTTCCTCCTCTTCATTTTCTCCTCCTCTGTATAGTTCCTGGTAAAACTCTCTGACTCTCTCTAATAATCCATCTTTATCCCTGATTTCCGTTCCCTGTTTATCATTCAAACTTATGATCATTTTTCTAACTTTTGCTTTTTCTTTTAATTTCCCACCATTTTCTAGTGCATCCACCACTCTTTTTATTTTTCTCTCTTCTAACCATTCTCTCAACTTCTTTCTTAATAACTTAGATACTTCTGAATATTCCACCTTTTTTTCCCCATATTTTTTCAACTTCCTCCTCTTCTCCATTAACCTTTTTAATTGCACTGGCAAATTTCTACAATTATATTTGGTTTGTGTTGTTTTATTTTCTATATCCAGAGTGCATTCTTTTAGTTTATTATTCAAAATTTCAACATTCTTTTCTTTGTTCTCAATATTCAGCTTATCTTTTAATAGAAATTCAAAACCCTTATCAATAAGTTCTTTTGATTTTAGCCCTATTCTCTCTTTTTTTAGTTTAATATATTTATGTCTCTTTTTCTCCAACAATACCGTTCCTACTGCTCTATGGTCACTACCTGCATCAAAATTTTTCACTACTTCAACAATCTTAACATTATCCCATTTCTTACTAAGCACAAAGTCTATCTCGTTTCTTACATTCCCATCCGGTGATACCCACGTCCATTTATCCTCCTCACATTTATCATAAAAAGTATTCATTATTCGTAAACTGTTCCCCTCTGCAAACTCAATCAAACACTCCCCTCTTTCATTCCTATCCCCATACCCAAATATTCCCATACATCTCTCCATCTTCTTTCTTCCCACTTTTGAGTTAAAATCTCCCATACAAAACTTTCGACTTAAATCATTATTCTTATCCATTGCATCTTGTAAGTTTGAATAAAAGACCTCTAATTCCTCTTCAGTAGAAGCAGATGTTGGTGCATACACTTGTACTATATGAAATTTATAACTATTTATTTGTATTAAAAGAGAAGACACTCTACTAGAGAAACTTTCAAATTTCAAAACTTTTTGATCTTTAAATTTTGCATTAATCAAAAACCCTGTGCCTCCCACTACCCCTTCCCCCCCATTTGTATATAAAAAGTCTCCATTCTCTAGTGTAACACACTCCTCTCCTCTCCTTCTCACTTCACTTAGACCTATTACTCTCCATGACACATTCTTCAATTCCTCTTGTAGTTCACTCAACCTCCACTCTTGCTTTAAAGACCTACAATTATATGTTATGAAATCATAATGAACCAAGTCTGTACTTACATTGGATTCCTGACTAGTAGATGGTATTGCTCTTTCTATATCACTATAATTCCTACAAAAAATATCTTTTCCTGATCCTGAGTCCTGACTATTTTTATTTACTTTTAAATTTGAAATAACCTTGTTTAAATTTCCGCGCTGCCTCTGGTGCTGACTTTGTGCTCGTTGCTAGTTTGTTGTCTCGCGAACTCCCTCTTCAGTAACTCCGTGGCCGGTCCCCAGTGTTGCCGCTCCTTGTTCTTTATCTCTTTCCTCTTGATCCTTGTTCCTTTGTATCTCGTTTATGGAAAATTTGTCCACAATTTTTGCGACTTCGGGTCCTAGAATTGGTCCAACTGAGCTTGATCTTGTTCTCGGCTCCAACTCTTTAGTAAAGAAAGTTTGGAGAGTAGTTTGGTTTTTAGGGACTCCCGGCTTTTTACTTTTTTGCAATTTTCTACTTGCGTCCGATGGTGACCTGCCCCTTTTCTTTCCTTCTTTGATATTTTCTTGCATACTATCGTCTTCCATTTCTACATCAGCATCACTTGTTTGTGCCATCGGTGTATTTTCATTTGTCCACATAACACCATCCACCCAGAGCTTGTCTCGTCTCAGATATACATTTTTTACTCCATCACTTTTTAGTTGTTTCATTATTTTTTTCATCTCCTTGCGTTTCTCTACAACTTCTTTACTGTAATCCTCATTTATGTATATATCTGTATCTTTCAGAAGTCTTCTATTTGCCAGTATTTCCATTTTCTTTCTAAAAGTAGTGAACTTCACCAAAACGGGACCATCATTTTTATTTTTATCAAGTTTTATAATTGAGTCGATATCTTCGTTTTTGCACGGAACTCCCATCTTATCCTGGAACAATTGAAACACCGCGAGGTCCCTGTCCTTCCAATCCTTCAAGGTACCGAGGCCGTATATAATCAAGTTTTTCCGTTTCATCTCATCATTAAATTTCAACTCACATTTCACAATTTTTGTATCCAATATCTCGTCTTCCGCCTTCAGGGATTCCATATTTGCGCGCAATTCTTGAGTTGCTTCGTCCACTTTCTCCTTAATCTTGGCCTCTAGCGAAGAGACAATTAAAGGTATTGCTCTCGTTATTTCCGATTGCATAATTTCCCTCATTTGCTGGACTGCTTCTTCACTCATCATTTTTGCTGATTTGTAAATATCAAAACTGAAGACTGAAGAGGATCCGATTCTCTAACGGATAGAATTTAAATCGAGATAATAGGTATCTTAGGTACTGATAAGTTTTGGATGAATGAGGGGTCAATCAACTCCAACTCGTTTGACAGCAAAATTTCTGACTGCGAGATCGAGTTCGTCTCGTTCAAAATTACATGGACAGTTCTTTTTTTTTTCCTTTTTTTCTTTTTTCTTTCGAATTTTGACCTAAGTAATGAAATTTAATATGTAGTTTAAACGGAAAAAAGTTGTTACCACTTTATATTGTTTTTGTTTATTTCTGTCTTTATTTAATTTTCTTTGGAACACTGATAATGGCGGTTAAATTTTTTTTTTTTCTCAAGAATATGCCGAATTTTCGTTCAAATTGCGAATTAAAGCTTATTTTCGGTACAAAAAATCCTAGATAAGTTAGTAAAACTGCTTTAGAGTTATAAGTTTTTCACTAATTACAAAGTTTAATCGCTAAATAACTCGAAAGTTCATAACACCCTCACGACACAAAGGATCTCCAGCCTCAGTTCAAGACTCGGTGAGTGTTTTATAAATTTCACTTCGAATAACAGACCAATTAAACAGAACTCAAATTTCACCGATAAACAGACTTTCGTTTGACAAGAAAAACACTTTTCCGACAGTTTTCAGAGCTTTTTTAATTAAAAAATCACCAAAAATTAATGCTAAACTTTTGCTCGTCTGGTTTGTTTACAATTTTTTTTATCTCTCTATGTACAAATAATACACCAAAATTGTACTTTGTGTCTTTAGCCACCTGTATGACAATATGCAAAGTTTATGGACACACAGGATAGTGGTTTGAATCCTAACCACGAAGGTAGTCAGCTCTTATCAAATAGGGTATCTCTATCTTGCAAATAATAGTAATAATAATAATTTCGTGTCCGTGAGATAGGTAAAGATACCTAAATCACGGTGGTGAGAGGATTATATGGACGACCAGATCCAATGTCTAGGCTCCTTTCATGTCCATTGATTCTATTTGGTTTTAACATCCTGACTTGAGGTAGACAGGACGGGGGTTTCACCCTCCATTCGCTGGGAATCGTACCAGCTACCCACATTAACCTCACCCAGCCTGGGTGGGGCCGGAATCGCCAGCCTCACATGTTCGGAGGGGACAGAATTTTCTGTGCGAAAAGTCTGCTCCAACCGGGAATCGAACTAAGGATCTTTGGACTACGGGCAGTAGTCACAACCGTTATGCCACGGAGGCTGGTAATAAAAGCATAATAATAGTAATAGTTAATTATGCGAGCTTTTGAAAAGGTGTTTTATATATTTTTTTAATTTTTTTTTTTTTTTACAGATTTTGGTCTTATCAATAGTTTCTAGGTCATTGTCAATCTCAGATTTGTCTTCTTCTACCTTCATTTCTTTCTTCTTTTTTGAAACTGTTCCCCCTATATTTCTTTTCGTTTTCTACACTTTCATTTTTCTTCCTTTCTTTTGCTATGTTCAAGTACACAAATACCTTCATTGGGTCCAATACATTAGGGTACTAATATCTTGGTACTTCTTACAACCTCCCAGTATTTCAGGATTTTGAGCCTTACGTTTGGAAAATTCTACTTTGGTTTGCGGAATCTCAAAACACTGCCGTTGCTCTTCTGACAGCCAGGTTGCCATTAAAAACATCTAATACGATAGCAGATATCATTTGTGCTTCTGTATACAAAGGAGGTGGTTTCTTCATCTTGTAGTTCCGGGGCATTCTGAGTGTTTTGATAAATACAAAAAAAGTTATAGGGTAAAACAAACACCCAAAATATGCGTTCGTAATTACCCCATAGCAAAAAAATGCGGGGGTAATTAAGAACACCCAAAAACTATAACTTAAAAAATGGTTAAAACAATTATTTTTGTAAAATAATAACCAAAAACATGCTTATCAATAATTAAAAGTAAAATAATGATAAAAATTCAAGTAACACTTACCTAAAAAATTGTTTTAAAAAAATCAAAAACTTCAAAAATCAATTTTTTTGATAGATCTATTTTCACTAGCTTACTAACTACAACTGAAAATAAATACTATCGAAAACTCGTGTTCAACCTTTAAAAACAATTCAAAATAATAGTATTCAACCACCAGATTCGAAATATCTTATCCTGTTTAGGTACAATGACCACTGTTCGTAATTACCCCCTGTTCGTAAATACCCCCCTTGACCCTAATCAGTATAAACAGAAAGTGAGAAGTTGTATTAGATGTACATGAATATCAGAACATACCTGGACAGCTGTTTCGAGCTTATTTGCTCTCATCAGCAGGTAATAGATCTGAATATCCATGTCATCAACTAACCTCTCTAGTTTAATCACTTTAATCAGTATAAACAGAAAGTGTAGTGACCCACATTCCACCGAGAAAATCAGGTGGCCTTGATGTCATCCACTTTCTTTTCCTTGAGATGAGATTAATATAAGGTTATAGAGACACCTAGTGAAAAAATAAAAAAACATATAAATAAGGTCTCCATGAAATCCCGGATGGATTACAGAGAAAATTAAATCATCATAATAATATCAAAATGATTATGATACATAAATATGATTCTCATGATGGTGTTGATGTTAAAGACGTAGTCAATAGTGATAAGTTGTTGCTGTTATGGGCCCCTAGAAGGGTAGGTAAGCCGACCCCGCAGGGTGTATGGAATGGCCATACCTACCAATGCCAAACAAAAGCCGACACCGCCAAAATCAATAGTTTTTTCTGTTTTTTTTTATGTTCCTCATCCTAAAATAAGGAGAAAGTATTGCATTATTCTAGGATTTCTGGGTATCACTAACTTATTATTTTCATATTATTATGTGCTAAACGAGATAGACTGTAATTCTAGAACTTTTCTTTAAGCGAAGAAAAAATATTTGCATTTTACTCAGCTGTGGGTGTCACACTTGCATATTTCTTACTAAACTAGGTAGGTATTGTGATTTTTTTCTAGTTTGAAATTTGGCAAAAAAATTCAACTATGCTTGAAGCCACAAAAACCAAAACTTCTCGATACCAATGAACTTTTGTGAGGTCTACAGTTCACAGAACTACCTACTTCGAAGTTATTAAAAGTAATAGAAGTTACTTGTTCTATTATTTTATTCTCTAGAAGTTATTATCTTCCCATTGTTCACTGTTTAGCTGGGTGGTGGGTCGATCCTTCTCTTTCTTTCTTTCTCTCTCTCTCTCTCTGTCTCTCTTTCTCTCTCTCTCTTTCTCTCTCTCTCTCTGTCTATCTCTCTCTCTCTCTCTCTCTCTCTCTTTTCTTTGTCGGTCTTCCTCTGTCGGGTGGTACTGAAGGTTCGATACCCTGGATTGTAAACAATGGGTCACAGGTTCAAATTACAGGCAAGCTATGAACATGATTTTCGTAGTTTGCTTCATTTTAAGGGGGCTTTTAAAATATGGTCAAGTTTTCTTTCAGTCATGTACAAATTTCAGTAGTCGGTTCTATTTTAAAGGGGTTATGAGATACTATATTTTCAACTCAAATATGGAAGAACCACACTAGAAAAACTGACACCCTAACAGGGCATATCACTAGATTTTTTTTCTCACTGAATAATGAAGGATTAGATATTTATTAACTAAAAAATACACAACTTTATAGTACAGCCAGAATAATAATCCTAGCTTCACATACTCCGGGTCTAGATTAATAATCCTAGCTTCATATACCCCGGGTCTAGATTAATAATCCTAGCTTCACATACCCCGGGTCTAGATTAATAATCTTAGCTTCACATACCCCGGGTCTAGGATAATAATCCTAGCTTCACATACCCCGAGTCTAAGATAATAATCCTAGCTTCACATACCCCGGGTCTAGATTAATAATCCTAGCTTCATATACCCCGGGTCTAGATTAATAATCCTAGCTGCACAACCCCGGGTCTAGCATAATAATCCTAGCTTTACATACTCCAGGTCTCTAGCATAATAATCCTAGCTTCACATACCCCAGGTCTAGCATAATAATCCTAGCTTCACATACCACGGGTCTCTAGCATAATAATCCTAGCTTTACATACTCCAGGTCTCTAGCATAATAATCCTAGCTTCACATACCCCAGATCTAGCATAATAATCCAGCTTCACATACCCCGGGTCTAGCATAATAATTCTAGCTTCACATACTCCAGGTCTCTAGCATAATAATCCTAGCTTCACAAACCCCGGGTCTAGCATACTAATCCTAGCTTCACATACCCCGGGTCTAGCATAATATTCCTAGCTTCACATACCCCAGGTCTAGCATAATAATCCTAGCTTCACATACCCCGGGTCTAGCATAATAATCCTAGCTTCACATACTCCAGGTCTCTAGCATAATAATCCTAGCTTCACATACCCCGGGTCTAGCATAATAATCCTAGCTTCACATACCCCGGGTCTAGCATAATAATCCTAGCTTCACATACTCCAGGTCTCTAGCATAATAATCCTAGCTTCACATACCCCGGGTCTAGCATAATAATCCTAGCTTCACATACCCCGGGTCTAGCATAATAATCCTAGCTTCACATACCCCGGGTCTAGCATAATAATCCTAGCTTCACATACCCCGTCTGTCTCATGGCTGATGGATTTGTTGCGAGGAGTAGAGAACTAACGGGACTTCCTTTCTTTACTGTGGAGTCAGAGGCAGAGTCCTTCTTATTGTGTAGGCACGGCGGGCTCACAATAGAAGTAAGTACAAATACAGTACATTTACCTACATAATATGAATGTATGATCTTATGTATGATATTATTTGTGGTGAAGCACAAGGCCTCTTCGCAATTTTTGTGGGTAGCGCAGCATTACTAAGAGCCTCCTTCACATTTCGAATTATTCTATTATATTCATTTCTTTTTGTATTTGTATTTTATTTTTTAACTCTTCCAATTTTTGAACGGTTTACAATGGTTGCTTAAAATTAACTTAAATTAGGGTACAGTTGAATTAAATTCTTGTTCTTACATTACTATACCTAGCTAATTATGTAAAAAAAATATATTTTTTTTACTCTGGTAATGCCGCCACTGGTCGTTATACTCATACAAGTAACTACTCATTTTTCCTCACGAGGTATGAGTGGACCCCGAACATCCAAGTACAGGGCGGAAAAATTCCTGCTCCGCTGGGAATCGAACCCAGGTCACCATACGAGTCCGGTTGCCGGTCTAACTCTTCTTCAAAACCTGCAGGACACAAATCTGAACACACAATAGCGGATCCTATCTAGCTAGGAGGTACGCTACCTATTACATATTCCAATGCAGGAGAACACAGTCAGCAAGGCTATAGAAGCAACCCGGCGAATATACAGGGTGAGCAAGGCTATGAAAGCTACCCGGCAAATATACAGGGTGAGCAAGGCTATGAAAACAACCCGGCGAATATACAGGGTGAGAGATTCACCCCACCTGGCGATAAACTAGACCTAAACTAACATTGCACTGGTAATCAAGTGGTTAACGCGCTAGATAGAATAGAATAGAATAGAAATTACCTTGTTTATACTGCCGAGGTGAGATTGAAAAGTCCCCTTATTCAAGCAGTTTAAACAAGGTCTCTTGTATATTTTCAAATTTAAATAGACATTTTGTACATACATTTAATGTTCTAAAAGTTTTTTAATACTTAAATTTAATATTCGCTAGTCTGGCTGTTGTTGTTGAAGCCAGCTTGGCTATAGCTGGAGGGTGAGTGATGGTCTCCAGCCAACTTTATATCAAAGTTGGCTTGTCCTGAACCACATATTTCTATGGGCGATCAACCATCATGAGGACTTGGACTTTTCTTTATAAGCCATTAAACCCTTAGGAAACTGCAAGCTAGCCTGGCTTGTAAAGGTTGGCTAGTCTGTTCACTGTTTATAGTCCTTTAGCGAAACACGCTAGTCTGGTAATACAGGTCGGTGTTTACTACTTGCGTGAATTCCGCGATGTACGGTAATGCCTCTCGTGTGGAGTAGGGTTAGGAAAAAATAGGGCCATGCCTCTTTACGCAATTAGTGCACAGCCATGCAGCTAGTGTAGGGATCCGTTGATTCGAATCCCACCAAAGTGCGTGAAAATTTCCTCATTAATTTAGTTTGTGACCACAACATAATAATAAGACTTTAACGTTTAGATGGTAGAAAATGCTCTGAGAAATAATCTCGCCTGGTGGTTACCTTCCACTAAAGAGTGTTATTATTATAAACTTTATCAGGAAATTTAGAGCACTTATTTGTTTGAAAAGTCTGGTCGAGAGAATTTCATATCAAAATGTTTCATATATTTACCAGGCATGGTTCTTGAGATCTAGGATGTAACACATACAATACGAGGTCACCCTGCATATAAATACGAGTGTGTATTACAAGTACATAAAATAATTACATGGTATGCAGGCAGAAATAGTATACAGGCAAAAATAGTAGGTATAACAATATCCAGGTCGCATTTACCTTTCTATAAGGCAAAATAACATCTTTATACCTACCTGGCTACTATACAGTCCAGCAATATTCAGACAAAAAAAAGGTAAAGCACCAAACGATCACCAAACGATTGCAAGAAAAATTACTTAATATGCATAGGGCAACTGCCCGAAGTTGTACAATTTTTATACATTATGCAGACAAAAAATAAGTACAATTTCTACGTATTATACAGGCAATATACAGCCAAGAAATGGTATAAGAGCCTCATCATTACCTCGCCATTATGTATTTAGACAACTACCCTAAGTATATGTACAATTCATATATAACAGGCACAAAGAATATACGCCTTCTATGTATAATTCAGGCAAGCAATGGCAGAGTGACCCATCTCAGCAGTATTTCTGCTATAATGAGCTACCCAGGTACCAAGTTCAACCACGTACCTCTCTTCAACCCGAGCTAGAGTCAGAAATCTCCGATTAGAATCCTCGAACCATCGGATCTCAACTTGGGGGGCTGCGCACTGCGCAGATGATGCTCCTTGATTCCTGTGCTGTTCTCCAAGTACCTACAGGCACAAGAAGTAGCAGTAAAAGTAAGAATAGACAGGGGCAAGGACTTCGATTGTTATAGACCTCTCTTTAAATAAATGTTCAATTAAAAAAAAAAAAGAAAAAAAAAAAATAGACATTTATTTACCTATTTAAGTTTACCTAATACTTACCCTAAGAAATAAGCGCACGAATGGCTCAGTTAGTGATGAAAGGTTGGATATTGTTGACTTGACTTTCTTGTGAAGTTGAATGATGATGAGGAATGAACAATAACTTTACTCTTCACCAAGTAGTTATTTGTCCTTCATTGGGTAGTTTTTGAGGAAAGCTTTAAGGTTAATTAATGTTGGTCTTATAATAACACAAATCGTGCTTTTCGAAAACTATCCAGAGATCATGCTCATCCAAATCACTGACAAAAAGACATTTTTCATACGTAGGTAGCAATTTTAAATGAGATACCTGAAAATATAAAGGACAACCCAATTTTAACAATTTTAAAATACAGACTGAAACAATGGCTGTCTATTAACAATAATAAAAATAAAATATTAAATATTTTTAAATAACAATTTTTCCCTAAACATTTGAATGTATAAGAACTTACTAAAACAGACATAACAATCAAAAACACTCCACACATAACATGAAAAAAAAAAGTTTCTGGGCCCAAATCCTCAAGATCAGGGAAATTAAATCAAACACACACACTCTCATCTAAAAATATTTAAAGGAAAATGAGAAGTTCTAAAAACTTTTTTCACATTACTGCAAGCTTTGGCAACCGCTGCTGAGTTGGACTTGTTACCACGAAGGTAGAGTTCAATGACTGGCAGTAAACCAAGGCATTGGATACAGCCCCCCCACCCCTACCGGCGTGACCGAATCCTGAAGAGGTATTTGCCTTGGCAATGCCACTAATGCCAGAGGATTGCCCGTCACTTCGCTGGGAACCGGGGTGGATTGTCGCTCTTGAATTATTATAGTTGGTCACCGTGGCCGAGTGGCTAACGCACTCGGTTTGCAAGTAGGTAAGTGATCCAGGTTCGTATTCCTGAAGACTTTGGCTTGGCAAGTTCAGAGGATTGCCTGGCAATTTATTAGTACTGATCTTTGATATTAGTCTGTCCGTCTCGGTAGCTCAGTAGTAAAGGTGGTACTTTGCGAATCTAGAGATTCCAGAGGTCGCGGATTCGAAACCCAGCCGGGACATGACAAGTTATCCTCCAATTTGAGATTTTTGTCACATAATAATACGTCTTGGGCTTACTGCTGGAATCATGGGAATAGTAATAATCGGCCAGTATAAATCAGGTGATAATGATATTATTATTATTGTTGATGGAAGACTAAATACCGGGTGACCCGGGCCCGGATTTCAAATGGATTGAAAATTCTCTTCTACGTCCTGCTTACTGTTGTGGATGGAGAAAAACTATGGGGTCTTCTTGCTTGATCTCTTGAGAATTCTTCAAGCAACTTTACTTGTTAATTTAATTTTATTTTTATTAAAAAAGAAGATCCAGCGTGAAAGGTAAAAGGCTTGGTCGGTAGAAAAGTTCTCCCAAGATTGCTGAAGTTGACCAAGGTCCAGAGAAGTTAGGAGCTGGTGGTTGACCTGGGTTTACACTTACTTATTTTTGGTTTAACGTCGCTTTCAACTGCATGGTCATATCACGACGGGGGTGTTACCCTGCATTCGCAAGATACTAATAAACATGCTAACCAAATTAAACTCACCTAGCCTGGGTTGGACCGGAATGCCAGCATCACAAAGTTTTCACCTGGCTGGAATTTGCTTAGCTTCGGTGATCCTACGAGAATTGGTGCATTCAACGCACCATCGACGCTGGTAGGATTAAACTTCCTTGGTGGTTGTTCTTTTCAGCTCAGCCGAGTCCGGGTAAAGTTAATGTGGATACACAGAGGTTGCTGATTTGAGGTATTTCGGCAAAAAGACGGCAGTACCTACGTCTCTAATGACCTCTGACCTCCGATGTTTAAGAGAGTTTAGCTATAAAAAAATAAAAAATCAACATTTTTAGTGACATGCGACATCAGGAAGTTTTGAATTTGATTCTCAGAGCCGTGTATTCCTTCCCGTTGATTTTTTTTAGACAAGTTCCTAATTCAAATGTAGATCCTTCATAGACGTCTTGAGTATTCACAAAATAAATGTCAATGTCACAATCACTGGAGTAGCCAGTTTATAAATGTCTAGTGAATGGAGGGTTAAAAGGACGGTCTCTCTGTTTAAAAAGTGTTGACCTCCGATATTTAAAAAGAGTAATCTCAACTGGTTGGTAATTATAACAAACTTGGTCCATTAAATTGGAATTAGACTACAGCTCTACAAACTTATTGTACAATTCGATATAATATATCCCATTCGATACTCAATTTTCTCTTCAGACGACTAACCAAACTTGAACCCCTTCTCTAGAATATACGTACATAGTATGTATGTATCTTAATAATAGCATCAACAGCAACAACAATAACATTATCATCATCATCAAAATAATGTACCTATTCAAATCTCCTGTGGTCTTCAAGGGGGGTTCCAAGTGTTCTAGGACATTCAGAGATTGGAACTTCTCCTTAATGGTATCTTCTATTCGATCAATACAAGTTTCGTATCATCCATGTTCAGTTCAGTGGTTTGTAAACATCAACATTTTGAACAGAATTTGTGCCCAAGGTTCCAATTTGTTTGTAAACATCAACATTGTGAACAGAATTTGTGCCCAAGGTTCCAATTTGTAGTGAGGAGTGAGGACAAAGAACATTCGACATAATTGATAACATTATGAAAAATTAATATATTCTCCAGAAGTTCGCACATTTTAAACTATTTCAAGTAAAATATTTTTCATTGAGATCTTCTAGGACTAGACACGCACCCACTCTGCTTGTGGCGTTTCCCTTCATAAAAAGATTCGTATATTTTTTTCAAATAGAAGATGTTTTTTACTATTGGAAGAGAATGCCGTAGGCATTAGCACCGCCCTTGATCAAGTTTTGTTTAATAATTTCAACTTTGTTTCTTGTAAATTGTATATAAGTACTATATTTTGTAGATAAAACTTGATTAAATCTGTTTAATAATAAATAATTAAGCAGAAATTCCAACTTCCAATTCGTTGATTGGAAGTTGGAACTTCTGCTTATTTATTTATTTTTTTATTTATTTACACTTTATTAGATAATAGGACATATACAATACAAATAATTACAAACGAAAATACAAAATACAATATAACAAAACAAAAAAATAATAATAAATAAAGAAAAAATAAATAAATATATACATAATATATTTATTTATCTGCTTGGTGGTAAACATCTTCTATTTGAAGAATGTCGACTTCTGAAATATGAGACGGTAAGCCCTTGTGTCTGTGACGTTTGACTTACCTAAATTTGATAAGAATTAGAATCTCCATCTTTTGGTTTGAACATCATTACGATGGCCAGTTTTTCCTGTTTTACCCTCCAATCGCGGGAAATTGTACTATTAATTCTATCAATATTGATACTCTCAAGTGGGTAGTTATTTATCGTTTATTTTTTTAAATCATAGTACAAAAGCCTCATTTATTTGTAATTTATTTGCATTTGTAATTATTTATTTGTAATATGTAATTAATTTGCATTCATCATTGTACATAATAAGTAACACACATTTAATGCTACTACCCCACACTAAGGGAATACAGTCCTCTTGTTTTGTGGGTTTAGGATAAATATGGTTTTACTGAAGTAACTAAACGTTTGACTAACGCTGTCCCAAAGAATCGGATTCACTGATTCTTCTTGAGCTCAAACTTTCACCCCCGTGTCAAAACGAAATCAAGGATACTCGAACCAAGGTCCTCTATCCTGAAGTAAAAGCTGAGGTTGCTACAGGGTGGCTAAGAAATGGCTCGGGAAAATGAGGAAAAACAAGGAGCAGACCAACAACAATTTCCAGAGTGTTTGATGGAAAAGTTCAGGGTTGCTTTATCGTCCTGGCCAGGCGCGTCCGGTGGGAAAATGTTTTGGGGGAAAATGTTAAGGGTTGGGTGGAGGAGATTTCCATAGGCAATAGCCCCGCCCTTTAGTTAGGACATATGTTTTTATATATTCTCTATTATTTTTCATTTTTATTGTATACTAGCCGTTTGCCCGTGCTTTGCAACGAGACTAAATTTCAAATTTACTAAGGCATGGCCGTACTGCTGGACAGCAATGCCTTTTTGAACTTTTTATAATTTTTCTGGACAAAACGATAATGGTTTTGAGGGGGGTCAATTCTGAGACATTTTTCGCTATCTCTTACCGTTTTGGCTAAACAACTCCGGACAAACAAACAAACAAACATAGGTAGGTAGGTAGGTAGTCCTTTTTTACTTTCCTTATCCTATAATAAGGAAAGTATTGTATTCGTCGAAAATTTGACCTACCCAGTTTTTCACATTTCTGGACGAATCATAGCCTCAGGATACCAAAAAAGTTGTTTTCAGCCATTGGTCCGTGCGTCTGTCTGTCTGTCTGTCTGTCTGTCTGTCTGTCTGTCTGTCTGTAAACAGGATATCTCAAGAACGGTAAGAGCTAGAGACTTGAAATTTGGTATGCAAATCAATTTTATACACCAGACGAACCACGAAACTTTTGGTTGAAATCGGCCGTAAATTGCGGCCACAGGGCCGCAAATATTGGCCGCAAGCGCCGCTTCTATGAATTGGTTAAAGATACAAAAAAATTTACAGAACAACATTTTCTTAGATTAAAAAAATAATGGGGGTCTCTTCTTATCATTTTTTTGATATCTTGAACTTTTCGGACCTCGGCCCCAATTTACCGGTATTTTGGGGGGGACCCGCTCAGACTAACTTTTTTATTATTCATCCTAGATGGGGATTGTGACATATCAAATCCAATGACTTTGAGGTGCTGATTACGAATTTGGTTTTGATTTTTAGCTCACTGTTACCTTTGAGTCACCAGTGGCTTTTGGTCCTGTTTCCATTCCTAATATGATAAGGAAAGTCGTGTGATGTTTACACCAGATTTTTCTGTTTTATATATAGAGATATTGTTTCCTTTTTTTTCATTATTAAAATAATTATTTTATGTACATAATGTCCATTTATATCTAATAAAGCGTTATAATAATAATACCACATAAACCGGACTAAAATGGTACCTATTTATAGAGTCGCTCTCTTAGTACCTATAACGAGTTCGAGTTTGTTTTCTATTTTAATCGTTACAATTTTATTTATAAATTATTTATTCTAGAAATACGCAATGATTTTCACTGTGCACGAGCTAGGACTCGAGAAAAACTGTTTTTCTACTTTTCGTCTGGGTGTGCCGCAGTTCCGCAGATCCTTAGCACTGGCCCCGCCTGGTCCGGGCACAACTACTCAACCCGCATTTTACTGCTAGATACCTTTACCAACGTCAACCCTAGGGATGCCAATATCGAATTACAATATCGATATTTTTGATATCGATATTATCGAAAGCAAAGTATCGATATCCGATATTTATGGAAACGAAAATATCGATATTCCGATTTATCGAGCTTCGATATTTTTATTTATTTCATAATTTCATTAAAACAGATGGGGATATTAGTTTAGGACTTAGGTGTAGGTGTCACGCTATTAATTAGTCTTAAGTGCATTGTGTTGTAGGCTATAGGTACCTTCCCTATCATATTAATTATTATTTTATTAATGCAATTACCTATAAATCATACCTACATTACAATATTTTCAGAAAATCAATACGAACTATACAAAGCAACTTAAGACACGTGTTTTGTTCTTATTGGAACTCATCAGAATTTACAGAATTAAATGATTTTAACCTACAAAACAAGCTAATTTAATCCATTTAGTGTGGGTATTCGATAACGATATTTTTTTCGATACTATCGATGTTATCGGAACCTCAGTATCGATACCAAATATCGATAATATCGGATCCGAAATATCGATATAATATCGACATCCTTAGTCAACCCCGTCTCTTTCTTTCTCTGTCCGCCCCTATCACATGCACCGTCCCCGTCGGACCTTACTGAGCTCAGCAACATGGATGACCGACGCCTCGTGTGCCTGCAGTAAAATTTCATTCCAAAAATCCCTTCTAACTCTCGAAATCTCTTTCAGCCATCAAATTTTGTTCAAATGACGCACTTTCTGGTTGCATTTGCATTAATTTAACACGTTAAAAATCCCTCTCACCCTCGAAATCTCTTTCAGCCATCAAATTTTGTTCAAATGACGCTGGTTGCATTTGCATTATTTCAACACGTTAAACACCAAGGCTTTTTTCTAGTTTTTTTCCCAGGTACATGGGACAAAATTGGGATTTTTAATTATGTTCCCTTTAGGTCACGAAGACTGAGTATCATTGTGTGCTCTGAAAAATCTGGATGAAACCCACTGGTGACTTTCACAGAACATCAGTAAAACATCATGAAACCCACCGATGGGTTTCATGGTGTTCAACGTGTTAACGAAATTTGGTGATTTTTAGAGAGAGAGAGAGAGAGAGAAAAAAAAGAAAGAGAGAGAGAAAGAAAGAGAGAGCTTTCTGAAATGAAATCTAGGTCGTAGGTTTCAGTCAACAAATCTCATGTGAGCAAATGTTCACGAGTTAAATCCTCGAGCCGTCACGCCAATTTTCTTCGTACCTCCAATTCCTTGGTTGGTTCTTCTGATTATGACCAGGTGCGACCGGTTCTGAAGGAGCTGCGGAACTGCAGCACCCCCAAACGAAAAAGAAAGGATTTTCTCAAGACCCAGCTCGTACACAATGAAAATCATCACACATTTCTAGAATAATTAATGCATAATTATTTCATGATTGGTATGTTACACAAACTCAAACTCTTATGACACTGAAAGAGCTACTCTGTAAATCCCATTTTATTCCAGTTTATGTGGCAGCACCCCCAATACAGCTTCCCACCGGCCGTGCCTGATTAGGACACTAAAGTTCCATTATTCAAGAAGTTGCTTTGGTGCCATTATTGTGTGTTCAAATTCTCAAATATGTATGTGAGGAAAAATTCATGCAGTCTTAATATTATGTGGTCAAGAACTCAAATTAAATGAGAAGAAATTCATGAACTAGGTGGGATTCGAACCAACGGATCCCTACGCTACCTGGATCACCAGACTAGCGTGTTAACCACCTCAAACACCAATAAATGGTAGTCAAGTGGTTAACGCGCTAGTCTGGTTACCCAGGTAGCGTACGGATCCGTTGGTTCGAATCCCACCCAGTGCATGAATTTTTCTTCATTCATTTGAGTTTGTCACCACATAATTTTAAGACTCTGAGGGTTAAGTGTTAGAAAATGCTGTATTAACCTTGCCTGGTGGTTTACGTTCCACTAAAGAGTGTTACTATCATTTCCCAGTTCCTTCTTGATACATCCTGTATGCCAGCTTCTCCTGAGATGAGTCTTACGCAATGGTACACCCTGTTCTTGTGAGATGGGTCTTACGCAAGAAGCTATAGTTCTTGATAAATCTTAATGGTTATTGAAGGTAAATCTCTTGGTATATTTGGACTTGTATTAGTGGTTGAACCAGATTTCTATAGAGCTCTGCATTCAGGATTTATGTCTGTTTTTCCTTGACGTGACTCGTGGTCAAAGCATGGTCAATTGGTCACTTTCAAATGATGGATATTATGAACTTTTTGTCTTGAGGCAAGAAATCACCAAATTTGAACCTTCCAAATGGTTCAAATGTGGTTGGTCAGTGGTCAGTGGTCACCCATGTTTTTTATAAACAATTTGATCGAGCTTTATTTACATTTTTTTTTATATACAATGAACATGGTAATAAGTTATGAAATAAATATAAACAAAGCCTGATCAAGGGTAGTGATAATGCCTTCGGTATTCTCTTCCTAAACTAAACCCATCAAGTAAAGTCTTATCTCGCTAGTTGTTGCTTGAGGCAAAATTTAGTAACCTGGGGTTTTTTTACTTTCCTTATCCTAT
Organism: Bactericera cockerelli; assembly: GCA_024516035.1. NCBI lineage: Eukaryota > Metazoa > Arthropoda > Insecta > Hemiptera > Triozidae > Bactericera > Bactericera cockerelli. The sequence goes on from CM044964.1 coordinate 9,465,569, forward strand.
AATAAGGAAAGTATTGTATTCGTCGAAAATTTGACCTACCCAGCTTTTCACATTTCTGGACGAATCATAGCCTCAGGATACCAAAAAAGTGGTTTTCAGCCATTGGTCCGTGCGTCTGTCTGTGTGTGTGTCTGTGTGTCTGTGTGTGTGTGTGTGTGTGTGTGTGTGAACAGGATATCTCAAGAACGGTAAGAGCTAGAGACTTGAAATTTGGTATGGTAATTAATTTTATACACCAGACGAACCATGAAACTTTTGGTTGAAATCGGCCGCATTTTGCGGCCGCAGGGCCGCAAATATTGGCCGCAAGCACCGCTTTTTTGAATTGGTTAAAGATACAAAAAAAGTTACAGAACAACATTTTCTCAGATTAAAAAAATAATAGGGGTTCACTCTGATCATTTTTTTGATATCTTTAACTTTTTGGAAACCGGCCCCAATTTACCGGTATTGTAGGGGGACCCGATTGGACTAACTTTTTTATTATTCATCCTAGATGGGGGTTGTGACATATCAAATTAAATGATTTTGAAGTGCTGATCACGAATTTGGCATTGATTTTTAGTTGTCTGTTACCGTTCAGTCACCAGTGGCGGAATTCGACTCCTTTTTGGGAGATAAGGAAAGTCGTGTGATGTTTACACCAGATTTTTTAATTTTCACATTACTGCTGAGAACTAACAGAACTGATAACTTTTTTGAAAAATTAGATACCTAGATAACTAGAACTATCTTCGCCTCCACTATGTTGAGTATGTAGAGCTATAGCCTGAATACAAGTAGGCGGCCACAACGAGGACCCTAGACCCTAGCCCCTACACCTAGATATAGACCCTACACCTATACCCTAGCCCCTACACCTAGACCCTAGCCCCTACACCTAGATATAGACCCTACACCTATACCCTAGCCCCTACACCTAGATATAGACCCTACACCTATACCCTAGCCCCTACACCTAGATATAGACCCTACACCTAGACCCTAGCCCCTACATCTAGATATAGACCCTACACCTAGACCCTAGCCCCTACACCTAGATATAGACCCTACACCTATACCTAGCCCCTACACCTATACCCTAGCCCCTACACCTAGATATAGACCCTACACCTAGACCCTAGCCCCTACACCTAGACCCTAGCCCCTACACCTATACCCTAGCCCCTACACCTAGATATAGACCCTACACCTAGACCCTAGCCCCTACACCTAGATATAGACCTTACACCTAGACCCTAGCCCTACACCTAGATATAGACCCTACACCTAGACCCTAGCCCCTACACCTAGATATAGACCCTACACCTAGACCCTAGCCCTACACCTAGATATAGACCCTACACCTATACCCTAGCCCCTACACCTAGATATAGACCCTACACCTAGACCCTAGCCCCTACATCTAGATATAGACCCTACACCTAGACCCTAGCCCCTACACCTAGATATAGACCCTACACCTAGACCCTAGCCCCTACACCTAGACCCTAGCCCCTACACCTATACCCTAGCCCCTACACCTAGATATAGACCCTACACCTAGACCCTAGCCCCTACACCTAGATATAGACCTTACACCTAGACCCTAGCCCCTACACCTAGATATAGACCCTACACCTAGACCCTAGCCCCTACACCTAGATATAGACCCTACACCTAGACCCTAGCCCCTACACCTAGATATAGACTCTACACCTAGACCCTAGCCCCTACACCTAGATATAGACCCTACACCTAGACCCTAGCCCCTACACCTAGACCCTAGCCCCTACACCTAGATATAGACCTACACCTAGACCCTAGCCCCTACACCTAGATATAGACCCTACACCTAGACCCTAGCCCCTACACCTAGATATAGACTCTACACCTATACCCTAGCCCTTACACCTAGATATAGACCCTACACCTAGACCCTAGCCCTTACACCTAGACCCTAGCCCCTACACCTAGACCCTAGCCCCTACACCTAGACCCTAGCCCCTACACCTAGACCCTAGCCCCTACACCTAGATATAGACTCTACACCTATACCCTAGCCCTTACACCTAGATATAGACCCTACACCTAGACCCTAGCCCCTACACCTAGATATAGACTCTACACCTATACCCTAGCCCTTACACCTAGATATAGACCCTACACCTAGACCCTAGCCCTTACACCTAGACCCTAGCCCCTACACCTAGACCCTAGCCCTACACCTAGACCATAGCCCCTACACCTAGACCCTAGCCCCTACACCTAGATATAGACCCTACACCTAGACCCTAGCCCCTACACCTAGATATAGACTCTACACCTATACCCTAGCCCTTACACCTAGATATAGACCCTACACCTAGACCCTAGCCCCTACACCTAGATATAGACTCTACACCTAGACCCTAGCCCTTACACCAAGATATAGACCCTACACCTAGACCCTAGCCCCTACACCTAGACCCTAGCCCCTACACCTAGACCTAGCCCCTACACCTAGACCCTAGCCCCTACACCTAGATATAGACCCTACACCTAGACCCTAGCCCCTACACCTAGATATAGACCTACACCTAGATATAGACCCTACACCTAGATATAGACCCTACACCTAGACCCTAGCCCCTACACCTAGATATAGACTCTACACCTATACCCTAGCCCTTACACCTAGATATAGACCCTACACCTAGACCTAGCCCTACACCTAGATATAGACTCTACACCTATACCCTAGCCCTTACACCTAGATATAGCCCCTACACCTAGACCCTAGCCCCTACACCTAGATATAGACCCTACACCTAGACCCTAGCCCCTACACCTAGATATAGACCCTACACCTAGACCCTAGCCCCTACACCTAGATATAGACCCTACACCTAGACCCTAGCCCCTACACCTAGATATAGACCCTACACCTAGATATAGACCCTACACCTAGACCCTAGCCCCTACACCTAGATATAGACCCTACACCTAGATATAGACCCTACACCTAGACCCTAGCCCCTACACCTAGATATAGACCCTACACCTAGACCCTAGACCCTACACTTAGATATAGACCCTACACCTAGACCCTAGCCCCTACACCTAGATATAGACCCTACACCTAGACCTAGCCCCTACACCTAGATATAGACCCTACACCTAGATATAGACCCTACACCTAGATATAGACCCTACACCTAGATATAGACCCTACACCTAGATATAGACCCTACACCTAGATATAGACCTACACCTAGATATATACCCTACACCTAGATATAGACCCTACACCTAGACCCTAGACCCTACACCTAGATATAGACCCTACACCTAGACCCTAGCCTGTACACCTAGATATAGACCCTACACCTAGACCCTAGACCTACACCTAGACCCTAGCCCCTACACCTAGATATAGACCTACACCTAGACCCTAGCCCTACACCTAGATATAGACGATTTTCAACAGAGTCCCTGTTGAAGCAGAATTTAACATGGATTATTTTTCGTTGTACCGGGCCTACCCTAGGGTCTAGGGCTCTGTTGTGTTGGTGCACATACGGATTATTCTACGTGGTACCGGGGCTACCCTAGGATCTAGGGCTCTATTGTGTTCGAGAACTCCAGGGTCCAGAATTGGTTTATCATAATTAAAAATATTTTTGGCATAATTAGCTTTATTCTCTTTTTTGTTCTTATTTTTCTTTATTCAATCTATTTATTTTTCTTTAGAATTTCATTTTATTTTACTGTACATATTTTTTGTATTACCTAATAAAGCGCACGAATAGCTCAGTGGTTAAGCACTTGCTTGCCATGCGGAAGATACCGGGTTCGAACCCCCGCGCCGACAAAAAGTAAATTGGACCTGAAAATGTTCTCTTACATGGAGGTTTCTCTTATATCCAGGTTTCTCTTCTATCCAGGTTTCTCTTATATCCAGGTTTCTCTTATATCCAGGTTTCTCCTATATCCAGGTTTCCCTTATATCCAAGTTTCTCTTATATACAGGTTTCTCTTATATCCAGATTTGACTGTATTATCGTATGCATTTTTAGTATCAATATATTTCATGAGGACACGTGAGGTGGGAGGCCCATGCGCCCATGCCCCCAATCCACCCGACTAGAATGTCAAATGTTTCCTCTTCATACTCTCTTCTATTTCCACGGTGGGAAAAATAATTCTACCCCATAGTTCCTCGTCCGGATCAATAAAATAATTTTACCCCACATATTTCATGTGTGTCGTGGGCAAAGAGTTATTTAATAATAATAATAATGTGTTTTTTGTGTTATTTTTGTCACGATTTTATAATAATTATTACTCTCTTTAGTGAGGAAGTCACCGTGGCAGAGTGAGTTAGCGCGCTAGGCATTGCACACACGGTGACCTGGGTTCGATCCCCAGCGGGGCAGGATTTTTTCTGCTCTGTTCTTGGGTGTTCGGGGTCCACTCATACCTCGTGAGGAAAAATGAGTAGTTACTTGTATGAGTAACGACCAGTGGCGACATTACCAGAGTAAAAAGAAATTAATGTAATAGAATAATTCGAAAAGTACAGGAGGCTCTTAGTAATGCTGCGCTACCCACAAAAATTGTGAAGAGGCCTTGTGCTTCATCACAAATAAAACCATACATACATGCTCTCTTTAGTGGAAGGTAACCACCAGACGAGGTCAATGCTCAAAGCATTTTCCACCACCTAACCTTCAGAGTCTTATTATTAGAGGAAAAAAAAGAGATTTTAATGAGTATCGCGTATCGCATACTCACTCATAGGACTTTTTACCATATTAATATACAATATTTGGTTGTTTGCCTAAATTTCCAACACTGATTGTTACTCAGAATTAAAGTAGCTTCTCATTTTTCCTCACGAGGTATGAGTGGACCCCGAACATCCAAGTGGAGAGCAGAAAAAAAAGTCCTAGCCCGCTGGGGATCGAACCCGGGTCACCATGCGTGCAATGCCTAGTGCGCTATCTCACTAGGCCACGGTGAATACTAAGCGACGTATTTAGTCCTCTGGTGGATCAATAATTTTACCCCACAAGGATGACTTGTGTTGGGTGAATTTTCTACCTGCCAAGTTTTCTATACCGCAGTGTTGGGAAAAATGGGGGAATATTATCGATAAGTTTTTTTTTCCTAGCGCAGAATGAGAAGCATAAATGAAGAAGAAGTGTGGAAGAGTAGAAAGGTAAAGAAAATGAAATGTTTAAGTAAAGACTGATAGCGAAGACCGGTGACTCCCAGGGAGTGCCTCATTCGTTCAAATGATCTCACTGACAGTTCAAAAAGGAAACGCTGCCAGTGTAACGCCGCCTTTGACAATGTGTATAAAATTTAATTAAATAATAAATAAATATATAGTATGGCTGGGAGACTATAAACAGAGAGTAGACCAGCAGTCTGGCTGGTTCACTATAAACAGGGAGTAGACCAGCATTGGCTTGGTTCTGGAGGCCCTTGTCAATTATTAGCATCCTTGTAAAGACAGTGGTAGAAGTGCTGAGTCATTCCTCCAGAGTCTGGCTACCATCGTTCACGATGACGCTACCGTATGATGAATAAATATATGTATTTGAAATTTAAAATATTGTAAAATAAAATAAAATATGTAACGCCGCCTTTGACAATGAGTATAAAATTTAATTAAATAATAAATAAATATATAGTATGGCTGGGAGACTATAAACAGGGAGAAGACCAGCAGTCTGGCTGGGGGACTATAAACAGAGAGTAGACCAGCAGTCTGGCTGGGGGACTATAAACAGGGAGCAGACCAGCAGTCTGGCTGGTTCACTATAAACAGGGAGTAGACCAGCATTGGCTTGGTTCTGGAGCCCCTTGTCAATTATTAGCATCCTTGTAAAGACAGTGGTAGAAGTGCTGAGTCATTCCTCCAGAGTCTGGCTACCATCGTTCACGATGACGCTACCGTATGATGAATAAATATATGTATTTGAAATTTAAAATATTTCAGTACAAAAGAGAAATGTAAGAAGTTGCTCAGTGCTCAGGTTGCACTTTCAGTAGAGAACAGAAAAGTAAGAAACTTTAGAAAGAAAAAAAAATATCTAGGTAGTTATGATATACTTAAAACAATGATAAAAATTATATTTTCCCATCAAATTAATAATTATATTTTTACGGGAATGATTCCATTAGAACAAGTGATGATAGATGAGAGGGGGGTGGGGGGGGTAGTTTTTTTGTAAACTAGGGTAGATTGGGGTAGGTGAAGGGGGGGGGGGGGAGATAAACACCTGTTCCACGCTGATGCACCTTTCACCCCATACACATAATTTCCTGGATCATACACATATTAAGTTAATTTTATAAATAGGTACGAATACGAAACCTACATAATTATGTACCTATATATTATGTATTATTCGAAATGTAGGTAAGTCATAAAAAAATCATTATACACAGAATATTCTACCCTAACTGAGAATCCTGACTTAGAAAACTCCAGAGAATCACTCATTTGTACAATTAATCTAACAATGATGGTAGTGATAAAAGTTAGTACACGGAATTAGTACATCCAGGGTGGTTAATTGATACCATTAGTATAAACTCATATTATTTGACGACTATCTTTTTTTTAAATACTCTTTTATCATTTATTTTTTATAAACATATAACAATTAACAAGCACAGAAACATAAATTAAACAATTAGGTATTATTATTAAATTATTTAAGTTATCATTCTTGTGTTAACCACTTTTGTGATATCACAATTACTCAAACTCGTTTTACTAAAACCTACGCTGAGAGCTGAAACAGGGACTTAGATCAGCGACCTCCAAGTGACAAGTCCGCCGCCTTATCGATCTAGCTACGGAGGGCGGTTCCTTAATTTATTTAATTAGGAAAAGTAAAAATAATGATCAGAAAGAAATGGACAAAAATGGAAACAATATAAACAATGAAAAAGGAAAAAATAGATAAATATATATACACTTATGTATGTATGTTCCAACTAAAGAGAGGGGTTATTATCTATGACGATCTCTTCCACCCAACTCTTATTATGTGTACTGTGATGAGATGTAAAAGTCCAAATAAAACTCAGCTTATACATCTAACACATGTGATGTCATGTTCAAAGTTAGGTAACCGGAAAAGGCCAAGTTTCACTGGACTAAGTACCTACAGAGAGTAAGTACCTAGAATATGTACCTAGAATATGTAAAATTTCAATTTCAATTTATTTATTTTATTTAGAGTGAATTACAAAACAGTGGTTTCCCACCTATAACATATCATTAATACACTTATAATAATATTATATTAGTTATATTAATACACTATTATATTAATACATATTATAATAATAGTAATATAGTTATTTATACAGTCTGATTATTAGGACTAATGAGTCCTAATCAGTGGTCAACCTGTCATGTCCCGGCTAGGTTTCGAAACCGCAACCTCAGGATTTCCAGACAGACGCCTTGACCCCTGATCTACCGCGACAGACAGTGGTAATTCCGTTGTTGTACACAAAAAGGTAAGTTTGTATCACATATTTTTCTCTGTTTCTTTTTTTTCAAACTAGTTACGACTTGGTGCACCCTGTATACACACATTTTATATTCAGATTTGTTTCCTCATCGCACTTAATAGTCCGTTGATTTTGTTTTAATTGTGAGAACCGAATCCAGTTTTCTGTGAAGTTGTATTCGAAGTCAATTTCCTGCCTCTCACCGGGTTATGAACTAGCAACCCCCTGAACCGTAAACCGGACGAGGGTGCATCCCTTGAGAACCTCATTCAGCCTGATAGTCTCCTGGTATGTGGATTTCTTCCGGGCAGTCTCCCCCTGGTAATTTTGAGTATTTTAAGTTGTTGATTGTTGTGAAATGTAGCTTCTTCAATTAGTGAGTACTGTTTGGCTGTTTGGGGTTGTGAACAGTGTAATTATTTCACAGTGGTGCGTGTACCAGAAAAAATAGGTAATTATTTCAAACTAATAAAGTTTATAAATAACATAGTGACTTTGCTTACATAAGATTGTTTTTAAATATTCGGCCAACGACATTTAGGTGATGGACTACTTGTTGTAAATTTTTCTTCGGTGGAAATTTGGCTCCGGTGCTCTAGGAAAAATCAAAAATATATACACCTGGAGCCACTAAAAGTATATAAAAAAGTATAACGCTATTTGACGGGGAAATATTAACACCAAATCAGTAACTATCCAGGCATGTTCTGATTGTCATGTTATCTGGACATCTAACTATCTAATCTACTGAAACTAAAAAACGTTGGGCCGAATTATAAAACAGGATCACACAAACGATAAGCCCGACCCTTCCTAGGCTCTCAACTCAGACTATAGTTCGGTGTGGTGGGTTGAAACTTCGACTTGAAGACAAATTATCTTATTATTTGGTATTTTTAACACAAAATAAGACGTCTTGGGCTTACTGCTGGAATAATGGGACGTAACAGACTGCACTGGTAGTCAAGTGGTTAACGCGCTAGTCTGGTAATCCAGGTAGCGTTAGGGATTCGTTGGTTCAAATCCCACTCAGTGCATGAATTTTTCCTCATTCATTTGATTTTGTGACCACATAATAATAAGACTCTGAGGGTTAGGTGGTAGAAAATGCTTTGAGCATTAACCTCGCCTGGTGGAATGCGTTCCACTGATGAGTATTATTATTATTAAAAGTCCTATAATTTGGCAGTATAAGGCGATATTATATATCATAATTCACAATATATCTTTCTTGATGGTAATCTCATTTTTTAATTCGGTCCTCACACTTCACGTCTCCTCTCGACAGCCCTTGGACAGTGCCTACGCTACGCCACTGGTGCACACACAGGTCAAGCAGTCACACGATTACCAAGTCACAGCCCCGGGACAGTGCCTACCCTCCGTCACTGGTGCACAGGTCAAGCAGTCACACAATTACCAAGTCTAAACAGGCCCGGGACAGTGCCTACCCTACGCCACTGGTGCACAGGTCAAGCAGTCACACGATTACCAAGTCTAAACAGGCCCCGCAGGAATGATCAATCAGTTCACCAGGAAGTCAGTGCAATCACCGGGGCCAAGTTCCCTGGGGTTAAAACCCCTCGCCCCTGGGCGCCGGAAATGATTATGCACCCCTCAACACGCCCTCCAGATTTGTCATGCTCTCTGCCCCCGGGGTAATTACATGCATAGTCATGAAGACCCTGTTGAGAATATTGGCTTAAAAATATACAGTCCACTAATAACTTTGCATACATTTAAAATGAAGGATAATATATTGTTGTTAATATCTCTACGTATGTATAGCCAAGGATTACTCATGAATTACATCATATACCTAGGAAACTTTGAGGGTTGGGTGGAAGAGATTGCCATAGGTAATGATCCGCCCTTTAGTTAAGACATCTGTATATATGTATTTTAATCAATAATAATAATAAGACATGTTTGACATTTTAGTCATCATGAGAAAAGGGATATTTTAGTATAACCTCAGCTAATATTAGGTCCCATTATTCCAGCAGTAGGTAAGAAGTATTATTATGTGATAAAAATCCCAAATGGAAGGATAATTTGTCATGTCCCGGCTGGGTTTCGAAACCGCGGACCTTTAAATTACCAAACCGACGCCGTTACCACTCAGCTACCAAGACTGGTAGGAGTTGCCAACAATGCCAACCTGTCTACTACATCTACAGGATTACCATTGCATTAGGTAAGCAAGTTTCCCCACAACCCACAAGAGACCACACATTGGGGAAACCCCTCATAGAAAATCTGTTAGGTAAGAGATTCACGGATCTGAGGAAAATCTCATGCCAGACCTGGGGTTTTCTTAAGAAAAAATAGGATTACATATTTATATACGAGTATATAAGAAAAAATACTTAGTTCGATGGCTTTATGGAATGGCCTTACATTCCAATGCCAAAAAAAGAAAAAAAAAAAAAAGTGTAGATAGAAAATGACCATACAGGACTAAAAAAAAACATTTTTTTTTTAAACTGAAATCGGAACAAAAAAATATTTGTTTTTACACAAACGAACACAATACTTCCGATTTCTAATATTATAAATTTTATCGGAAGTAATAGGAAAATATACTTAATATAGTGTGGTAGATGACTTTATGGAGTGCATTTCCCAATACCAAAATAAAAGTGCAGATAGAAAATGGCGTTACAGGACAAAAAAAAATCATTTCATTTAAAAATATATTCTTGGTACATATAAGATAGAAGCATATAAGATATTGGTAAATATAAGATATGTACATAGGTATTTATGTTTTATAATAGTAAAAGAAATATATAAGTTCGGTGCCTATAAAAAAAGATATAAGCACCTAATGAGACTAGCTCCTTAGTTAATTACCAATGAAACACGTTTATTTTTTCCAGTCGGGGAATATTTTCAACGCACTAATTTGAAAATGTGCATAAATTTACATGAATTTTGCTGTGCGTCTAGGGAGTAGGGAGCTAGTAGTTGATACTACTCAACTGCTACCAGGGAGTATGAAGCTATGTACTAGCTAGTACTAAACCAAACTCAGTAGCAAAAAAAAAAAAAAAAAAAAAAAACCTCAGTACCTTGATCGATAAGGCAGTAGACTCGTAACCTGGAGGTCGTTGGTTCAAGTCCCGGATTCAGCGTAGATTTAGTAAAGCGACTTTGAGTAATTGTGCATGATATCACGAAAAAGGTTAGGTAACACAAATAAGATATTATTTTTTATTTATCAGGTGCGGCCGGTGCTAAGGAGCTGCGGAACTGCAGCACCCGCAGACGAAATAGAGAGGATTTTCTCAAGTCCTAGATCGTGCACAATTATTATAAATTATTAAATTATTTATCAGTTAATAGGACATAATATGTACTAGCACGTAATTATTATTATTATTGTTATTTAAAAAAATATGAGTGTTTCACAGCCTTTTTTATTTCGTAGCCATGAAACAGGAGCTACTGTAGACGCTTGTGGTCTGTGTTGTAGCCTGCCCATCCCGTAGTATGCCTCCCCTCTGATGATGGGCGAGAAGTGACACAATACTTCCCATTTAAGTGCTGGGTCAACTCGAGTGCACCGGAAAGTATCCTAACAAACAATTGTAACCAAATTAAGAATACAATTCATTGTAGGCACGGGGAATCGCAAGGTCAGTGCTTAACCACTATATGTATGTACAAACAAGAAATTATAAAAATTAAAATACAAATTTTAGAACAATATAAAAAGAAAAAAAAATCAACATCAGTACCATAGAGCTGTCCTAACTAGAAGGCGGGGTTATTGTCTATGGCAATCTCTTCCACCCAACCCAACAATGAAAATCATCGCACATTTCTAGAATAACGAATGCACAAATATTATGATTGGTATGGTAAACAAACGCAAACTCTTTAGGTATTAAAAGAGCGACTCTATAAATCCCATTTTAGTCGAGTTTATGTGGCAGCACCCCCAAAACATTTTCCTACCGTCCTCCCCTGCTCCTATAGTAGGGACCTAGTTTCGCTTTCACCTATTAGAGGCAGGTAGTTCACCCCTGTATAATGAGCAATGGTCGGCCCAGCTAATGTATGCGGGATCGACATTAGCAGACGAACTATTTATTAATGGTCCTAATTTGGAAACCAGGCGGGTAGGTGTCGGTAACTCATTGTGTAGGACAGTGGCGAGGAGCGGTGTACCATTTTTTTTTTATTTTTATTATTTTTTATTTTTTTTTTTTTTTTTTTTTTTTTTTTAAGCCTTTATTTGTACATTTATTGAACAATATATCTTAAAATTATAGGAATTTCATAAATAAGGAAATATTTTTGTACAAAATCAGTTTAGGACTGAGGCCTCCCCATTATTTCATGGGGGCTTTTTATCACCCTGAAGATGATCTGATTAACATTTAAGCAAATCCATTAGTATTTATTTATTTATTATTTTTTTTTTTTGCATCAATAAATAATATAAATCTTACTTTTAAAAATAATTTGTATTTTTCTGATTTTTTCTCCTTTCTATTTATTAAAATTCTATTTTCTTTTCTCCTTCACCACCCCCCCCTTTATTCCCTCTTTAACCATATCTCTCTATACACTTCACCCATTCTCTTCCACTCTTTTCTGTCATTAGCAACTCTTTTCCAGGTCACCCCTCCACACACTAATTTCATTTCCTTGTCCCACTTATCTCTTGGTCTTCCTCTACTTCTCTTATTTTCTCTTGGATACCATTCCATCACTTCCTTTGTCCATCTATTGTCACGACATCGGGCAATATGTCCTGCCCATTTCCATTTTCTCTTCATAATCACTCTCACAGTGTCTTTGAAACCTGTTCTCTTTCTCACTATTATGTTTCTTATTCTATCTCTTCTTGATTTTCCTAAAATATATCTCTCCATAGCACGTGTTGTCACTCTCAGTTTATTTATTACTTTTGCATCCAGTGTCCAACTCTCGCAGCCATAAATCATACTTGGTAGGACTGTCATTTCCCATAATTTCCTCTTTTTTCTATTCCTACATTTGACTTATAGATACCCCGATTCTTAATCATACTCTTCCATCCAATTGCACATCTTCTGCATATTTCAGCCCATTGTCCATCTATGCTCAGTAGTTGCCCCAGGTATAAAACACTTTTCTCTTTTTTTAACACTTTTCCTTCTATTTCTATCTTTTCTTCCTCTTTGTTGTATTTTTCTCCTTCCTCTGAATTCTCATTTTCTTCATCATTACAATTATTTTTTTCTATTCCTATTATTTTGCATTTTTCTCCATTAATTTTTAATCCAAATTCCTTACAATGTTCATATAGTATTTTTATAATCTCCTTGATTTCTTTGAAACTTTTCCCAATCAATACAACATCATCTGCAAACATTAACTTATTTAACCTTCGTCCGTTCACATTTATTCCATACTCCTTCCAATCTACTGAATCCATTATCAACTGGAGAATTCCAGTGAACATTATGGGAGAGGCAACATCACCTTGTTTAACTCCTTTGCACACTTTAATTTCTGTTTTTCTACCTTCTAATTCTATTTTTAATCTTGATGTTCTATATACTTCATTAAACAATTGTATAATTTTTCTATCGACTCCTCGTGCTTCTAACATCTGTATCACTTTTCTACTATTTATCATGTCAAAAGCTTTTTCATAGTCGACAAACAGGTAATAAACAGAAAAGTTATAGTCCTTAGCCTTATCCATGAGGTCATTTAGAACATAAATGTGGTCTATCGTAGAGTAATTTCTTCTAAAACCTGCCTGTTCTGTTGAGAGGAAACATTCCAACTTTTGGGTCAGTCTATTTGTTAAAATCTTTGAAAGCAGCTTGTATTCTACACAAAGCAAACTCAAAGGCCTATAATTTTTCAAATCTTTCCTATCACCTTTCTTGAACAATATTACCAATTTTGCCACTCCCCATTCTTCTGGTATTTCTCCTTGTTCCATACATTTATTGAAGATTTTTGTTAAATATTTTACTATTGTTTCACCTCCAGCTTTGATCATTTCCATTGTTATATTATCTATTCCTCCTGATTTTCCTTCTTTTGTATTCTTGATTGCCCATCTTACTTCATCTTCTAGTATTTCTAACCACTCTGTATTCTCCTCATAGTTTGCTTCCGCTTCAAGGTCCTGTCCGTTATATAATTCTTCATAAAATTCTTTGATTCTCATTATTATTTCTTCTTTATTCCTAATTTCATTTCCTTTATTATCTCTCAAGGCTACAATAACATTTCTCACTCCTGATTTTACATTTAGTTTTCCTCCTGACTCTAGTGCTTCCTCTATTCTCTTTATTTTCTTTTCCTCCAACCACTCGGCTATCTTCTTTCTGATCAGTTTACATAATTCTTTATATTCTACTCTTTGTGTTCCTGTTCTTTTCAATTTTCTCCTCTTTTCCATTAGTCTTTTTATGTTATTTGGTAAATTTCTACAGTTTTCTTGTGTATATCTTTCTTCTCTTTGAATTTCCTCAGCAGTCTTCTTCAGTGCTTCATTTAGGTCAGAAACTATTTGTAAAAAATTTATCTCTCCATTTTTCATGTCTAATTTACTGGCTAACTTTTCTTCAAAACCTTTTTTCTGTAGCTCTTTAGATTTAATTTGTTTTGAGGTCTTCTTCTGAACAAAATAGCGCTTTTTTCCTTCTTCCTTTCTAAAAACAACACCTACTGCTCTATGGTCACTTCCTAAATTTATTTGCTTCACAACTTCCACATTTTCTACGTTGTTGCCTCTTTTGGTTAAAATAAAGTCTATTTCGTTTTTGGTCATCATATCTGGAGATATCCAGGTCCATTTATCTTCCTCTGATTTTTGGTAGAAGGTGTTGAGAATTCTAAAATTATTTCCCTCTGCAAATTGTATCAATTGCTCGCCTCTCTCATTTCTTGTACCTACTCCATATTTACCTATGCATTTCTCGTTTCTACATATCCCTACTTTTGAATTGAAATCCCCCATGCAATATTTTCTGCCTAAATCACAACTCTCATCTATTGCTTCCTGTAAATTTTCATAGAAGGATTCCAACTCTTCTTCAGAAGAACTTGAAGTTGGGGCATATACCTGAACTAAGTGGTATTTCTTTCTATTTATTTCAAGTAAAAGAGACGAGATTCTTGAAGAAAAGGCTTTGATTTTTATAACTTTTTGATCTTTATATTTATCATTTATTATAAACCCTGTACCTCCTATCCTACCCTCCCCCCCATTGTAGTAAAACACATCATCATTTTCAAGCTTCACACATCCCTCACCCTCTCTTCTTATTTCACTCAGACCAATAACTCTCCAGTTAATGTTTTCCAGCTCTTCTTGTAACTCCTTCAATCTCCATTCCTGTTTCAGTGATCTACAATTAAAAGTAACAAAATCATAGGTAGGTAATTTTTCTGATCTAAAATTAAGTTTTCTATTATCATTTCTGACATTTTTTCTTCCTAGTCATTTATTATTACTATTGAAAAGCGGATTATTAGTCTGAACCTGAGGTGGAGGAGGAGGCTTTGGTATGATTGGAGGCGGTAAGGGTAGTGGTGGGGGAGTTCTATTTCCTGATATTCCTACACTAGACCACATATCTGTAATGCTTTTTTGGAATCCTTTATTTAACTTTTTTTCTCCTTTTCCCTTTTTGATGGGTGTGCCTGTTACATTTTCAGAGCTGAGAGGAGATATTTGTAGTGTACGTTTCCTTGAGTTTATGCTCTCCCTATCAACTACCTGCATAACCATATTTTCTTTAGTTTGAGATTCATTAGTATCAGAACAATACATGGACTCTTCCTCTTCATGACCTGGATTGTCATTTAAGGGCTGGTTTTGTAATTCTTGTAAAGTCCAGGCTTTTCCCTGAATAATGAGCTTAGAGCCTCTCATATACACTTTTTTCCCTTTATTTTTGGCTTCCAGACTGAATTTGGCCAGCAATTTTCTTGACTCTCTATCTTCTTCAGATAAATCTTCTCTAATTTTTATACTTTCTAGATGGTTTTTAAGCTTGTACTTGTTCTTCATAATATCATTTCTTAATACATTTGATATGAATGTTACTCTGATTGGGCCATCTTCATTCCATCTTTTCTTTCCAATTTTATACATACTTTTGACACAGTACTTTGATACTTCTACACCTATTCCATTCAGAATGTTTATAATGTGAGCTAAAACTACATTGTAATATTCTCCTCTTAATCCGTAAATAATTATATTCAGGTTCCTATCTATAATTCCTTCATTTCGAGTTTCTTCGATTTTATCCATTCTAGATTTTTGAACTAACAATTCCTCCCTAATCTTTTCATTTTCCGTAGATATTGCTTCCATTTTTAAATTCACAGTTTCAAACTTTGAATTAATATTTTGGTTTATGCTCTGGTTAAGATTTGCCATGTTTGTGTTTACTTCAGTGATTTTTGATTGTATAGCATTTTCTAGAGCAGATTTGTTTGCAGTCAAGCTTTCATTTATTTTTTCCAAAAGATCCTGATAGTCTCCCATTTTAGTATGTTTAAATAAACTTACCTATATAGTAGTAAACAAATTTGCAAAACAATAAAATTATACTAATATGAAACTTTGATCTTGAGAAACATTTAACATTTAAATCTAAGTGGTAAAAATCGAATACTAATAAGGAAATTTGCAAAACAATAAATAAAATTTATACTACTATGAAACTTTGATCTCGAGAAACGTTTAACATATAAATTTAAAAAGCTAATACAATTATCACATAATAGAAAGACAAAAGGGGTTCTCTAATTTATAGAACATATAAATCTACACAAAGAAATTGTTCTAATGGTTAATCTAATTTTAATAAATTTTGTTTCATAGACCGAAAGATGAAAATTAATCTGATAATCAAGGTTTCAAAAAAAAATTTTTTATTTATTTTTATTAAATATAAAAAACTTGTCCCAGGGACCGTCCTTCTGGAAGGGAACCGAGGATGCAAGAAGCATTTCTTCTTATTAAACAGATTTAATCAAGTATTAAATACCATCACGTACGACCTTGGTTTTTCTGTAAGTTATCATATTTTTGTGATAACTTTCCTGATATCACAACTACTCATACTCGCTTTGTTAACACCTTGACTGCCACAAATTTTTGTGTTGTTTATGTTCCACGCCATAGTAGTATTAGAGATTGCTTCTGCTCTGTTTTCGATACACTAATTCCAAAAGCAAAAAGGATGTTGAGTGTATCGATAAAGATACACGAGGCAGTGCACAGTAAAATCATGGTGTATCGCTAGAGATACACCTGGCAGTGAACTTCAAAAACAGTGGTGTATCGTTAGAGATACACCTGGCAGTAAACACAGTACGCCGTGTATCGCTAGAGATACACGTGGCAGTCAAGGTGTTAAATATTCGCTGAAACCGGGACTTGAACCACCGACCTACAGGTTACACGTCCGCCGCCTTACCGATCAAGCTACGATCACGACCTTAAACCAAATAAGTAATTTTTTGGTGGAAAAACCATGTAGGTATAAGTGATGGAGAACTCGTAAAGACTCGTCACGTAAACAAACTGATAACAGCTATTCAATGTGGCTACCAAAACTAAAAAAGCTATAGGTAAGTCTAGATTTTGCGTAGTTTTTTATAAGGGGAAAACTAAGTCTTGGCTTGAGATCTTGATTTTGTGCATTAATTTCACCCTACAAACAATATTAACAGTATTTGACCAA
Source organism: Bactericera cockerelli (assembly GCA_024516035.1). NCBI lineage: Eukaryota > Metazoa > Arthropoda > Insecta > Hemiptera > Triozidae > Bactericera > Bactericera cockerelli. The sequence continues at coordinate 9,482,788 of CM044964.1, forward strand.
GGCTTAGACTTAGACCGATGCAAGGATAGCAATGCAAGGATAGCAATGCAATGATATGCACAGTAAAAATAATTAAGTTATGCGCATAACTATATAACTCGAGAGAATGTGGGGTTCCTCTCCATATTAGGTATTCTAATTATGGGGGGGGGGGGGGGGGGTCACAGGAGGAAACGGCCTACATTGTTTCCAACAGGAAACTATGCGGAGGGGTAGAGGGGGGAGGGGGGGGGGGTATGGCAACTTCATCTATCAACTATCAGGAGGTAGAATGATATACTTAAACACAATAAATAGAAGTTATAATAATCCCTTACTAACCGATCTCAGTAGCTTCATCCATCGATAAGACGGCGGACTTGTAACCTGGAGGTCGGTGGTTCAAGTCCCGGTTTCAGCGTAGATTTAGTAAAGCGAGTTTGAGTAGTTGTGATATTGCGAAAGTGATTAACACAAATATGATAACTTAATAGTAATAATATTCCCTCACTTCTACTGCCCGATTAGAACTAAAGAACCTGTCACACAAAATCGGCCATTTTGGATAGGCTGAAACACAGAGAATATCACAGCAATAACAAATTCATAATAATTATATCGCCTTATTTATACTGCCCAATTGGAACTACTGTATCACGTTATTCCAGCAGTAAACCCAAGACGTATTATTATGTGGTCGAAATCCCAACTGGGAGAATAACTTGTCCTGCCCGGCTGAGTTTCGAACCCACGACCTCTGAATTACCAGATTCGCCTTGACCACTGCTGAGCTACCGGGACAGCCTTCAAAGAAGAATATAGACTTTTTATGCTGCCCAAATAAAAACACTTCAATTCAGTATTTTTGGAGGTGAAAGGAGATACTGCTGTCCAAATAACTCTAGTTCTAGCTGATCCAACCGTCACAGTCCAAACTAGAAGGATATCGAGTTACAGTCGTGTCTACCAAAAAGCAAAGTATGTAATAATAATAATAATAATACTCTTTAGTGTACGAAGTGTACACTCTATAGAGTCTATAATAATAATAAAAATATAATATGATCCTGCAAACTTGTCATCTTGTGCGGAAATTTTTAAACAATTAATTTTAACATATTAGTTATAGTACTAGTGAGATAGACTGAAATGTCTCCTCCTATTAATTTATAAGCGAAAAAAAAAAAAATGTATCTACCTCGATATAATAATAATAAACAATACAGATCTTCAGCTACTCAATAGTCATTCCCATCAGTATATTCTGTCTTCTCACGGACGAAAAAACAGTCCGAAACCTAAACTGTCTGAAAAAACTAAATAGTCACGCACATTGGCCACAGGTCACCTCTCCTGAATCACGGTTTAGTGAGCGCTCCACAATCCAAGGGTCGCGGGTTCATCGGAGCGTGCAAGCGTGACCTTGGGATCCGTGGTAGGTTTCGCCCTTCTTAACGTTGACCATCTATTTCTCTCTCTCTCTCTCTCTCTCACTATGTCTTTCTCTCTCTCTCTCTCTCTCTCTCTCTCTGTATCTCTCCCTCTCTATCTTTCTTTCTCTCTCTCTCTCTCTCTCTCTTTCTTTTTCTCTCTCTCTCTCTCTCTCTTTCTTTTTCTCTCTCTCTTTCTATTTCTCACACAATTGGTGTGGAAGAGAGAGACCTCAAGCACAAAAAATAGACCAAAGTAATGACAGTAAGTCTTTTCTTAAAATACTTATCATCAACCAAACAAGCAAATGCCCTAAACCATCAGTCAATCCACAAATCCACCGTGCTAGAATAAATATAAAATCAACTAAGACTGGCTAAAAATGGCTGTGAAACACTTACATATTAAAAAAAAAACACTCCCCTAGGATTGCTTATTTAGGCGATATAATATTTGTGCCATGGTGTCCCCACACCCTGACAGCAAGCAAATCTCTCCCCAAATCCCCACACCCTAACACCGCTATTCTTCTCAGCAAGTACATTGTACATAGACAATCCCTGCTTAGAATAACATATACCTACATAATAATATTACACATAGTAATACTCATATATAATTATGTATGTATAATATATTGTATATGCACCGGAAGTAAAGAGTTACGCAAAAGAACCCCCTCATACATAGGCTCTGATTAGCTATACATAACCTCTGCAAGGCGAGCAGGCAGATTTCGTATGCGAGGAGGCACAAGGCCATTTCAATCAGCCCTTATTAGGGGATCCCCCCCTTTCAACAGGGCTTGAAATAGACAGCGGAGGAATAATATGAACTTGTTTTTTTTTTAAGATGAGTGTTTCACAGCCTTTTTTATTTCGTAGGCATGAAAGAGGAGCTATACTGTAGACACCTTGTGGTCTGTGTTGTAGCCTGCCCATCCCGTAGTATGCCTCCCCTCTGATGGGCGAGAAGTGACACAATACTCCCCACCTTCAGCACAAGATTTTTTATCTTTTGAAGATGGGTATACCCTCATTGTTTGTAGAAGACGCTAATGTATATAAAATAAATAAATGGAAACTTTAAAAAAAAAAAAAAAAAAAAAAAAAAATTAGGTGCTGGGTCAACACGAGCGTCTGTGGTCTGTCTTGCAGCTTCCCATCCCGTAGTATGAGTAATGACCGAAAATTAACACACTACTTCACCAGACTCCGTCGCATAGACTACTGCACGAGTTCAGACATTCCGAGTTCAATCCCCGGTTGGGGAAGACTTTTCGAAGAAAATTCTGTTTCCTCCAAACACGTGAGGCTAGCATTTCCGGCCCTACCCAGGCTGGGTGAGGTTCATGTGGATAGTTGGTACGATTGTCAGCGAATGGAGGGTAAAACCCCCGTCCTGACTTTCTATCTAAATCAGGACGTTAAAACCAAATAGAATCAACTGGTCACAATAGATCTAATTAGGTTGCAGTGTAGATTGTAAGGGTTTCACTGAAAACCCTACAACCAGGTCAGATAATAATAATAATAATAAACACAATACTTCCCATTTTCGTACTGGGTCAACACGAGCACACCGGGAGGTATCCCTTTTGAACACAATTTTTTGTTTCGAACCCGGGACCTCCCGGATGACAAGCTAGTAACTTACCACTGAGGTAATCGTGCACTCAATTATTTATTTATGTAGGGTGTACCTTGCAATGTCAATGAACATGTAAATACACCTAATTATTGAGAAAAAAATGTATTTCTTTGTGTTTTTATATTAAAATTTTTAGTAGGTAGCGCAGAATTATAGGACTTTTCCATATCTTTTAATATCCTAATATCTTATTTTTGCCTATAATTCCACCACTGGTCGCTGCTCACATTAAAGCAGCAACTCATTTTTCCTCACGAGGTATGAGTGGACCCCGAACACCCAACAACAGAGCAGAAAAAATCCTATACTCCGCTGGGGATCGAACTCTGGTCACCGTGCGTGCATGCCTAGCGCGCTAACTCACTCTGCCACGGTGACTTCAAAAATACACCTAATATACTACACAATACACATACCTACATACATACTATGCAGAGAAGTAGTTGCAGGCAGGGCACTTTCGCTGTGGTGAAGGCGATTGATTGGTGATCCAGAGGTCGCGGGTTCGAAAACCAGCCAGGACATGCCAAGTTATATTTACAGGTATTAGGGCCCTTTCGGTGGACAGTGGTGAAGGCATGATCCAGAGGTCGCGGGTTCGAAAACCAGTCGGGACATGCCAAGTTATATTTTAAATATTTTCCAAGTGACTTCTAGGGAACCATTCATTAAGGCCTAGAGACCATAATAATTTTAGTATTGCCAATGAACTGTAATTTTTTTTTGTGTACAAAATCCAACACAACACTTCCGATAACCATACTAAACTTAAGGTAGTCCAAAGTAGGTATTATTATGAATGTTTACGAGTAGGTATTACGAAAAAAAGAAGAAGGAGGCTTATACAAAGGGTTGGTTGGAAGAGATTGCAACAGGCAATAACCCCGCCCTTTAGTTAGGCCATTAGAATTATTTTCTTCTTTATTTATTTTTCATACTATTTTATCATTTATTTATTTTTTCTGAATTTTATATACTGTAAATATTGTACTTGGTCCTCCTACACAAAGGAGAAGAAGAAAAGAAAAAAGAAGAAGAAGAGGAAGAGGAAGAAAAAATAAGAAGAACAAGATCCTACGTCAGAAGAAGAAAGATATAACGGAACCCTGGTGTTCTCTCACGCTACTCAGTCACATCAGAAATCAAACTGTTTACCTAAAGCCAAACTAAACCAAATAATGAATCTAACCGGACGAATATATGACATTATGACTTGTAAATAAAAAGGATGTACCTACGTACTTGTAAGTACGAGTACATAATTATTATTTTTTAAAAATGAGTGTTTCACAGTCTTTTTTATTTCGTAGCCAGGTTTCTCCTATATCCAGGTTTCTCTTATATCCAGGTTCAAGTCTATTTACTAGCTAAAACGCTGTACTTTGTCGAATCGGGCACTATTAATTAAGGCGATATTATTAGTATTGCTTGTGAGGGATACCTTCCGGTGCTCTCGTGTTGACCCAGCACCTAAATGGCAAGTTCTGTGTCAGTTCTCGCCCATCAGAGGAGAGGCATACTACGGGATGGGCAGGCTACAACACACACCACAAGCTTCTACAGAAGCTACAGCCATGGCTACGAAATAAATAAAAAACTATTAAAATATGCTCTGGTTAATTATAACTTCTACCTATCACCCTATCACCCGCTGACTTAGCTCAGTGGTTAAGCACTCGTTATTATTATTATTTTTTTAACAAGAATTGTGCTTTTTTTGTACATAATTTCATAACAATAACAATAAAAAAAAAACGCTTGCATACGAGTCTGCAACCATTGGGACATTTTCATTATAATTTAATATTTCGTTACATAATTTCGTTACATAATTTCGTCACATAATTTCGTTACATAATTTCGTCACATAATTTCGTTACATAATTTTGGCTATGTGCCAGAGCAAAGACATGAAAATGTCAATTTAATATTTCGTTACATAATTTCGTTACATAATTTCGTCACATAATTTCGTTACATAATTTCGTTACATAATTTCGTTACTTAATTTCGTTACATAATTTTGGTTATGTGCCAGAGCAAAGACATGAAAATGTCAATAAACAACTGTAAAGTTTTCACATTTGTGTTAATCACTTTTGTGATTTGTCACAACTACTCGAACTCGCTTTACTAAATCTACGCTGAAACCGGGACTTGAACCACCGACCTCAGAATACAAGTTCGGCGCCTTATCAATTAAGTTACATACTCTGAGATCGGAATAATACATTGAAGGGAAAGGATCCTTCAGTTTCCTACGTTCGAAATTTTCCACTGTTCTGTATTGTCTAAAGCGCTTTCTCGCTATAAGGATCAATAATAAAGTTCCCCCCTTAAACCCCCAACTCTCTCCACCCCCCTTCTGGTTGTACCAGGGAGGAGGGGGCGAAATTTTCTCCTCTAATATTCTCTATTACACAAAAAGTATCGATTAGTTTTCCCAAACAGACCTGACCCTGCAAAGGGTGGTAAGAGGAAGAGATGTGCTGTTAGTACGGAGTTATGGTGCTTCCTCTATCACACCTTCCACTGATATAGAATAGAGTCACTAGTGACTAGAGCATTACAGGCAAAAAAAATATTTTATTTTATTTTTATAGAAAATATTTTTTTAAAGAGATTTTTTAAGTAAAAATATTTTGTGTTAAATTACAATTTGTAGTTTTAAGATGGGAAAACTTGTATGAATGGGTAACATATTTTCAATGTATTAGCATATTTATGCCAGAAAAAAAACCCCCTCTCTCTACCAGAACAGCTATCATCCTTAAGCTTTCCAACAGCAATAATTACTGTTCATTTACTAGTCAAAACTTTGGGGCAATATAAGACCACCCTCATGTCCCTCATAAACCCCCTTTAAAAGTGTTCTTCCTCCCTCAATCAATTAAAAAATAGCTAGAAAGCTTAAAACTTATGGGGACACTATTAGACTACCCTCATATCTAAGCGTAAGCGTTCCCCTTACCCTTCCCCCTAACCCTCCCCCACCCTCCCTCAACCCTCCCCCACCATCTCAACCTCAATTAAAAAAAAAAAATGCTAACACAATTGATGTCAGTGGATATTAAAAGGTCCTACATGGACTTGATAAAAAATATAAATAATTTAACAATAGACATTAAAAGGCCTACGTAAATTTGATAAAAAAAAAACAAACAAATTAGTCATCATGATGGATTGTAGACCAGGCACGTTTTAATGGGGGGCGAGGGGGGTAGTTTTAAGCCCTGTCTCTCTCTTTCTCTCTCTCTTCTCTCTCTAATAGGTATTGATTTAAAAAGACCCATGCTTCACATCAAGTAACTAAAAAACTAACTAATAATAAAAATAATTCCGTTTCCGTGAGATAGACACATACATCACGGTCCTTTCAAGTCCATTGATTCAGTTTTGTTTTGACGTCTTGTTTTGAGTTTTTCAAGACATGGGTTTTACCCTTCATTCACTGGGGATCGTACCAGCTACCCACATTAATCTCACTCAGCCAGGGTTGAGCCGGAAGCGCCATTCTCACGTAGGAAACAGAATTTCTTATGAGAAAATTCTAAAGTAGTATGCCAGCTTCCGTGGTGTAAAGTTTGTGACCCAGGCAGTGGTCACAAACTTTACACCACGGAAGCTGGCATACTACTTTAAAGAAAACATGGGAGGACAAATTAATTACCCACCCCTACCATTTTTTTTCTTCCTACAACCGGCCCTGTCATTTGCCAAGCAATAAATCTACCCCCATTTCTCTCCCCCTCGACTTTTGATACAGCCTCTTCTTATCACTAAAAACCCTGATAAGCCTTTTTTAATAACTTTTTCCTGTCACTTTAACTGATAACATTAAAAAATGCTGTAATACCGTCTCGTGTTTGTGAGGGTGATTTCATAGGGGTATGATGGGTAGGGTATATTATTTAGTCTCTCTTTAGATAATGTGAGTATAATTATGAGGTCAATATAATATAATAATTATTAATTGTAAGACTAATTTATCATTTACCGTAAAAAATGTGCCAGGAGGTTGAGCAACGTCGACCCTGCTTAAGCGGGATAAGAGAGAGTGAAAAAAGAAAGAAAAAGAATACTAATTTATTTATCATTTTGGGATAAATAATAAATTGTAATATTTTTTAATGTAATACCAATTTATTATTTAAAACAAAGAGAACGATTTCCAGATCAAGTTTTACCTCTTTATAAGGGAAAATAAGAGCATAAAATTCTCTCTTAGCCCCTTGAGTTCTCTTATATCTATTCCAGGTTTGACTGTATAATTATTACTATTTAAGAATAGTTCAGAGGATTTTGACTTTTGATAGGTATAAAGGGATTAAGTTTAGGGGTTTCTTTTGAACTCCTAATCCATAGAGGTCAACTGGATCTGTGTTGCTTATAATAATTTTATTAGACTAAGTGGGGTCGTTGACCTAAATTCTGCTTTCTGCTGTTGTTTTGGAAGTAGGGCACTAGTGCTTGGGGTCTCAGGATAACAATTAGGACGATTTGAGATTGTTGCAGTCCTTAGCCTGTCTCTCCCTTTTTTCCTTTTCATAATATGTACATATTTCTTCTTCTTTCGCTCTTTCATTTTCGTTTTCTCTTGCCATCTCTCTCTTATTCCTAATTTTTCTTTCTCTTTCTCTGTCCGTCCAATTCTTTTCTTGCTCTGTTTATATTTATCTCTTTTTCTTTGGCTTTTACTTTTTTTTCTCTCTTTCTCCTTCTCTCTCTCTCTCTCTCTCACTCACAAAACACACGCGTCACATCAAGAGATGGAGATAGCCGGCTTACAGCCGAGTGAGAAAGACGAAAATTGGATGAGAGATGGAGATGGCGAATTCAAAGACGAGTGAGTGAGATAGCGAGATAAATTGAAAGAGAGTTCATTGACCTACAAGGGAGAAGTGATTAACTCGCATGATGAGGTGAAATGTGAGAGAGACAGAGAGAGAGAATAAGGATTGTCAGCCAAGAAGTACGTATTTATATGTACAATATCTCAGGCGTGTAGCCAGAGGGGGAGTTGGGGAGAAACACCCCCCTCCAAAATTTCAAGTAACAACTGGCAAAAGTATGCAATCCGCAAAATAATATACGTATAGTACATCCAGCCTTCAAACTCCACTTCAATTAGTACTAGTAGGCAGTAATTTCATAGATATAAGAGTGTTGTAGGTTGTAGGGAAGAGATTGCCAAAGGTAATAAACCCGTTAGTTAGGACATGTGTACAAATATATTGTTCTGTTTTTTTTTTTTTTTTTTTTTCTTATATTTTTTTCCAATGTTGTATATTAATTTGAAATTATCTGTTCGCACATTTTACACATCCTTATTAATAAAGAAAATAATAATAATTATCTAAAGAAATCAAAAATTTAATAAGCAAGAGTATAATTGTATAAAATTAAAATGAATAAAAAAAATCCCCAAACTATATTTACTGATATTTCTTTCAAATTCGGGACTTGAACCGTCGACCTCCAGGTCACGAGTCCACCGTCTTATGGATCGAACTACTGAGTTTGGTAGAGTTGAATAAAGAACACGATCGTCATTAATTCGGATACCCTTCTTGTAAAAAAAAAAATCGCGTCTTCAATTCGCCCCAGCCAGAAGTCGTCTACCGAGTGGTTCATGTAGGGTTATTCAACCCTGGCCATATACTTGCTACATAGTGGATGAACAGAACCAATGCTCAGCTATGTACTCGAGTATACTGGGTGTCCTCAAGTCACGTCCCAAATTTTCAGGGGTGAGAGAAGTCATTAAATTTCCACGTAGGGTTAGTTCATAGAAATGAACTATTTCTAAAAATTGCACTTTCTGAAATTCATGTAAAAGTTTTCGTTTGCTGAAAGCACATGGGAACTATGCTATCCGTTACCTTACACTCTGCCGCGGCGTCTCTTTCTTTGTATAGGCGTTCTTCACACCTCGGCCCAGGTGTTTGATGATCTACATATCAGTACGCAGTGCGCACGATTAGCTCAGTGGCAAGATACTCGCTTGTCGTGCGGAAAGTCCCGGGTTTGTAACTCCGCGCCGACAAATAATATTTGTATTCAAAATTTGGTTACAGTTGTTTGTAAGGGATACCTTCCGGTTCTCTCGTGTTGACCCAGCACCTAAATGGGAAGTATTGTGTCACTTCTCGCCCATCAGAGGGGAGGCATACTACGGGATGGGCATGCTACAACACAAACCACAAGCGTCTACTGTAGCTCCTGTTTCATAGCTAAGTTATGGAATAACAAACAAACATTTTGATCAAGCTTTTTAGGAAAATCATATATTTTCGATGAAAATTTATGAAGAAACACAAGATAAACGCCAACTTTTATTTAATTTTTCTCGTTAAATCGCTTTGGAAATACAAAATTACCCTTAAAATAATAATAAAAAAGATAAACATCAGTGCTGCTAAAAACTAATCACTTGAAGGAACCAGAATTTTTTCTCTTATATCCAGATTTCTTTTATAAAATGAAATATTTTTATAAACTTATTAAACAAGATGCTTTTTGACTGATCCAACTCTACAATATTGGAGTTCTTGAACAAATACAGTCGAATTTGGAAATAAAAGTACTGAAGGGACGGATTTTTTTTTTCTCTCTCTCTCTCTCTCTTTCTCTTATATCCAGGTTTCTCTTATAAAGAGGTAAATTGGACCTACAAATTGTTCTCTTATACGGAGGTTTCTCTTATATCCAGATTCGACTGTAGGTACTTTGGTATTTTAGTTCGACCCTGTAGATTTATTAGGTACTTTCCTGTATATCTGCGAATCACTGGCAGTAATAACTCCACTGGGAATTTTCGAGTCAACTGACGGAGCGGTGTCCAAATTATGGTTGTGGTTGGTTTGATATTATGGTTAGTTTGATATTGTGGTTAGTTCATGATACTGTCGAGCAAAACGCTAGTTTTTCTCGATGATATCAGAAAACAATACAGATAATATCAGAATTGAAAAAACGGATTTTACAAAGGTATTTGTCGAAACTGTCCATCAAGTCTGACATTAGTGCGCTGTGATTGGTTCAAACTCCGACTTGAGTCTGGATTATCTTTGTTACAATCCTCATGCTGGATCTTCAGCGCACTAGATCCCTGACTTGAGGGACAATCTAGCCAATCGTAAATATAATCCTGCTTTATAATTTAGCCCTTAAACTTGTCGAAAACTATAAAAATTCTTACGTACAATGTTTGTCAAACCTGCGCCAATTTCAGTCAAAGTTACAGTGAACCGCCAGTTGGAATTTTTTTGAGAACCACTGCTCGTGAAGACAACTTAGCGTGGTTGAACCACAATACCAATTCGGTCCGAGACACCAAACAGCTCGGGTTATTGCCGGAGGGTTGATGAACCCCCCAGTGGGCGTGGCCAATTGATTCTTCAAGGTCAAACTCAGCAAGAAGTTCTCAGCGGTGGGTTTGGACCGAGGATTGAGGGTTCATGCCTCATGGAAGAAGAAGAGTTAGTCACTGCGATTAGATTGCATGAGCGAGTCTGAAAAAGTTCCTTTTGTTTGTCAAATAGTCCAATAAGGTGTACTTGTAACTAAATCTTGCCAGGTGAATCATTTATAGGTACAACGGTTGCATCTCAATGTACAATAATAATATGTCCTATTTATACTGCCCGATTAGGAATAATTAGTCCCAATATTCCAGCAGTAAGCCCAAAACGTATATTATGTGGTTCGGTAGATAGTCCACTTTAAATTAATTAAATCGTACTAGGGGTTCTGGTTGAAAGAGACCATGCCCTGACCACTAACTTTTTACTTGAACATTATAATCTCGTGAACGGTACACCCGATTTTGATGAAATTTGTATGTATTGCAAAATATTGTTTTACATAGGTATTTATATTATATTTTTAAATAACTATAATTTAATTCTGATGTTTAAGAAAATCCAAATTTGGACAAATATCAAAAAATAACGGACCACGACTTGCCAATACAGAATTTTGATAAATCTTGAATGTGGAAAAATGGTATTCTACCATGTAAAACAAATTTGAAGAAAATCGGTTCAGTCGTTTTGAGATACAAGTAATTTGGTATAAAATCTCAAAATTGGCACGTGTAATACAATAAAAAAAATCCCGAGGCATTGACATGGATTTACTGAGGCATTGACATGGATTCACCTAGCAGGGAGACTAGCGTACACCCTGTATATGAAAAATGAGAAGATTACTGAGGCATTGACATGGATTCACCTAGCAGGGAGACTAGCAGTACACCCTGTATATGAAAAATGAGAAGAGTTACTGAGGCATTGACATGGATTCACCTAGCAGGGAGACTAGCAGTACACCCTGTATATGAACAATGAGAAGAGTTACTGAGGCATTGACATGGATTCACCTAGCAGAGTAACACCCTGTATATGAACAATGAGAGGAGTTACTGAGGCATTGACATGGATTCACCTAGCAGGGAGACTAGCAGTACACCCTGTATATGAACAATGAGAGGAGTTACTGAGGCATTGACATGGATTCACCTAGCAGGGAGACTAGCAGTACACCCTGTATATGAACAATGAGAGGAGTTACTGAGGCATTGACATGGATTCACCTAGCAGGGAGACTAGCAGTACACCCTGTATATGAACAATGAGAGGAGTTACTGAGGCATTGACATGGATTCACCTAGCAGGGAGACTAGCAGTACACCCTGTATATGAACAATGAGAAGAGTTACTGAGGCATTGACATGGATTCACCTAGCAGAGTACACCCTGTATATGAACAATGAGAGGAGTTACTGAGGCATTGACATGGATTCACCTAGCAGGGAGACTAGCAGTACACCCTGTATATGAACAATGAGAGGAGTTACTGAGGCATTGACATGGATTCACCTAGCAGGGAGACTAGCAGTACACCCTGTATATGAACAATGAGAGGAGTTACTGAGGCATTGACATGGATTCACCTAGCAGGGAGACTAGCAGTACACCCTGTATATGAACAATGAGAGGAGTTACTGAGGCATTGACATGGATTCACCTAGCCGGGAGACTAGCAGTACACCCTGTATATGAACAATGAGAGGAGTTACTGAGGCATTGACATGGATTCACCTAGCAGGGAGACTAGCAGTACACCCTGTATATGAACAATGAGAGGAGTTACTGAGGCATTGACATGGATTCACCTAGCAGGGAGACTAGCAGTACACCCTGTATATGAACAATGAGAGGTGTTACTGAGGCATTGACATGGATTCACCTAGCAGGGAGACTAGCAGTACACCCTGTATATGAACAATGAGAGGAGTTACTGAGGCATTGACATGGATTCACCTAGCCGGGAGACTAGCAGTACACCCTGTATATGAACAATGAGAGGAGTTACTGAGGCATTGACATGGATTCACCTAGCAGGGAGACTAGCAGTACACCCTGTATATGAACAATGAGAGGAGTTACTGAGGCATTGACATGGATTCACCTAGCAGGGAGACTAGCAGTACACCCTGTATATGAACAATGAGAGGAGTTACTGAGGCATTGACATGGATTCACCTAGCAGGGAGACTAGCAGTACACCCTGTATATGAACAATGAGAGGAGTTACTGAGGCATTGACATGGATTCACCTAGCAGGGAGACTAGCAGTACACCCTGTATATGAACAATGAGAGGAGTTACTGAGGCATTGACATGGATTCATCTAGCAGGGAGACTAGCAGTACACCCTGTATATGAACAATGAGAGGAGTTACTGAGGCATTGACATGGATTCACCTAGCAGGGAGACTAGCAGTACACCCTGTATATGAACAATGAGAGGAGTTACTGAGGCATTGACATGGATTCACCTAGCAGGGAGACCTACCACTGCCAGTCTCCAAGGCTAAGGCCACAGTAGAGATTCTACTGAGAGCATTAGTATTAGAAGGCTAGGATCGACCTAGAAGCTAGATACTAGCTGCTAACGTATAGTTACATACATATAAATTATATTAGATCCCGATCAAGATTGAAAGTAAGGGTTGGGTAGAAGAGATTGCCAAAAGGTTGGGTAGAAGAGATTCCCATAGGTAATAACCCCGCCCTTTAGTTGGGACATTATTCTTATTATTATATGTTTATACTATAATATGTTTATACTACATATTTTATCTACATATTTTGTTTATTACTTCCGAGAAATTTCTAATAATAGAAATCGGAAGTATTGGAAGTAAAAATATATTTTTTTGCTCCGATTTCAATTTTTTTCATATTTCTGGACGTTTCATAATCTCCTGAGGAAATTTGGTTTTGTGTCCGTCTGTCGGTCCTACGGTCCGTCCGTCTGTCGGTCCTACGGTCTGTTAAAAATATTCCTTGTAACGCGCACATCTCGGAAACTGGTCAACGGATTTTGATGCACACCATTTGGGAAAGAAATTGATTGGAATTACGGGTGATCCCCGTTCCAATCATTTTCTTTACCAAAAAATTGGTCTAGCCATTCAAAGAGGAATTCTTATGTTATAAACCTTGTTGTTAAATACATCTATAAAAAAACTGTTAGAAAAAAGAGGAATTCTTGCATCCTCGGTTCTCTTCCGGAAGGACGGTCCCTAGGAGAAGTTTTTTTTTATGTATAAAAAATAAAACATGAATTTTTTTGTAAAAAAGAGAGGAAAAGTCTGCTTGTAATTTGTATGATACTAGCCGTTTGCCCGTGCTTTGCAGCGGGACTAAATTTCAAATTTACTAAGGCATGGCCGTACTGCTGGACAGCAATGCCTTTTTGAACTTTTTATAATTTTTCTGGACAAAGCGATAATGGTTTTGGGGGGGTCAATTCTGAGACATTTTTCGCTATCTCTTACCGTTTTGGCTAAACAACTCCGGACAAACAAACAAACAAACAAACATAGGTAGGTAGGTAGGTAGGTAGGTAGTCCTTTTTTCTGTTTTATATATAGAGATTTGATAACTAGCTACGCAAAAAATAGTGAATGAACAATTGAACACAGTAGCTTCATCGATAAGGCGGCGGACTTGTAACCAGGAGGTCGGTGGTTCAAGTCCCAGTTTCAGCGTATATCTAGTAAAGCTAGTTTGAGAAGTTGTGATATCACAAAAGTGATCAACACAAATATGATAACTTTAACGATTTTGACTAACGAAAAAAAGTACACCTCCCATAAGATACCGCATTTACATAAATTGCTTTTCAGACTCTTTCCACTTTCTTTCTGGTAATCATCCCACGCCCTCGTAGCCGACTCCTACCCACATCAAACTACCCCTCAAATTTATTCCGCGACCCACACATTTCTAACCAATAGAATTAATTAGACCCAGTTATTTATCACGGGTAATAAATTTTCATTCTGCATTCAATAAACAACGTGCACATATTTATTATTCATAATTATTAGGTAAGTATTATTAATAATAACTTTAAGGTTAGTTTTTAGTTAGTTATCATATTTGTGTCAATCACCCTTTATTAATAATAACTTTCAGGTTAGTTTTTAGTTAGTTATCATATTTGTGTCAATCACCCTCGCGATATCACAATTGAACCGGGACTTGAACCACCGACCTCCAGGTTACAAGTCTGCCGCCTTATCGATCAAGCTATTGAGATCATTGAATAACTTTAAGGTTGTGGGATGCGGGGTATGTTGTTCTAAACTAAATGGAAATTTTAGAATAAAAAAAGGAGAAAATGTTTTTTTTGTTTAGTATATCAATGATATTATTAAAATTGATAATATAATTATGTAGGTATGTACTATATGATCATTGAATTGAATATTGATGAAAAACTATACCTTGTATTTTTTTTTTTGGTATAAAGTGTTTTAGAAGTAAAATTAAAAAAAAAAAAAAAATATTTTTCGCAGAAATTCCACTGTGGCCAGGACACACCACGTGAAAAACACTCACAAATTCAACATATTTGTATTTGTATATTAGGCACATACCTATTCATAAAAAAGGACATAAATTGTAGTTGATAAAAAATGTGTTTAATGGAATTTTATTCATCGAGGGTGTTCTGTTATATTAATTAATATCCCACAATAACTTGAGACAATTGCTCATTATCTCTGTACAATACGTTCATATACATATAGCTAAACGAGCAAGTGTACACATAAGGGTTCTCTAAATACTCCTAACCCAGATTAAAATGATAAACAACCCCCAATCCCCCTCATCTCGAGTTCTCACCCCATTAGCTTCAATTACCCCATTTGTTGAGCTATTAACCCTTCCTCTCTCTTTCTTTTTTCTTCCATGTCCGTTTCACTTTCTCTCTCATACCCTGAACCCCCCAAAAATTGTATCTCATAATCCATCTATTACAGAAAGTACATCTTGATCTCCCTCTCTCTCTCTGTCTCTTTCTCTCTCTCTTTCTCTTTCTCTTTCTCTTTCTCTTTCTCTTTCTCTTTCTCTTTCTCTCTCTCTCTCTCTCTCTCTCTCTCTCTCTTTCTCTTTCTCTTTCTCTTTCTCTTTCTCTCTCCTTTTCTTTCTCTCTCTCTCTCTAGTAAACTCTTTTCTAGAAGATGACTTCTTTTGTTCTAAAAATCTAAATGTTCTAAACTTTTCTAAACAAAGCATCTTTTCTCTCTCTCTTTTCTTCGTAGAAGTGACTTCGTAAAAACAATTTGAACTACCCAACCAATACATATACATATTCATAAATATGTATTTCTGCTCTTTCTCTCTCATTCTTTAATATTTTTTCTTTCTTTCTTACCCTCCAAAAAATGATTTCTTATGAAGTACAGAAATCTCTCTCTCTCTCTCTCTCTCTCTCTCACTCTCTCTCTCTCTCTCTCTCTTCCTCTCTTCCTCTGTTCTTTTAAAACTTGTGGTTCAACAAACTCATGTCCCATCTCTCATCCCGCGACTTCTGATGTGCAGTTCACCCAGTGCAGCGCCAATGACAATACATGAACCCCACCAGAAGAGACCCAGAGTCCTGAACAAGTCCACGTGTATGAGCGACGAGCGTTGGTCGCCATAGGTGACTCTATCCGGCCCGCAGGACCATAATTATACTTTTAGAATGAATTTGGAAGTGCTTGTGCTTTTCGTGATATAAATAATAATAATAATAATATCGCCTTATTTATACTGCCCGATTAGGACAATTAAAGTCCCATTATTCCAGCAGTAAGCCCAAGACATATTATTATGTGGTAAAAATCCCAATTGGGAGGATAACATGTCATGTCCCGGCTGGGTTTCGAACCCACGACCTCTGGAGTCTTTGGATTTACAGAGTGCCGCTTTCTATACAACAATAAGGATACCTTCTTATCTGTATGGAATGTACAATAACAAGTATGTAAGGTCTCTGACAGTACTGTGTGGATACAATTGTGTGGAAATTTATTTTAACTTTTTTGCAGTCTGTCACAACCCGCCTAGTGGTTAATTTTGATAACCTCATTTAATTTTTTCATGCAATAACGTAACGGTGGTCAAAATAATTAATTATGGTCCCATTTCGCATGCTGCATAATATAAGAACAAAATTAAATAATGTGCCATTACCAAGTGCGGTGAAATTACCATGAAAACCCGTCAAAATACTTGTAATGTTATAAATGTGGAAAATTAACCGTTGAAAACCGTTCCAAAATAACTTGTATGTTAAAATGTGTTAAGCTTGAAATTCCGGTATGTCGATTCCAGTATAAATATTGTGATGAATCATTAAATGGATGTCTGCGCTATGAAAATCCTTACCAAGTAGTTCAACGTCACCGCGTTAGGTTAGTTTGTGATGCAGTTCACTTTCTGCGACCTACAGGAGTCTCGCGGGTGAAATGAACCCGCCAGAGGACACACAGTCCAAGGGTGGGGGGTTCACACCCCGGTCCCAATGTTCATCTCTCTCTCTCTCTCTCTCTCTCAACTATGCAGTTAAGTGCATTCCCGGTATCCATGCACTCCGCGGGTATTCTTCTCTCTCTTTCTTTCTCTATCTCTCTCTCTCTCTCCGCGTTAACCCTTGTAGTGTCGTTACGGAGTTCAAAGAGTTCATCAGTGAGCAGAGTGACCTGGTATTTTAGGGCGGAATACCTCTGTGGCGCTAAGTCACGGATTGCGCACTGTGTAAGATAAAGAAAATCGACACTTACCAACGACTTAAGTTATTGATGTTGTCTATTAATTCCGCCCTTAGTTTTACATAGCATAATAATAGAGGTATTAAATATTGTGTTTTTTTTGGCTTTCTTTAAAGTGGCAAGGTTCTCACATGTGAGCTCTTCCACTCAACCACTATGGAGAAAAGGAAAGACAGAATAAGAATAATGAAAAAGACAGTAAAAATTCAGTAGTGCTGCTCCAGGCACAGCAATCTTTTGCGAACCCCTGATATTGGTACCTATGTTTTGAATAAAAATTTCTTCCTTCATTCATTGCCTATTATTACAAATACAAAAAAAATACATACCTATATAATTTTATTTCAAGAAAAAAAATGCATGAGTTCCTTAGCCGCTTGATAATAATAATAATAATAACATTCTTTAGTGGAAGGTAACCACCATGCAGGCTACCACCTAACCCTCAGAGTCATATTATTATGTGGTCGCAAACTCAATTTATAGAAGAAAAATGCATGCACTGGCGAACGAACGAATCTTTACGCTACCTGGATTTCCAGACTAGCGCGGTAACCACTTGAATACCAGTGCACTCGATGATTCTTGGTCCTGCAGACATCCTAAGGATTAATCTGGCTGTTTATCCTTCTTCATTTCACATGAATCTCTCTCTCTCTCTTACTCTCTCTCTCTCTCTCTCTCTCTCTCTATCTCTCTCCCTCTCTATCTCTCTCTATCTCTCTCTCTCTCTTGCATTTGGTTCCACGTGGATTGCGAGGATTCTTTTATCTCCGTATTCTTCTTCTTATGTATCCCTCTCTTTATCTTTCTCTCTCTCTCTCTCTCCCCTCTCTCTCTCTCTACTCCTCCGCGTATAATTCATAGATTCCCCAAGAAAGTCATTTTCAGTCATTTGCCTGTTTTATCTATGTACAGTTGTACACATATACTTAATATGTATACAATGGTGCATACTTTATATCTCTTGCCTGAAGTGCCTTAAAAACAGGGTGGCTCAATCTTAGAGAGAGCGGAATCTCTAGATTCAATGTCATAAGTTATAAAGTAAATGTTTGATTTGCCGTGATAACGTGCACTGGTAGTCAAGTGGTTAACGCGCTAGTCTGGTAATCCAGGTAGCTTAGAGATCGAATCCCACCCACAGTTCACGAATATTTCCTCATTAATTTGAGTTTGTGACCACATTTTAATAACACTCTGAGGGTAAGGTGGTAGAAAATGTTTTTAAGCATTAACCTCGCCTGGTGGTTACCTTCCACTAAAGAGTGTTGTTATGTTATTATTATTGGTTACGGCTCGACGCTACGAAATATGAAAATCCGTGATATAATGATAAATGATGGCCCCACCGACCTTGAACCCGAAATTTGGGATTCGAACCAGCGACCTCTAAGTTACGTGTCCACTGCCTCTACCATCGACCTACCGCTTTCGGAACACCCTGCATGTATAGTTATGTATGTAAATGAATATATCTTTTCGGCATTAGGCTTGTATCCTTTATCAGCTTTATCTTCTGAGTAGGATTTAGGCAGCGCTTTGAGTCCATGTCTTCTGCCCATGCTTAAAATCTATGTATGTGTGTGTTGTCATATACATAATCCATCTATTCTACCCATGCTTAAACCTATGTATGTGTGTCTTATACATAACAACATCTATTCGGCCCATAGTTATATCTATGTATGTATCATTGTATATAGCTCCATTATTTCTGCCTATGAATCTTTTGGTCTTTGGTCAGAACGCATCGATGCGTAAGGTTCCTCTTTAGTGTCCCACTGTCCAAACTACAAGTTTAGTATAATATAATAAAGTGTTTAATAATAACGAAATACAATACTCTGTTAATCGTGCTAGAATGCGACCTTTGTGAAAAAGGTCACAAGGGGCCGAATTATAGAAGAGGATTACAACAAATACTCTACTCAATGAGTCATTGCCACACACCGTTTTGGCCCTGACGTCACCAAAAACAAAAGTCAGACCTCCTTCAACCAATCACCTTGAAGTTTCAACCGAGCACAGCGCACTATAGCCACACTTATAATTTGGCTTATCTATGTTGGAATCCTATTTTATATTTCGGCCCCAAAGTAAAGTCTCTATACACACACAGTAAAATATTTATAATAATAATAACACTTTATACAATTGTATTTTCATATTATGTACAATAAACATGGGTAAACCCCGTTAATTTGTAAAAAACATATAAAAAAAAACACTCTTTAGTGGAAGGTAACCACCAAGCGAGGTTATTGCTCAAAGCATTTTCTATCACCTAACCCTAAGAGTCTTATTATTATGTGGTCACAAACTCAAATTAATGAGGAAAAATTCATGCACCGGGTGGGATTCGAACCAACGGATCCCTCCTCTACCTGGACTACTAGACTATCGCGTTAACCACTTGACTGCCAGTGCACGATAAAAGTTTAGAATAGAATAGAATATACCTTGTTTATACTGCAGAGGTAAGACTGAAAAGTCCCTTTACTCCAGCAGTCAAACAGGTCTTTTATATTTTATGTTTACTTTATTTGTGTAATTTATTTAAGGACGGAAGAGTCCGTGTGACCCCTAAGAGCAAGGAATTTTAGCCTGGTGCCTCATGCTGACCGAAAACCCACGAAGTTTTTTTTTTTAACGACTCCTAAAAAATCCGAAAAGTCACCTAATACGGAGGAATCGAGCGGGCGTTGGAAGAGAGGCTAAAGTTTGAGGATTTCCAGTTTAATTAGGAGGTCGTCCAAACTTGGAGCTTGAATTTATGAGAGCCTATTAGGTTTGTCTGAGAGCCGAGTAATATATTGGTGGGGCTGAGCTGTCCAGGCGAGGGATCAGGGGGGATGTTCAATTTTATTTTTCTTCTTTTTTTCTTTTCTTTTCTTCTTTTTTGATCTCTTTTTTTTCTTCTTTTTGTTTTTGATCTTCCATCCAGTCTCATATTCGCTAGTGTATTTTTTTCCCTTTCTTTTCTTCTTTTTTTTTTGATCTTCCATCCAGTCTCATAGTTAGCGACTTTTTTTTTCTTTTATTTTTTGATCTTCCATCCATTCTCATAGTCGCTAATGTAATGAGGATATCACAGCAATGACAAATTATTAATAATAATAGTATGGCCTTATTTTTGCTGCCCATTAAGAAAAAATAAGTCCCATTATTGCAGAACTAAGCCCAAGACGTATGACTATTATTATGTGCTCAAAATCCCATATGGGATTGTAACTTCTCATGTCCCGGTTGGGTTTCGAACCTGCGACCTCTGGACTGTATTACCCAGACATGTAGTTCTTTGTATTGCTGTTGTTGCTTGACTTCTCTTTATCATCTAGGTCATTTGAGATGCATGTTTTATCCTCCATTCACTGGAAACTCAAAACCCATCAACTCATATTAACCTCTCCCAGCCTGGGTTGGGTTGAGAAAGGCCAGCATCATGAGTGCTCGAAGTGGTCACCTACCAAGACCTTACTTTTGCCTGTGATTCCGCTACTGGTCGCTGTTCACATTAAAGCAGCTACTCATTTTTCCTCGCGAGTTATGAGTGAGCCCCGAACATCCAAGTATAGAGCAGAAAAAATCGTGTCCCATTGGAGATCGAACCCAGGTCACCATGCGTGCAATGCCTAGTGCTCTAACTCACTCGGTCACGCTGACTTCTCTGTCTGCTTTATAAGTATATATAGGAATTTATAGAAAACAAAACATCCCTTATAGAAATTTTATAGAAACAAAAACAAACCATGGCAGGGTTAACAGGCAATAACCCCGCCCTTTAGGTAGGACATTAGCTTTGTTCTCTTTTTTGTTCTTGTTATTTTGTTCAATCTATTTATTTTTTCTCTATATTACTTCCGAGAAATTTCTAATATTAGAAATGGGAAGTATTATGTTCTTTTTTGTAAAAAAAAAAAAAATATTTTTATTCTCCGATTTCAATAAATTGTTTTTATATATCTGGACGTTTCATAACCTCCAGAGCAACTTTGTTTCATTGTATTTTACTGTAAATATTTTTGTCTTACCTATTAAAACATACTATAATAATAATCCCCTGAGATTCCTTAAGATGTAATCTATCGGAACCATGGGACTCAATAAAGTAGATCCTTGGAGACCATCTTCCTAAGCTCCTGATGAAATATTTATTCCAAAGATCTCGGGCGTCCCTGAAAGTTTCGAGATACTCAAGACTATAAAGTCGGGTGATTTATTTGTATTGTGTTAATCTGTTAATGGAGGAATTTACTTTTAGAATGGTTCTTATACTATTCTATGAGTAAATTTGATTTTTTTGTTTTTTGATAGAATTGAACCTATAGGTTTTACTTGTTTGTGTGGTGTTGGTGTTTTGTTCTTTTTACGTGTGGTGTTGGGGCTTTTTTGTGGTATGTCGGTATCGCAATAATATTATTATCGTAATAAAACGTAAAGATATTATCTTGGTAGTTTCTTTTTTATTTAGTTTTTTATTCCTGAGCAAACGACTTAGTCTATCAGCTACTTACACAATCCTCGCCCAGCCTGAGTGAAGGCGTAATATCAGCATCAAAATGTAGTTAGGTCATATTTATAAATAATGAACATGAAACGAAGTCAACCGATTCAGGGTCAAACAGGGAAATCTCTGTTTTTAAATGCCAAATCCTATTTTTCTACGTACATATTGGGGTTCACCTGTTACTGATGACACAGTCCAAATGATAACAGATATCACAAAATTAATGAGGATCGAACCCCATTGAATTGGTCACGCTGCGGTGCTTGTGTAAATTATAGGGGACGTGGACGATTCCTTGATTTTAAAATTAGTCCCTAATATGCGCAGTATGTTCAAACGGCAAATCCATAAAATATTAATATCTGGATGGATGACTCGGTAATTTTGTGAAGGTCCATTTTAATAAATGAGAACAATTAAAGTAATTTTTAATTGTTAGTAAAAATTACTTTAACTGTTCTCATTTATTAAAATATTAATTGGTAAGTTTACATTTTCTTTGTGTTTCCTGATGATTTACCAAGTATTTTAAAACTCATCGATTCAGCTTATTGGCTACAGTAGGTATTTATTATAATGTCACAGTGAAGAGTTTTTAGGATTATTAAGTCTTGAGAGTGTTTTGTTTGTTTTTTTTTGGGGGGGGGGGGGGGTTAACGTCGCTTTCAAGTACATTGTCATAATTATCATGACGGGATTGACGGGGCTTTTACTAAATGTTCGCGGGACAAACAATCAAAATATTCAAATTAACCTCACCCAGACTGGGTTGAGCTGGGATACTCAGTAGAACATGAATAAATTGCCATGATGACTCTGGATGGATTCGAAGCCAGAGCGATCACCAATTCATGTCCTCAACACGCTGGGCATTGCCTAATTCAATGATTGGTTTATTCGGATCGGATAAGGAATTGAAAACTTCAACGTGCTATCTCCTCTCTACACTCTTTTTGTGGGTGAATCAATTCATAATGATTAGAATACGCCGTACTTCGTTTTCGTATAATTTACAATGCAATGTGATGGACATTATCGAAAACATAATATCAGTAAAATGCGCCTTTCAGTTAACGCAAAATGTCATACTCTAGTTTACGGTCGAGTTTTAAAATTCCAACCATATTTACCGTAGAGTCATGCGCAAAAACATTACTATGTAAGCGTCACTGATGTTAAAATTCTTTTTAATCTTTAACTTGAAGTTTAAATCCATTGTTCCTCTGCTTAGACTAAAAAAAACTCAATCATTATCAGCTGATTTTGCAATCATCAATTTTATCACAACAAATTGGGGTGAGGCAAGGGAAGAAGCTTGAAACTCCTGATTACAGAAATTCATTTGGGTGTTCCTTTTTAGAGGTTTTACTTATCAGAACTTTCTTATTGAAGTTGGCTTTTAAATTCCTGCAGGATGTCGATATCTACCAAGCAGGCTCTACGGGAAAACGTCCTGGCTGTCACGCGGGATTACATTTCGCAGCCGAGAATCAGTAAGTGAAAATGTTCCCGAATTAGGTTTGAGGGCTAACTCGGTCCACTTGGTAAGATGGGTGTGTTTGTTACTTGAGGTACTTATTGTCGATGTAAGAAGGCTGATAAGGTTTTTGGCTGGGGATACTTTAAAGCAACTATTCTGCTGTACTTTCGAAAGATTTTCAAAAGTATAAGGCTGTTTTAGTCCAGGTTAATTTGTTTGGTTTTCTCCCAGGAATGCCTGAAAATAATGCATGGGGCTGCTTATCAGTGCCCTTATCAGTTACACACTCTTTAGGATGGTGTTTGTAAAGTCATACACTTTTGCTATACATCCTTTAGTTCAACTGATTTTTTCAGCCACAACTTAAGTTTTACAGTGACCAAAACTGGAGAATGGTTTTACAAATGTATTGTGGCTAGTTATTTTCAACTAATAGACATGTTATGGACCAACCTTAATTCATTGGGTTAGGGTGGAGCTGGTCATCAAAATATAGTCTTTAACATCCTTTGTCAAGACAAGAAGAACCTACTGATATGGCCTGAGCTCTGCAGGTTTCAAATTTGGCTTTCTTATGCTAGATTGTATTTTTTGATAAATTTAGGTTGAAAAGTATTATGTAATAGTCTAAATTTCACCTAATTTTATAACACCTAGGTTGGTGTTGTAAAAGTAGGTGAAATTTTGTTATAAAATAACAAAATTCACTTGATTAGTCATTAACATTAATTGGGCCAAGTATTAATTCATGTCCCTGTGGTGCAAACAGTAAATTTTAATCCAAGTTTTAAAGAGACAGTTATTTATATCTTCCAATGAATTTCTTATATTTGAAATTGGAAGTATTGTGTTCATTTTTGTAAAAAAATTGCTTTGATTTCAATTTTTTATTTAAATATGCTTCATTTGTGTACTTATGTATATTCTTTCTATGTACTTGACTTCTGTACTTTCTGTGATATATTGACTTGAAAACTAATACAGTACCTTCTTCTGTTATCTATAGAAATTAGTGCTTGAAAGTAGGTGATATTCAAGTATGTATTATATTGACCATGGTGACCTATTAAAGTATTTTACAACATCACTTAATACAATTTATCAACTATTTCTAAAATCTGCTTTACATGTACATAATGTATTACCCTTTCAATGTATGTGTGTTCTTTTTTTATGTTACAACTTGAGACTTTAGTTGGTAGCTTGGCTGCACCCAAGTGATAAGAAAATACAAAACCTATCCAATTCTTTTGACCAAGTCCAATTTATTTGTTAAGTACTTTGGTTAAGTAAGAAACACATTTCCACTCATTTCTGTAACTTGCTTAATTCTCACAGCATACAAAACTGTGTCTGGTGTCAATGGACCCCTGGTCATCTTGGATGAAGTGAAGTTCCCTAAGTATGCTGAAATTGTACAGCTCCGTTTGAACGATGGATCTTACCGTGCTGGTCAAGTTCTGGAAGTCAGTGGCTCTAAAGCTGTGGTCCAGGTAAATAGTCAATTTTTTTGAGATGAGTGTTTCACAGCTTTTTTTATTTTTTATTTGTACAGCAGCTACCGTAGATGCTTGTGGTCTGTGTTGTAGCTTGTCCATGGACAAGAAGTGACACAATACTTCCCATTAAAGTGCTGGGTCAACACAATCACACTGGAAGGTATCCCTTACAAACAACTGTAACCAAATTTTGATTACAAATAGATAATATTGTGGTACTCACAAAATTGTTCATAATTTACATAGCTCAAAAAAGGTCAATCAGGAAATTCATAATTTCCAAAAAGTTTCTTCTCACAATGTAGATTAAATATTAAGAAAAGAAATAGATTGTATAGAATCTGTCTGTAACAGTCTCTTTGAATTAAAAATAGAAAGTTATTGTATAATGATAGTATGAAATATTAATAAATATAAAAATATTTCCAGGTATTTGAAGGTACCTCTGGAATTGATGCGAAGAACACTGTCTGTGAGTTCACGGGGGATATCTTGAGAACTCCAGTGTCTGAAGACATGTTGGGGCGTGTGTTCAACGGAAGCGGAAAGCCTATTGACAAAGGTTTGTATCTTTCAAACATTTATTTTTACTTTTTTTTTTTTTTCTTAACTAAAGAAATAATTTTGTTTTGTCTTCTGCAATTCATACACATATTTTAATCTTGAAATTTACACATATTTTAATCTTGAAATTTTCATTGGAAATTTCTACATGTAGTCTTAACCCTTTGTCTGTATCTCTCAAAATATATCTTCTAAATTACTTTTTTTTAGGTGCCCTCTATTTTGTATCAAGCAAAGAATTTTTAACTTGTGCTTTGGAAAATATTATTCTAGCATGACATGTTTGTGTTTATGAATGACTCTTTTTTTTCAGGACCCCCTATCCTAGCTGAAGACTACCTTGACATTGAAGGTCAACCCATCAACCCCTACTCAAGAACCTACCCACAGGAAATGATTCAGACTGGTATCTCCGCTATTGATGTGATGAACTCCATTGCCCGAGGACAGAAGATTCCCATCTTCTCCGCTGCTGGTCTACCCCACAATGAAGTAAGTAGACTAGAAGAAATGGTTGAAGGATCCAAAATAAAGAAAAAAATATAGGTCCCATCATTTTCCAGTTAAAGTCTCAAGTTCCTGAGGAAAAAATCATGCATTGGTTGGAATTTGAAGCCACGGATCCCTACATTTCCTAAAACACTATAACTACCAATGTATTTGGTCTCAAGTAGGATTTTTCTGATAGTGTTGTAAATTGTTGATGGACGGGAAAATATTACCAACTTGGGGCTCACTTTTTACCACAAAATTTAATATAAAGCAGTCTATGGATCTTGATGTATAATATAAAAGCACCTCTCTCTACAAACTATCCTGAAAATAACCGTTATCATTCAATATTTTAAAACTTCATGATATTTTTTTTAAATAATAATAAATACATCATTTTTTTTATTTTTCATATTTTTTTTCTATACAAAGGACCCATTCTAAGCGATTTTTATTTGGCTTCTAAGAATCCGGATTCCACTGGATTCCAAAAATAACATTGGCAAGCATCAATGTCAGTGGTTTTTGTGGGTGAATTTTTTTTTCTCTCTGTCCACTCATTCTATCTGTTTCTTTTGAGAAAATGGATTTACCTTGTAAATAATCAGTTGATTTACGTAGTAAAGAATCAGTTGATTTTCCTAGTAAATAATCAGTTAATTTACCTAGTAAATAATCAGTTGATTTACCTTGTAAAGAATCAGTTGATTTTCCAAGTAAATAATCAGTTGATTTACCTAGTAAAGAATCAGTTAATTTTCCTCGTAAAGAATCAGTTAATTTACTTCTATCCATAGTGGGGCTCTGACCAATGCCTAGGAACATTATTTAAAATAACCTAATTGTGTGTCCAGAGACATCCGATCACAGCATTACCTCATACAGCACATTGCAATTGCTATACACAGATGTAATGCTGTGAGTCTTACAGGAACTGTCCTAACAAATGTCTCAAACACAAATGAGGGATTATCTAAGAGCCAAGCTTTTGGATGCCGTACCCTACAGTTTGAAGGAGTGTGAGGAACTTCTGTCCCAACTGTAATACCTAGTGACCAATACTAACATATAATATCTTCATCCTCCTTGTAGCTAAATCTCTTTCCTTAAAAATAAATCTTTAATATATTTCACAGGTCTATGCCCTTTCTATTGTATACTTTATGAATTAAATTATAGTTTCTAGTATTTAAAATAGCTTGTAAGAAAATGACATTGTATACATTCAAACATGAATATTTATGTACAGTAAAATATTTAATAATTAATAAATAAATAACCTCTAAAAAATTAGAAGAAATATTTTACTTATGAAAATAAATAACCTCTAAAAAATTAGAAGAAATATTTTACTTATGAAAAAAACCTAACAAAATACAATCTTGTGGTTTCAGATCGCCGCCCAGATCTGTCGACAAGCTGGCCTGGTCAAGATGCCGGGCAAGTCAGTTCTGGATGACTCGGAAGATAACTTCGCCATTGTGTTTGCTGCCATGGGAGTCAACATGGAGACTGCCCGGTTCTTCAAACAAGACTTCGAGGTGAGTGGGAAATTATTATTGTTACCTGGAAATTTTATCCTGGAAAAAAGTTAGCATTATTTTGTGGTAGAAAATATTACAATTAAGACTATAATCTTTGTCAGTAGTCACCGTGGCCGAGTGAGTTAGCGCGCTAGGCATGGTGACCTGGGTTCGATTCCCAGCAGGGTAAGATTTTTTCTGCTCTGTACTTGGATTTTTGGGGTCCACTCATACCTCGTGAGGAAACATGAGTAGCTGCTTTGATGTGAATCAGCGACCAGTGGCAAAATTATAGGCATAAATAAGATATTAGAATATTAAAAGATATGGAAAATAACCTATAATTCTGCGCTACCCACTAAAAACTGTGATATAATAACACAAAAAAACACATTTATTATTAAATTATATCTTTGTCAATCATAATTGTGATGTTGCAGTCACTCAAACTTACCATTTAAATTTTTGCTGTACTTGGTACTCAAATCACCTACCTCTAGGTTTCAGTTCACCACTGTATGAATAGATCCACTGAGGTTGAGAGAAGATCATGTCATACTTTTATAGGACTTGGGCTCTTTCGACGCGA
>CM044964.1:9515623-9919285 GCA_024516035.1 Bactericera cockerelli
ATCTGATTATCCTGGTAGTGGAAGACATCTCGTGCTGACACTCTGCCTCCTCTTCTGAATATAACAACTTTAGATTTTGATACATTGACCATCATTTTATTAGTGTGTACTGTGTACTATGGGTAAATAAAAAATGGCAACAGATTTTTTTATTTTGTAGTCATGAATTTTTTGCTGGCTCTGGCGTTCGGACCGGGTGGACTAGCTTACCACGCGTCTAATCGTTTCTCATTGAACATACTAACACAAAATGTTTTTTTAAATACCTTTTTGTTTATATCAAAATAGTATAAAACATAATAAAGACTGCAAAAGTTTATTAATTTTACAAAATATTATCTTGTTTTTTTCAAGACTTCTATTAAGAATTGGCAATCGGTAAATATTTGTTATTTAATTAGTATTGTTTATGATAGGAGAACCTACCTACATATTTACCTGGATTTATTTTATAAACTCTATTTTCGTTTGGAAAATTCGCTAGTTTTTTTTCTCTCGTAGGGAAGCATAAAAAAAACCATCCTTACATTATCAAGGCAGTCTCTCAGGGGCTTACATGAATAATAATTATATGTATTGTGATACCAATAGTATTCTGATATAACTCAATTTACAGATGGTATTACCCCAAAAAAAAACCATAAGTTGTTGGTGTTAAAACAGGTCAGATACAGGTATGAATAAAATATTCCATCAGATTTTTTTGATAATTAAAATAATATTGACCGTCGAGAATTGAACCTCGGTCATGCGACTAACACTCTTAGCACTACCCCATCTAGCTAACACCACTGACAGTCTGAGAAGCACGAAATTTATCATTTGAATTTTCCTAAACTGGCTGATGAAGGCATGTGAGACCGGGGTATTCAAAAAAGGCAATGTAAACAATTTTTGTAAACAATACAAGACGACCTTACACAGTCTACAGCTAGAAAACTCTTAGGATTTTTGAAGAGTTTTTGGCAAACACCTAATAATTTTTCCCAGAAAATCACGTGATAAAAAATCGTAAAATTATTTTTTAGCATCCTCGGGGCGGCCGCCAACTTTTATCAAACTTGCCCATGTCTGTGCCAAAATTTGTTCGGACAAATGTCGAGTGTTTTATTTAGTAAAAAAGTTTTTTTGGGTGTTTTTTTCTGTTCAGGTGTAAAAAAATATGACAAACCAAATCGTAAAAAACAAAGTAGTGTAGCTAGAAACATCGAAATTTTGTTGGCTTTCTGCAGAAATGTTCAGAATCAACTCATCTTAAACAGGAAAAAAGTTCTGACCTGAAGAATAAGCCAAAGTCGGACTTTTTCAGAAAGTTGCAAAAAATCACTTTGTGCAGTTATAAAGGCGAATCCGAAAAAACGGATTCCAGATCCGGCCTGGAAATGTCGTCAGTAATCTACCATTAACGGGTGTAAACGTTTTTTTGGTCCACCCTGTATAAAACTATGGATTCCTTAAATAATCCATAGTTTAAAGAATCCATAGTTTTATAGTCATAGTCATGTGTACGGGTAGTCAAGTGATTAACCCATTGCCTCCTAAGCCATTTTTATGAAACTTGCCCTGGGAACCAAGGGTATTTTCATCAAAAAAAAAAAACCATTTTAAGTAATGAAACTACCCCACAAAACAAGAGGACTGCATCCCCTTAATGTGGGGTAGTCGCATTAAATATATGTTACCTATTATACCTATTATGTACAATTTTATTATTAATGCAAATAAATTACAAATATGCAACCCCGGGATTAAAGACAAAGTAAAAGAAGAAGGTACCCCAGGGAATACTAGTGTCTTGCAAATGTGCTACCCATGGTAGGCAATTGGTTAACGGGCTAATCTGGTAATCCAGGTAGCGTAGGGACCCATTGGTTCGAATCCCACCCAGTGCATGAAGT
Organism: Bactericera cockerelli; assembly: GCA_024516035.1. Classification (NCBI taxonomy): domain Eukaryota; kingdom Metazoa; phylum Arthropoda; class Insecta; order Hemiptera; family Triozidae; genus Bactericera; species Bactericera cockerelli. The sequence continues at coordinate 9,517,522 of CM044964.1, forward strand.
TTTCCTCATTAATTTGAGTTTGTGACCGTATAATAAGACTCTGAGCGTTAGATGGTAGAAAATGCTTTGAGCATTAACCTCGCCCGGTGGTTACCTTCCTCTAAAGAGTGTTATCATTATTAGGGTCTGGCTGTGGGACGTTAAATAAGGAGAAGACCAGTGTCTCGCTAGAGTTCTATAAACTGAGAACTGATTAGCCAACTCTAACAATCCAGGCTTGATGTTTCCCAAGGGTTTAATGGTTGTAAAGAAAAAAAATTGCACGATAGCGATGGCTGAACGCGCATAAAAGTTTATGGTTCAGGCCAACTTTGAAATAAATGATGGAGCCAGAGTGAAGTGCTTTACCATGAATTTTAAAACAAAATAATTATATTATTTTTAATGTTATTATACTTTTAATATACCTGTTATGATCATTGTCCATCAACTTTCCAACAAGTCATTCATAAAGAAAAACAATGCTTTCTCTCCCACTGCAGACATCACCCCCGACTTGACAGGCTACATCACCGAGGCTTAATAGCTTTATTAATTAATGCTTTACCCTTGTTAGATTGATTACCTATTATTATTATTAAAATTGCAAGAAGGAATTTTTGTACACATATCAAGTCTGGCTGGGGGACTATAAACAGGGAGTATACGTATACCAGCATTGGCTTGGTTCTGGGGGCCCTTGTCAATTATTAGCCTCCTTGTTAAGACAGTGGTAGAAGTGCTGAGTCATTCCTCCACTGTCTGGCTACCATCGTTCACGATGACGCCACCCTATGATGATGATGTATTTTTTTCAACAAGTGTTTTCCACGTTCAGCGCCGTAAACCCATATGGGATGGGAGCTTTATTGATTTTATTCACTGGTACCGTAAACACCCCCGGGGGGTATTGAAAGATGTGAAGAGTTTCTGTACACTAAACCCCTATAGGGCTTTTATTTCAATGTATTTCTTATGGGATTATGATTGTCCTGGAACAGAACAACTTGATATGCTTGTCAATTTTGAAAAGCATGTCAATTTTGATTGAACAAGGTTGGCACAGAGCAATATCTTAATATATAAGTGTCAAAGTCACTGACTGACCACTGACTGATCATCGCTCTACAGCCCAAACCGTAAGTCCTAGGAAGCTGAAATTTGGTAGGTAGCTTTGTCTTATAGTCTAGATGTGTAATAAGACGGGATTTTTCGAAATTCTCACTACAACACCTGCCAATGGCGAAAAAGGATTTTTTGCTTTCACGGCCATGCCTCGGCCCGCAAAGCGGGCGACAGCCCGCTAGTGTGTTTATAAATCAACGCTTTCCTCCCTCTGCAGACATCACCCATCCCATCCCTGACTTGACCGGCTACATCACCGAGGGCCAGATCTACGTGGACAGACAGCTCCACAACAGACAGATCTACCCCCCTATCAATGTGCTGCCCTCCCTGTCCCGTCTCATGAAGTCTGCCATCGGCGAGGACATGACACGCAAGGTATTCTTAATTATTTATTTATTTATTTAGAAACACTGTGGGGGACAGCCCACAAGGTTCGAAGAGAATAGAAGAGAAAAATGAGGGCTCACTCACCTTTGAAGACTCTAGCGGGGTTGACTTACGGGGTGCCGGCCGGCTCTTCTTGGTGATGGGCAGAGTGGGAAGATGAGTGAGCTTTATTGGTAATAACTATCTTTAATTTGAGAACTTTATTTAATTTGATACTTTAAAGAAATATTGAGCGTTGCACGAAAATGGTATACACTAATTTGAACTGAGGTGTGATCTCTCTGATTGTCAAAAGGTAACTGCTGAGGGCAGAGAAATAGAGAGTTGAACTTACAAATTCTATGGAAAATTACCACTGACTTGTCTGAAGCCAAGGGGCTCTCTTGTTGCAAGTCAGGGCTGCATTTATGGGGAGGCATTGATACGGTACGCAGTGTACGCTGTACGCAACATTCCGCCCACCCAAATTTGGTATAATTTGAGAAATATAAGCGAGAAAGCGAGATCACAAAAATTGAATATTGCCAAGACAAAAGTACACATAAATTATTAAATAACATGAAACAGAGGTATTCAATAAGTGCCTGATAAATAATAAAGGATTATTGATTATTGAATACTTAAGTAAAGAAAGCATTGTAACATTTAATTGTTAAATCTCAAAGGAATGATTTTGTTGACAGGTCGAGTTAAGACCGTGTCTTGAAATTTAATCTTTGCGACCCTTGTGACATTGTCACTACCAGGGTAAACATCAGTAATTTTACCTAAAGGCCAATGAAGAGATAATTTATTAGCCTTGGGAAGAAGGATCAAATCACCAGATTTGAGTTCAGGATTAGGGAGAAACCATTTTGATCTGGGAGTCAGGGATTGAAGATAGCTTGTGGACCAAGCTCCCCAAAAGGATTGCGCGGCTTGCTGGATAAGTCTCCAACGAGTTAATCTATTCATGGGAGTAGAGGTTATATCATGCTCCGGAGGGGTTAATAGGGAGGTGCCTATGAGAAAATGACCAGGAGTTAAATAATCTATACCATCAAGAGGATCAGGAGAAAATCGATGAGTGGTCTAGAGTTAAGTACAGCCTCTATTCTACATAGAAGAGTTGTAAGTTCTTCGAATGTGAAATTTTGTTCGCCTATTACCCGACGGAGATGAAATTTTGCGGATTTAATACCGGCTTCCCAGAGGCCTCCGAAGTTAGAGGCAGCGGGTGGATTAAATATCCAAGTAATTTGACGTTGCGCGAGTGTATTATTTATATCAGCGGAATTTTCCTGTAGCATCTGATATACTTCAGACAATTCTCGTGCGGCAGCGGTGAAATTTGTGCCGTTGTCACTGTGGATAAAGCGAGGTAGACCGCGGCGTCCGATGAAACGGTCAAGGCTGGCAAGAAATGCAGCAGACGACAGATCTGACACCAGCTCTAAGTGAATTGCTTTAGTTGTGAAGCAGACAAATAGGCAGAGATATGCCTTGCGTGAACGCGCGTTGCGGCGGGAACTCTCCTTGATGAAGAATGGACCACCAAAGTCAACGCCGACGTTGAGAAAAGGTCGCTCTTGAGTGACCCTTCGTTCTGGTAAGTCACTCATTATTGGTTGAATAGGTTTTGCGGAGTACCGGTAACATCTCAGGCACTTATATATGCGTTGACGGAGAAGATCGCGTAGCGACATAATCCAAAACTTCTGCTGAATTAATGCCTGAACGGTGCGAGGACCAGCGTGCAGAGAAGACACATGATAATGATCACAGATAATATTAGACAAGTGACACTTTTTGGGAAGAAGTAGCGGATGAATTGAATCCTGCGATAGATTCTGAGCGTTTCGAAGCCTTCCGCCCACCCTGAGTCTTCCATGTTCATCCAGGAATGGAGTAAGTTTCAAGATGGCGGAGTTAGTTATTTTTTACGTTGGTCTGAAGGGCTGAAATAATAGCGGCAAAGTGATATTCTTGTTCTAGTTTGGTGACTATCATTAAACTAGTATTAAGTTCTCTTACTTGTAGAGGTCCTAGATCACGTTGTGCTTTGGAGGTTCGTATGTTTCTGATGAAACGAAGTACGAACGCGAAAATACGCTGTAACTTGGTAAGTTTTGAATATTTTTCACTACATCCTAACAAGTAAGACTTCGCAGGGGGAGTTACAGTTAGTAAAGTTTTGGTGTTATCCTTGAGTTCAGGTAGATTATGAACTTCATTGCCTTGAGAGCGAGGCCAGTAGTCTCGCGACTGACGAAGAAACTGAGGACCATTAAACCAAAGCGAGTGTTCCAAGAATTGTAGCGGTAGAAGTCCTCTGGACGCACAGTCCGCGGGGTTCTGTTCGCCGGGAACATGATACCAGTCACACTCCTTGGAAGTTAGATTATTCAGCTCCACGATGCGGTTACCAACGTAAGTTTTGAGAGTATGCGGGGGTGTGGTTAACCAAGCGAGAACAATATTGGAATCACTATAAAAAGTGCGGGAAGATATCGACAATGTTCCTAGGTAAGTCTTAAGAGAGTCGTACAGTCGTGCAAGTAATAATGCACCACACAGCTCGAGACGAGGAATACTGAGAGGCGATTTAGTAGGAGCGACCTTACTTTTACCTTTCAATAAGTAGACTGTATTTTCATTGCGGTTTAAATCAGAAGTGACCAAGTAGATCACGGCAGCATAACCTTTTGTCGAGGCGTCACTAAATCCTACGACATGGATGGTCTGCGGAGCGGATGTGTCGATAAAGCGGGGAATTCTGAGCGATTGTAATTTAGACAGCTCGGAAGAAAACGTTGACCAAGAGGCGGCTAATTCTGGAGTCAAGGGATCATCCCAAGAATATTGAGACAACCACAGCAACTGAAGTAAATACTTAGCCCAGAAGATGACTGGTGATAACCAGCCGAGCGGGTCAAACATGCGGGCGACGTGAGAAAGGATTGATCGTTTAGTGAAGACGACGTCAATGTCTGCGACGTGATACGAGAATGTATCGGATGCGGGGTCCCAGTGAAGAACTAAAATTTTAAAGGTAGGCTCTTCGTCCTCCCGAAGAGCTAGCGGTTTCTCACAATGATCATGCGGGACGGTTTCAAGAAGAGCAGCGTTGTTACTTGCCCATTTTCGAAGTTCGAAGCAACCTCGTTTAAGTAGAGCGATCAGTTCTTGTTGAAGTTGAAAAGCTTCCTGTTCCGTAGCTCCGCCACTGACAACGTCATCTATATAGGTTTCATTGAGAATGGCTTTAGAAGCAAGAGGGAAGGCATGCCCTTCATCAAGCACCAACTGCTGGAGTACTCTTTGAGCTTGGTAAGCTGACGGTGCGATACCATACGTCACCGTAGTTAACTCAAACTCTGCGACTTCGTTGTTCTGAGGATTACGCCAGAATATATGCTGAAACTTTCTGTCATCTGGGTGCACTAAAATCTGCCTATACATTTGTTTAATATCTGCACACACAACAATACGATGAGAACGAAAGGAAAGAATAATATTGCAAATATCCTTTTGAAGTTAGGGGCCTTTCATTAGAATATTATTGAGTGACTTGTCAGTGGTGCTAGTGGCGGATGCGTTGAATACGGTGCGGAGCTTTGTAGTTGAGCTAGATTGTTTCAGTACAGCATGATGAGGAATGACATAGCGAGAAGGAGTTTTACACACATGCATATGATTCTGAGCTAAATAATCATCAAAAAACTTTGTATATTCAGTATGTAAATATTCGTTTTTATTTAAGCGTTTTTCTAAGTTGCGGTACTGAGTGAGAGCGCGATTGCGATTTTCGCCTAAATTAGAGACATCCTCACGGAAGGGTAGTGAGACCATATATCTGCCTGTTTCGTCACGCTGGTGAGTGGAGAGAAAATGTTCCTCGCAGCGAACATCCTCAGGATCTTCAATGAGCTGGACAGCGACTTCCTCCGTCTCCCAAAACTTCTGGAGCATTGTGTCCAGGTTGGGGAAAGTGAGAAACAGAGAGCGGCGAGAACTATCCTCGTTGTAAGTAGGAGTGCGGCCGAAAATAATCCATCCCAGCGTTGTTCTCATAGCGGTAGGTGTCCCAGGTATCACGTTGTCCCCAGTAGTGCATAATATCTGCGCGTACAATTCAGCGCCAAGAAGAAAATCGACAGCATCCGGTAAACAGAAGTCGGGATCAGCGAGATCAAGGTGAGAAAATTTTGAAAACACTTCAGGTGCAATATGAGCGGCAGGTATATTGGAAGAAATGCGTTTAAGAACAACTGCTTCGGCGTGAAGATTGCGGCTAGATGGTAGGCGTGGAGATAATACACAAGAGACGGCTCCGTTGTTTTCAGGCACCATATTGTCTCCAATACCCGAAATAGAAATATCGCATTTATATTTCTGTAAACCTATGCGTTGAACACACGATTCAGTTATACAAGAAATCTGTGAACCAGGATCGACAATCAAGCGAATTGGGTGCGGGTTGCCAAAGCGGTCCAAAATTGAAACTCGGGCGGTACCTAGTAAAACTGAAGATTTTTTAACGTTGTCACCAGTGGAGAAAGTACAGGTCTTGGTCTGAGGGTTGGTCTCTTTGGAAGAGCTAGGGGAAGAATAATTCACAAAATTAGACTCGCGATGTATTAGCGTGTGATGCCGTTTGTGGCATGTGCGGCAAGTGGAGTCGGAGCGACAGTCCGAAATGCGGTGAACACCTAAACAGTTGAAGCAGCGGTTCTGACTTTTGAGAACTTCAACACGTTTAGGAATATCAAACTTAAGAAAAGAAGAACACTTGAAGAGCGGGTGAGCCTGTTTACAAATAGGACAAGAAGAGTGCGGGGAGGACTGAAGTGCGTGCGGTTTTGTTGACTCAGCGGTAGACAGGTAGGAAGTGCGTTCTTGTTTATAATTTCCCTTGTGCGGGTTAGCGGTAGGCGCAGCGAAGTAATTTTTTGAAGAAGAAGGAGATGTAGAGAACTGGATCATTTCACTGTCCATGCAAATTTTATTAACATAAGTTATCAGTTGATCATAAGTAGGTACCTCGTTCGAATCCAATTTATCCTCGAATAACTTCTTGTGTTCGATATTTAATACGCGAAGGGCAATCTGAACTAAAAGAAAATCACCAATATTAGGAAGGTTCAAGTTCTTTACGGCAGCAACATTAGTCTGAAAAACCTCAAGAAAACTGCGTAGACCCGATACGTTGCTGTTGTGAAGCGGCTTGAAGTTCAGGATCATGTTGAGATGATGCGAAGCTAGAACCCTTTTGTTTTCATAGCGATCACACAAGGTTTTGTATGCTGTAGAATAATTTTGATCGAGAAGTTGGAAATTTTCAATCAAATGCAGAGGAGGCCCGCGCAGAAATGAGCGTAGGTACTGAAGCTTTTCTACTTCTGAAATATCAGTCCTACGGTGAATCGTAGACCTGAAAAGCGAGTGAAAACTTGACCACTGTTGTAAATCTCCTGAAAAGATAGGGACCGAAAGTTTTGGAAGTTTCGGATGAACTGTGGCGGTAGGAGCGGGACTGGAAGCCGGCACAATAGTAGCTGATGCTGGGATAAGGTTTCTAGCCCTAACGAAAGCCTTAGTTTCAAAATACAACTCCTCAAAGGTTTGAGTATCTCCGGAGGTGTCAACTTTATCAGCGCTATCCATAGAGGCACACAAAGTATCAATTTGATCCTGGAGAGTATCAAAAGAATTGTAATAATCATCGATGCGTTCGAAACGAGATAAAAATGGCCCTGTGTTAGACTCGGTAAGCTGAGTGGTGTAATCTGCCAGCTTTTGCATACGGTCAAGATATTTATCTTTACGCGAAATCAATGAGCGCAGTTTTTCTCTTTGAGAGTTAGTCGACATGATTTTTATTTAAAAGACAGTGAAATATGAAGAATAAGGTCTAGATTACCTGGTGAATTGATCGTATGATCCTTGAGATTAAGTAAATTGTAAACACAACACAGATACACTAAAACACAAAAACTTTAAATTGCGAAAATAAATTAAACAGCGAGCTAGCTAGTTAAACTATTGCGGAAAAAACTAATCAGCGGTGAAAAAAAAAAAAAAAACTTTTATTTACTATTTAATAAACAAAAAAGCGGAAATCAACTTATGCGGATTCGTGAACTGAATTTATTAATAATTGCGGAAAACCAAGATATTGCGGGGAAAACGATAATAATTAATGCGGTAATAATGAAAATGCGGGGAAATGAAAGCGGGTTATACTTTAATGAATGCGGGTTGAACTTTAATGAATGCGGGTTGAGCTTTAATGAATGCGGGTTAAACTTTAATGAATGCGGGTTAGACTTGAATGGTGGCGGTTTAGACTTAAGTGGTTGCGGGTTAAACTTAAATGATTGCGAATGAGACTTAAATTAAATAAATGAATGAAAAGAGCGGGTAAACTAAATTAAATAAATTAAGCGAATTAAATTCAATTATAATGATTATTTTATTTTATTCCCGGCAATACTGGAACGGTTTCACGATCAGTAAGAGGCGATGAACTAAATACTTTTATTTTACTAAGTTCACGAAAAATTCTAAGTTCCGAACGTAAACAGAGAACACGAATAACAGTGATTATTACATGGAGTTACCTAATGACATTATTATAGAAATACAAAGAGCGGTGCGGGAGAACTAACTTACATAAATATTATATAGCGGAGCAGAGAGATCACAAACAAGCAATAGACAAGTAAAGGTAACAGTAGGTACCTACATAGAACTTAGAGGAGCCGGGGAGAAGCGTACATAAGATAAATTGAGATATGGAGATATGTAATTAGATAAATCAGATAGTTGAAAAGGTGACAAGTGAGATGGAACATTAATTCAAGTTGAAAGATAGAACTTTCAAGTTAAGATCAAGTGTAACTTGAAATCAAGTGATTGGTCACAGCGGCATAGGACATAGGTAGCAAGTTGCTCGGTACGCTGAGAACTGAGAACTATAGCGAGGGGCCGAGTTTAGGAAACTAAAATGGGAGAGGCAGTGGACTGTAGGTAAAATTAAATATCAAGAGGGCAAGTACGTAATTCTAAAAATTGTAATGATTTATAGCACTTTAAAATTTCTAAAATAATGCAATGAATTATGAAGGTTTAAAACACTATGGTAACGCTTTAAAGAAGAGGTGTGCCTCAACTTTATGCTGAAAGAGATTATATGCTTATTTCGGACAAAAAAGCAAGAAATTGACAAAAAGACAAACAAAATTGACAAATTACAATGAGTGCACTAGTTGACTTGGCAATAAAATCTTAGGAAACATTAATCTTAGCAAGTAATGCAAGTATGTTAGGTTGAAATTTTATATAATACGTGCATGTGGAAATGGGTACTCGCCCAAAAGAAATTAAGTTTTATAAATTGAAAAGAGGTGACCTTTTCAAAGGTTCGTAATCCGGCTCGATAATCGGACCAAAAACGATGTGGGGGACAGCCCACAAGGTTCGAAGAGAATAGAAGAGAAAAATGAGGGCTCACTCACCTTTGAAGACTCTAGCGGGGTTGACTTACGGGGTGCCGGCCGGCTCTTCTTGGTGATGGGCAGAGTGGGAAGATGAGTGAGCTTTATTGGTAATAACTATCTTTAATTTGAGAACTTTATTTAATTTGATACTTTAAAGAAATATTGAGCGTTGCACGAAAATGGTATACACTAATTTGAACTGAGGTGTGATCTCTCTGATTGTCAAAAGGTAACTGCTGAGGGCAGAGAAATAGAGAGTTGAACTTACAAATTCTATGGAAAATTACCACTGACTTGTCTGAAGCCAAGGGGCTCTCTTGTTGCAAGTCAGGGCTGCATTTATGGGGAGGCATTGATACGGTACGCAGTGTACGCTGTACGCAACAAACACTTTATTAGTAGAACATATATACAGACAAGTAATGGGAAAAAGTAAATATAAAAATGACAGTAATAGTTATGATTAAACATGTTGGATCAAGGTTTATTTACAATAAAGTAGGTACATAGAATTAAAATAAAACAAAACTTGATCAAAGGCGGTGCTAATGCCAACGGCATTCTCATATAATAATAATATAAACAAGAAAAAAATAAATAAAATATATACATATGTCCTAACTAAAGAAGAAGAATACAAGGTATTCTTCTTCTTTTTCTTTCTTACCCACCTCAGTAGCTCGATGGATAAGGTGATAAGGCGCACATAGAAATTTTGTGTGGAAGAGATTGCCATAGGCAATAACCCCGCCCTTTAGTTTGGACATAAGTTAATTTATCATATTTGTGTTAATTAATTTTGTGATATCACAACTACTCAAACTCGCTTTACTAAATCTACGCTGAAACCGGGACTTGAACCACCGACCTCCAAGTTACAAGTCCTCCGCCTTATCATATGTATGTATTTTGTTTATTTTTTTCTTGTTTATGTTATTAATATTGTCAATTTTTATATTGATTTTTACCATTATTTGTCTGTATATTTATGTTCTACTAATAAAGAGTTTCTAAATAAATAAATAGCAATAAGTATGTTGTTCAAGACGCACCTACTTTTCAGTTTATGTTGGTTGGAGACCATCAACCCCAGCTGTAGCCAAGCTTGGTACAACAATTAATTTTATTTATTACAATGTATTTTCATACGAAACAATCAATAAATTTTAAATAAAGGTTCAAAATATAGAACAACATTAATTTTTATTTACAATTGTTTTGTTATCCGGAGCGAAGTCAATGGCCTTAGGAATTCTCTGCCACTTAACCGTGGATACAACCACATAAAGGGGGGGGGACTCGTAACCTAGAGGTCAGTGGTTCCAGTCCCATGCTAAGCAAAGATTTAGTAGAGACTCAAGGAGCTTCAACGTGGGTTGCCAAAACTTTTGGTGTTGCAGCTTCAAATGCATTCCTGTCGTATGATAGATCTCGAAACCCTTCGTGTAAATTTTCTGTTAGAAATTTCTGCCCCCAACCGGAAATCGAACTCGAGATCCCTGGAAACTACGGCCAGTAGTCTTATATTCACATCCGTTACATCACGAAACCTGATATTAGTATCAAGAACAACAATGATTACATGATTGATCTGTAATCGTGCACTGGTATCGTCAAGTTGTCAAGGCGCTAGTCTGGTAATCCAGGTAGCGTAGGGATCCGTTCGAATCCCACCTAATGAATAAATATTTCCTCATAGATTTAAGGTTGTGACCACATAATTGTAATTGTATATTTACAGGCCAAGCCCAGTGTAAAATAAAACATAAATACACATCACTACAATGAAAAAAAAACTAGATTAATTAAAATATATTATAAAACATTTAGTGACAAGATAAAAAAATAATAAACATTGGTAACAAGTAGTAATACTACTTGTTACTAATGTTATATTATAATAAGACTTTGAGGGTTAGGTGGTAGAAAATGCTTTGAGCATTCACCTCGCCTGGTGGTTACCTAAGAGTGTTATTATTAGTATAATTTTTATAAAGTTAACAATCATCGTCTCGACATATTATGTAAGTAGATTTGTTTTGCAGTTTTGGTTTCCTTCATTTATTTACACTTTATTAATTGGACATATTATATAATATATACAACACAGATAGTTACAAATTAATATACAATATAAGAAAAAAAAAGAAAAAAAAATATATACATAAACATATGTCCTAACTAAAGGGTGGGGTTATTGCCTTTGGCAGTTTTTTTTTTTTTTAAAGATGAGTGTTTCACAGCCTTTTTTATTTCGTAGCCATGAAACAGGAGCTACTGTAGACGCTTGTGGTCTGTGTTGTAGCCTGCCCATCCCGTAGTATGCCTCCCCTCTGATGGGCGAGAAGTGACACAGTACGTCCCATTTAGGTGCTGGGTCAACACGAGCGCACCGGAAGGTATCCCTTACAAACAATTGTAATCAAATTAAGAATACAAATTTTTGTCGGCACGGGGGATCGAACCCGGGACCTTTCGCATGGCAAGCGAGTGCTTAACCACTGAGCTAATCGCGCCCTTTTCCCTCCTCAGGATCACTCCGACGTTTCCAACCAGTTGTACGCCTGCTACGCCATAGGCAAGGACGTGCAAGCCATGAAGGCGGTGGTGGGAGAGGAAGCTCTGACACCCGACGATCTGCTGTATCTGGAGTTCCTCACCAAGTTCGAGAAGAACTTTGTGAGCCAAGGTGAGGAAATAATAATAATATCGCTTTATTTATCCTGCCCGATTAAGACTATTAAGTCCCATTATTCCAGCAGTAAGCTCAAGACGTATTATTATGTGGTAAAAATCCCAAATGGGAGGATAACTTGTGATGTCGCGGCTGGGTTTCGAAACCACGACCTCTGGAATCTCTGGATTCACAGAGTGCCGCCTTTACCACTGAGCTACCGGGATAGACTATAATGATAGACATTCGTTTATTCTGAAGCCAAATAAAAATGGCTTAGAATGGGTCCCCTGTATACATAAAAAAAAAATGAAAAATAAAACAAATGATTTATTATTATTATTAATATAAACTCGGATAAGAATGCGTGCCGTCAGCTTATTATAAACAAGGATATGACTCCTTGTGATGTATTAAAACCAAGAAAGTACATTGGTACATACCTACTTACGATTTAAGTAATGATCCTTTTTAACGCCTAAAAAAAGTTCAAATATTTTATTATTTATTTCATTTTTTTACACATTTCAAAATAATTCTATTTTGAATATACTCATTGTGGGCTTACCTTAATTTTTCAACCAATAACTTTAATCCCGTTTTATGGTTTAATAAGTCCCCGTATAAGATTTTTTGAACAAGTTTTATTTATTTACTAGCGGGCTACGCCCGCTTCGCGTGGCCAAGGCATGGCCACATTGTAGTTAAGGCATGGCCACCGCCGCTGCATAAGTTTTATGGTTCTTGAAGCACTTCTTTATACACCAGGTTCTTTTTTATACCATCTGGCTGTAACACAATGAGGGACTTGGCAGACCTTACTCTTGAAAAAGCAACATAGAGCTGACCGTGGGAGAAGCAATCGTTCTAAGGTCAATTCCAGCTAGCTCAAGAGTTTGCCCCTGTGCCTTATTTATCGTAATGGCAAAACATAGTTTTCTGGGGAATTGAACTCTTTTGAAATTAAAGTGGTAGTCGAAAATCACATTAGAACCCAAGAGAGAGATGGGAGGGCACTACAACGAAATCAGTAGGTGCCCTACAGCGCCGCACTTGAAGTAATGATATTTTTCGGTTCCAAGTGCGGTTAGCTTTTAGAGAAGGTGGGTTTTTAGTGGGTGGAAATCCCACACCCCAGGCAGGATCTGGGTGTCTTTGAAAGATTTTTTCCTGCCTTCCATTAAAAAAAAAGAACCCAAGTGCATAGTTTCTAATGAACAGATTAAATGAGCACACAAATAGCTCAGTGGTTAAGCACTCGCTTACGATGCGGAAGGTCCCGGGTTCGAACCCCCGCGCCGACAAAAATAATCCTGTGTACATATACCGTTTCACCTGCACCAGCCCCTGTGAATATAACTGCCTCGATAATGTTTTTTTTTTTTAAGGATGTAATTTGAAGCCGCGTGCCGTTACACAATTTCGGGGGTCTCAGATTTCTTAGTAAGGCATAGCCGATGGGGTGGCAAGCCAGGAGGATTTAGTGTATTAAGAAATTCGGTTGGGTAATGGATGGCTTCTTCCTCTTCCACAACAGTGTCTACGGATTCGTAAGTTGATAGTTCAGAAGGCATTCTTTTTAATAAGTCATTAATAATTTCCAGAGCATTAATATCATTCTTTGGTGTTAGTATGGCCCTTCTCTTTAGCCAAACAGGGACAACAACACTTGGGTCATCTAGATTGGGGTAGATAGTGTCTAGGAAGGTGTTGTAATCGACTAATGACTGACAGTGTTCGGTAGGAAATACAATTTTTTCATTTTGTTCAGGTAACTGTCCATCACCTATCCGAAGCAAAAGCTTCGAAAAAACTTCTGCATTTTGATCAGCGTGAAGGTGTACACGCATATTCAACTTTAAAGAAAGAACAGTTATCTGTGGCCACAAAATGGATGATTTTAAACATGCCTTCACTTCGTCAGCTCTTGTTCCACGTGGAACAACGGGTAAAGTTTGTCTAAAATCTCCAGACAGTAGCACAGTTTTACTACCCATAAGATTTTTAACACCACGAATGTATTGTAGAGTACGGTCCAGTTTCTCTAAGCCAGTTTTATGAGTCATTGTACACTCATCATATACGATCAACTTGAAATCCCTGAGGACTTTGGCCATATCACTTTGCTTTCCAATAATACAGCTTGGTGTATCTACTGAATTTAAATTGAGCGGCAATTTCAAAGTAGAATGAACAGTGCGGCCTCCCTCTATCAGTGTGGCGGCAATACCGGACGATGCAACAGCAATGGCAATATTTCCATCTTTGCGTATTGTAGCTAACAAAAGGTTTCTTAAGAATGTTTTTCCAGTTCCACCTGGAGAATCTAGGAAGAACAAATTATTACCTACAGAATCAAGAGATGAAGTGACGCTCTGAAGTACAGTTTCATACACGTATCTCTGTTCACTATTGAGTAATGGCACTTTTTCAGAAACGAAAGACCTCATTTGAAAGTGTTGTATGAAATTTCTGCCAAATAAGTTCTGTTGGTAATAATGTTCACATTGCTTGCGCATCATCAAGTAACAAACCCATGGCTAGGCATGCAGCATGGAACGTAGGGTATTCAATGCCGCCTACCATTTTGAGGCTTCTAAATGAAGTAGGTCCTCGCACTCTATGTAGAAGTAATCGTAGGTAGAAACATTCTGAGTCATTCGGATGTACGGTATAAATTTTACCAAGAACCTGGTCTTTTTTTACACCCGGATGTCCTGGAACAATTGATCTTTTTTTCCTTCTTTGGATCATGTTGTTTTTCCACACATAAAATGCTGGTACTTCATTATAAAAAAGAGTCTTTGCAAATTCATCCTGGTTGCATAGTTGGAAAAACGCCATTAATGTTGTTTTAGGAGGGTTGTCAATTCTCTGTTGGACATTTTCGGTTGTAAAAACTAACCTTTGTCCATTTTCAAAGTGGACGGCCAAATGTATGTCAGGAGAGTTTCTTTCATGAGTCGAAAAACATAGTATTCGCCATCCAGCTTGACAATAAGTTGAGAACCCCTATTTTCTTTTAAAATTTGTTTCTTATTATTCCTCTACATCACAAAAAAAGCTGTCTGCCAAATTTCAAGTCATTCGGCTCAACCGTTTTGAGAATCTTGCAAAATGCTAAAATGTCTACTTTTGTCCATAAGTTGAGGACCCCTGTTATCTTTGAAAAATCCTTTCATAGTAAGCTTCTTCATCACTGAAAGAAGTTTTCTGCCTAATTTCAAGTCATTCAGCTCAACCCTTTTGAGAATCTGACAACACTCTAAAAATGACTAATTTTGACCATAAGTTAAGAACCCCTGTTTCCTTCAAAAAATCCGTTCTTAGTACACCCTTACATCATAAGAGGAAGCTTTCTGCAAAATTTCAAGTCAATCGGCCCAGCCGTTTAGGCTCTGCGTTGATTATCAATAAATGTTAATTTTTGTCCATAAGTTGAGAACCCCTGTTTCCTTCGAAAAATCCGTTCTTAGTACGCCCCTACATCATAAGGAGAAGCTTCCTGCAAAATTTCAAGTCAATCGGCCCAGCCGTTTAGGCTCTGGTTTGATTATGAATGAATTATGAATGAATGTAAATAGATTTTATATATGTAGATTTAAATCACAAACGGGCGGACCCTGTACTAACTAAATTACAATATTTACCCTAACCATTTTTTAATTGTTATAAAAATTATTTGTACTGTACATGTGTCTTTTTATATTTAATAATAATAATAATAATATCGCCTTATTTATACTGCCCGATAAGGACTATTAAAGTCCCATTATTCCAGCAGTAAGCCCAAGACATATTATTATGTGGAAAAAAAATCCCAAATGGGAGGATAACTTCTCATGTCCCGGCTGGGTTTCGAACCCACGACCTCTGGAATCTGTGGATTGACAGAGTGCCGCCTTTACCACTGAGCTACCGGGACAGACGTTTAATATAGTGTTTAATGTCTGTCCCGGTAGCTCAGTGGTAAAGGCGGCACTCTGCGAATTCAGACATTCCAGAAGTCGTGGGTTCGAAACCCAGCCGGGACATGACAAGTTATCCTCCCTTTTGGGATTTTACCACATAATAATACGTCTTGGGGCTTACTGCTGGAACAATGGGACTTATAAGTCTTAATCGGGCAGTATAAATAAGGCGATGTTATTATTATATTATTAACCTCTGGAATCTGTGGATTGATAGAGTGCCGCCTATATCACTGAGCTACCGGGACAGACGTTTAATATAGTGTTTAATAATAATAATAATGAAACCGACCTCAGTAGCTTGATCCATAAGGCGGCGGACTTGTAACCTGGAGGTCGGTGGATCAAGTCCCGGTTTCAGCGTAGATTTAGTAAAGCGAGTTTGAGTAGTTGTGATATCACGAAAGTGATTACCACAAATATGATAACTTAACTTGGTTTTATTTGTGGTGAAGCACAAGGCCTCTTCACAATTTTTGTGGGTAGCGCAGCATTACTAAGAGCCTCTTTCACATTTCGAATTATTCTATTACTTTAATTTCTTTTTACTCTGGTAATGCCGACACTGGTCGTTACTCATACAAGTAACTACTCATTTTTCCTCACGAGGTATGAGTGGACCCCGAACATCCAAGTACAGAGCAGAAAAAATTCTCCCCCGCTGGGAATCGAACCTAGGTCACCATGCGTGCAATGCCTAGCGCGCTAACTCACTCTGCCACGTTTAATAATAATAATATTTTCACGCTCTCCCCTCCCTTCCTCCCCTCAGGGAACTACGAGAACCGCACCGTGTACGAGAGTCTGGACATCGGCTGGCAGCTCCTGCGTATCTTCCCCAAGGAGATGCTGAAGAGAATCCCTGCCGCCACGCTGGCCGAGTTCTACCCGCGTGACTCCAGACACACTGGCGCCAAGTAAACACGCGCGCCGGTCACCCCTCCACCCCCCTACCATTGTCTAGACAAGTGGGAACCTTACAGCCCCTCTACCCCCCCTACCATTGTGGTCTAGACAAGTGGGAACCTTTCGCCCCTCTATCATTGTCTAGACAAGTGGGAACCTTCGGTTTTCCGCCTACTCAACGAACAGACGGGAGTCTGCTACACGTCCTCTGTGTCCCCCATCTGAGAAAGCAGAACTATTCAGGTTTTTTTTTTTTTTTTTTACTTAACGAAAAATAGAGTTTCTATTTTTTTTTTTTTTTTTTTTTTTTTTTTTTACTTAACGAAAAAAAGAGTTTCTACGTTCCCTGCGCCTGTCAAGAAAGTAGAAATGTGTGGTATTATTATATTCAACGAATTTCTTTTTACTCTAACGAAAAGGGTTTTCTACCTTCCTTCCTAGCTCCTGTAGAAATATGTGGTATTATTATATTCAACGAATTTCTTTTTACTCTAACGAAAAGGGTTTTCTACCTTCCTTCCTAGCTCCTGTCGAGATAGTAGTAGAGATATGTGGTATTCTTCAATTCAACGAGAACGTAGGGTTTTCTACATTCCATTATCTCGAACGTGATAGTAGCAATATTCCGGGGTCATACCCCCAAATGAAGATGAGCTATTAGTTCTCGCCCTATTTGACCTATTTCTATGTTGGAATCTTTTTGAGTTGTATGTTGGCTTCTAGAGAAAAGAATTTTGTACTTTCTCTTATCTCTTGAAAAAATCTATGGATTTTGAGGGAATTACACAGTTGTCAGTATTACATAAATCTTTTTTCCTTGAGAAAAGGAGAGATATCCATCTCTCCGGTGAAGGAAGAATTGAATGGACGCCCTGATCCATTGTACTAGACATTGCTTTGAGGTGAGAAAATCTTCCACTTTCTTTTCTTTGGTAGGGGAAAATCGGAGGTTCTTTGTTGTTTCTTTGTCGCCTCAATCGAGCAATACCTAACTTTATCAGCATTCAAAGGTGGTACCCCCATTTTTTTTTTTTTTTTTAAATTACTACCATTTTCCAACACCTAAAGTGGCGATGTTTAAGAATTGAGAGCATTTACTTGGCCTTTTTTCAAGCTCCCTCACTGAAACTTTACACTATCTGTTAAAAAACAATTTCAATTTTATTTACCGAGTTAACTAATGCCCAATAGAAATGGAAAGAGATACAGGTAACCATGTAGAATGTCATATGAACCTCCCCTGTGGAGCCGAGTGTGGATACCAAAGAGGGGAAATTTGCAGTGGCTCTCGGTTTACAATCTAACTTTAGAATGTAGTTAGATTTGTGGCTTGATCGATAAGGCGGCGGACATGTAACCTGGAGGTTGGTGGTTCAAGTCCCGGATTCAGCGTAGTTTTAGTAAAGCGAGTTTGAGTAGTTGTGATATCACGACAGTGATTATCACAAATATGATAACTTTTAATTTTAGTTAGATTTGTAAACCGAGAGCCACCGCAAATTTCCGCTCTTTGGTATCCTTACTCGGCGCCAAAGGGAAGGTCCCTATGACATCCTTCATCTCGTTACCTGTATCTTACTTGTATGATGAGAAATAATATATTTTTTCTGCCGGCGATGGATATTAAGATTCCCTTTTGCTAGCAATTCTAACAAAGTCTTATTTATTGGTTCAATATCTATGAAGTAAATTAAAAATGTGAGGGGGCAAGGACTTGTTACAGACCTCTCTTTAAATAAATGTTCATTAAAAAAAATATGACATCGTGTATTGCTCGGCCTATTGTTAATCTTATAACACATCACCTCATCCTTACAATATAACTTTATGCTCTTTGTTATTTGTTTTCAACATTCCATTTAAATGTTTTCACAATAAGTAATTTTAAGATTAAGGTTAGTAAGTGGAAAGTTTTATTATTTGGGGAGGAACTAGTGGTGCATTTTGGTGGACCAAGTTACAATTTTCTGTTCTTGACCAAAGCACTTGGTCCTCCCCGGTTTTAAAGTTTAAATCAAAAGAATCAAAGCAAGCGCGTTGAAGTTGGAGACAAACGTTCGATTTTTTTTTTCTTCTGTGTACTTGGGTAGATTTTTATCTACCTTCTTGTATGGATGTAACTCAAGGTATGGAAAATATTGAAATTGATCACTTTTTTATACTGTGTCAAGTTAGTCTCTAATTTTTCGTGCCATTTTGCTTTTCTTCATTATCTGTAGTTTCTGCAAAATATGCATTTTTTCTCTTCGATGAATTAAATCGACTACTGTATTTTCAGTTGATTTTTTCAAATTTGTTGGTTTAATCATGTAAAATTGAGCGTTACAAAAGATTTGTTCTGTCTACAATTTGGTTTTTGAAAAATCGTATTCACACTCGAAAATTTGCTTTCGCAAATCTAGCCGATTATAAAAAAAACCAGATCTTTATTTATCAAGTAGTTTTAATGAAGTTTCAGGCATGGCCGAAATGCGTAAAATAAAATACCATTCACAGAATACATATACTTAGATAAATAGAAATTTATATAAAAAAAAATCGTTTCCTTCATATAAGTATTTTATTTCGCCTGTTTAGAACACCTTTGTAAAATAAAATTGTTATTTAGAGTTATTTTAAAATCGATCGGAAAATATTTATTTTCATCTATGAAATAAAGCTAGTGATTTTTGTGTTTAGAATTCACAATAAAAAGTAAAATGCGTTTGTTTCCTCGATTATCTCTAGAAATTTTAGGAAACGCTGGATGCATCCTTGGTTACTTTCCTGAAGCCAAAAGCCATTCACTTGGAGACATCTATATCTGAAAATATAGTCTAATAAGTTATGAGGTTAGGACTCATCATAAAAAGGCATGGTTTGTCTGGAAAAACTTTAAGGGAAGTTAAGTTCTCAGGGGAGAAGAAAGTCTTTATTCCTGATGCCCTTAGAGCTACATTACGAAAGAGGATTAAAGTTAAGATAAAATAGGCACGTCCTCAAGTTGGAGTTTGAACCAATCACAGCGCACTATAGCCCGAGTTGAGGGACAGTCTGGCTTACATCAACTCTAATCCTTTTTTTACGTATATAATTAGGCTTCAGTTTTAAAAAGTATTTGTTTTATGATCAGAAACCACATTGATGTGTGTACTATTCTCATTTAATCTAAAAAGATATAAAAAAAAACAAATAGGATTTATTTGTAAAACAAAAGTAGATATTACTCGTATTTATAAGTTTTAAAAAGCTATTCTACGTCTCAGAATCAGGACAGTCCAGATGATTCCAAACAGGAGAGCATATCTCAGCATCACGACACTCACAGCGAGAAGGTCGCAACGATACTGAATCGAGAGTCGCTCTACAAGAATACATCGCGTCTCGTTCGGGTTTTCTCGGGGGCTCTCGGACATTTCCGAACGACTTCGGGTAACTTCGGCAGCGCTTCGCTCTTCCTCGAATATGTCCGTGCACCACACGATGCATTGACACTCGGGGCAGGAGAGGGGCTTCACCTTGTACCTGTTGAGGTTCTCGATGAGGCGTCTGGAATGAGAAGGGGTGGAGGGGAGGGGATTAGGAGGGAGGAAAAAAAGGTGGGAATTGTTTTTGAGGGGGAAAGGTGGTTCACCACTCATTTCAATAAGGGGTGGAAATTATTGTGAAGGGAAGGGATTTAGGTTTGATTTGATTTTGATTTATTCTTTATTTAGTACAATATACATTTACATAGAATGACACCTCCTAAGATAATTCTACCTTATTGTTGGAGGGAGAAGAGGTGGAAATGTTTAAGAGACGATGAGGGTGAAGAAAAAAGGAGGTGATGGGAGAGAGAGGGACGTAGAGAGGGCAAGTGGTAAAATATTAGAGGGGCGCTGGATTTGGAAATCCGATCTCTAAGGCTGGGGTTATACAACTTATACAGCCTCAATAGACATCAGTTCCTTTGGCTAAGAACGGACCTGCTGGGTGGTACCCCGCCAAGAGCCCAAGTCGGTGAAAGGAGCAAGGAAATAAGACTAAAGTTCTGAGGTTGTAAGGGAAACATTCCGACATGCAACAAGGAACAGAAGAAAGAGAGAGGGGAGGGTATTAATAAGTATACTGTTGCAGTTTAGTAAATGAATAAAAGGCGGGGCCATAAATTGATTTCAATATATTTTTTTGGGGAAGGTCACAAATACTTAATATATTTTTTGGGAAGGGAGGGATTTGGGAACTGAATTATTTTTGGGGAACGACCTGGCGGGACTTTTTTTATGTCACGAAGTGATATTTTTTGGGGCATAGAATAATATAGCATAAATTACAATTAATAATGTGAAGGAAAAAAAAAAAAAATAACGTTACCCAAACACACACACATTCACTCTTAGCACGAGTAAATAAAGATATACAAAAAAAAAAAACGCTTGCATACGAGTCTGCAACCATTTCGACATTTTCATCTTTACTATTCAAGGTCCAAAACCCAACTGACCAAATTTCGTATTGTGCGCATGACACACACTTTCCCTCTTCTCTTAGGGTTGCAATATCGAAACGAAAATATCGATATTAGGTATATCGATAATATCGAAACCATAATATCGATATCCGATATTAGAAGACTTCTCTCCCTTTACAATTCGATATTTCGTTACATAATATCGTTACATAATATCGTTACATAATATCGTTACATAATATCGTTACATAATATCGTTACATAATTTCGTTACACAATTTCGTCACATAATTTTGGTTATGTGCCAGAGCAAAGACATGAAAATGTCAAAAGAAGGAGTGGTAGGAAATATTGGGATTTTATAGGGCTAAGGAGTGGTTGAATTCCGAACCACCAATTATCCGAAGCTTGACTTTTTTGCCTTTGAAGTATGTTTATTTTTGACATTTTCATGTCTTTGCTCTGGCACATAACCAAAATTATGTGACGAAATTATGTAACGAAATTATGTAACGATATTATGTAACGAAATATTGAATTGTAAAGGGAGAGAAGAGGGAAAGTGTGTGTCATGCGCACAATGGCGAAGTATTGAATTGTAGAGGGAGAGAAGAGAGAAGGTATGTGTCATGCGCACAATACGAAATTTGGTCGGTTGGGTTTTGGACCTTGAATAGTAAAGATGAAAATGTCCCAATGGTTGCAGACTCGTATGCAAGCGTTTTTTTTAAATTTATTTTTATGTAGGTTTACGTCGCTTTCAAATACATGGCCACGTCATGGCAGGAGTTTTACCCACCATGATCATGTCATGACGGGGGTTTTACCCATCATTTACTAACCAAACAACCCAGCTACTCAGACTAACCACTGCCTGAGTGGAATAGCCAGCAAAACGTGGATTACCATAATAATCATGGATTCGAGATCAGGACGATCACTCATCCATGTCTTCACCACACTGGACGTTTGTTAATTTCAGTAATCGGTCGAGAACTGGTGTATTTAACGCGTCATCTCTGCTAGCTAAATATAATCAACATAGGGTGGCGTCATCGTAAACAATGGTAGCCGGATAGTGGAGGAATGACTCAGCACTTCTACCAGTGTCTTTACAAGAAGGCTAATAATCAACACAATTATCATTTTAATCATGACCTGGGTAGATACTTTGATTTATTTATAACACGTTACAATAACAGTTTAAATTTTATAATTGAAGAATAGGGTAGGAACGGTATCAATTTTATTTACATAGGCTAAATAGATGATAAGGGGCGGTATTTAATAAACAAACGATACTTGAGTTACAGAGAAGACTCAACTTTCAAAATAATATATTGAAGAAAAAAAAAGAAATTGCTGTCGTTTAGACTATTTTAGACCATCTATGGGGTCACGGATATTTTACTATTAAATATAATTATGGACTTCGATTTTCATAAATTTAATATTGAAAAAATATACAATGAAATTTTAAATATATTAACCGAGTTTAAAAAAAAAAAAAATTAAATATAATTTTAAATATACTGTAATTTTAAGTTCGATTCCATAATGTTGTTTTTTGTTTGTTTAAAGTCGCTTCGAACTTCATGGTCCATATCACGACGGGGGTTTTGCCCTCAATTCGCTAGAAACTCACAAACTAGCTACTCAAATGAACCTCACCCAGCCTGAGTGGAGCCGAGAATAACCAGCATCACGAGCGTTTGAATTTGAATGGTCACCCATCCAAGTCCTTATCTCGCTGGACGAAGGTTAACTTCAGTGGCAGAGAGAGAACTGGTGTATTGAACGTGCCATCAACGCTGGCTATCAAACCTAGATAATGCGATAGTTTCAATAATTAATCAAAAAAATATCTTATTTCTAAAGTTGAGTCTTCTGTGAACAATGAGACTCAAAATTCTATTTCGATTTCCAATATGAGACTCGGTTGACCAGATTCATGTTACGAGACGATTTTTGAGTAAGGCATTTATTACAGAAGTATTAACAGCCAACACGATTTGTGTTGGTTGTTAACAAAAGTTTGTAAAAAAGGCTTTACAAAAGTTTAACTTGTGCTTACTTTTGTTAGAATGTTGGTATTGTTACTCCAAATAATAAAGTTTTAAGGATCTAAACTGACACACAAGGTTTCTCATACTAATAGAGAAGTATAAATCATATCAATAGAATAAAATAATTTCAGGAAAACAAAAAGTCAATTTTCATTTCCTTTCAGAAATAATAAGAATAACACTCTTTAGTGGAAGGTAACCACCAGGCGAAGTTAATGCTCAAACCATTTTCTACCACCTAACAACTCTCAGAGTCTTATTATTATGTGGTCACAAACTCAAATCAATGAGGAAAAATTCATGCACTGGGTGGGATTCGAACCAACGGATCCCTGCGCTACCTGGATTACCAGACTAGCGCGTTGACCACTTGACTACCAGTGGACGTTATCATGGCAAATCAAACATTTGTGGAGCAAGGACTCTGATTATGAAGTCTCTTGTGTTAAATATTTAAAGAAAAACACATTTGTGTGTTATAAAACTGAAGATTCAAGAACCAAAGTGAAACCTTGCGTGACATTCGAGCAGTGCAACATTAATCTAATGGCGAATATCAAGTATAAATCCCGCAGGTGGCTAATTAAAGTGTAATAAATCTACATTTTTTACAATTACATGATGGTGCGTGATTTACAGCTCATTCTAAAGATTTCAGGCAATCCACAAAAAATGTGAAGAGGCCTTGTATTTTACTAGATAGAAATCATACTTCATTGCTTTTTTTTCTTTAAAAAACTCCCAAAATAGTAAACAGGATAAGAAAAGAAAAGCCCTCATTTAATCGGTGTGAAAAATTTCCAGTGTGCGATTAAGCAAAATATACAAACACATTCTAAAGAAATCTTCTACACTCTATGCATGCTGTAAGTGCATGTGCATTATTGGCCAAATTATGCATTACGTCCAATATCTGACGGACTTTTCCGGTCTGTTAGCCAGACTCGACGTACAGCTGTCCCCACCATCTTTGAAATCAATCATAAGACCAGCTATTTTATGGATGCTTTTTACGTCCATTATCAGCCGGACTTTTCGCAGCCGTACTTATAGCCGGACGGGACGCACTGCTATTTGTACCATGTTTGAAATCATCCTTTACAAATCCTAAGCCCAACTAATCTATGCGTACTCATGTCCATTATCAGCCGGACTTTTCGCAGCCGGACTACTAGCCGGACGCGACTACTGCTGTTTGCACCATCATTGAAATCATCTTTGAAAATCATCCTTTACAAATCCATCGCCCAACTAATCTATGCGTGCTCATGTCCATTATCGGCCGGACTTTTCGCAGCCGGACTACTAGCCGGACGCGACGCACTGCTGTCTGAGTCATCGTCATCATCATCCTCGGAAATTAGCCGGTGATAGGAGGCCGAGTAGCCATTGACCCTCGGCCGGCCACACACCTCCGTGGTGGCGGTGCTACTGCTGCAGGCCGCTGCTAGACTGTTAGTGCTGCCTCCACTACTCATGGGGGTGGCGGTGTCGAGGCGCAGGGCTTTGCGCGGGGGGGAACTGAAACAGTGAGGGGAGGGGGGCGGAGCTAGAGTGGTGAGCCAACGAAAAGCGAGCGAAAGTGGCGGGAACAGCCGGGGATGAGAAGGCCAACAATCAAGAGGAGCAGAAGTTGAGAAGGTGTATTAAGAGGAGTAGGAACTCGAGGAAAAATTAAGGATAAAATCAAGATTTTTTTTAAGAAAAACAAAGAAAATTTTAAGGAAAAAATCAAGAGAAGGGAAATGAAAGGAAAGGAGACAAGCTGATGACGAATCGATCGAAACATCAAGGCAAAGAGAAAAGGAAGAACAAGAATAAGAAAAATAGAAAAAGAAATAATGACGAAAGTGAGGCATTAGAAAATAGAAGGCAAATCAGAGGGAAAAGTTGAGGAAGATTTGAGAAAAAAAAAAAAACAAATATAGTAAAAAGGAGATGACATCGATGAGCAATAGTAAAAATAATGAAGGAGACATACAGAGAGCTGATACAAATACAAGAGGGAGCAGGAAGTAAAAAAGATGTAAAACTAAAGAAAAGGAAGAGAAAATAACGAAAACCAAAAATAAGCGAATATAATAACGGATAAGAGCTATAATAAGCATTGATAGTGGATGTGGTTATGGTGCTAGAGTTGTAATGTAAACTATCTAGCGTGCAGATCGGATTGCACCCAATGTTTGAATTTTTCTCATTTTTTCGAGTGGGTGAAAAAAATCTTCTGCGTTTTTTTTTTCAAGTTTATAAATAATTAATTATGTCTATTAACACTTAGACGACCGGCATGGTTTTTCGTGAATTCTCTTGTGGGACCGGCGATAATACGGCTATCCGACCCCGTGTACCACCGGTGGTACACCCGATCGTCTACGTGTTAAAGGGGAAATGCCAACGCAGTTCTAAGTATGCGAATCGAGTTCGAAAAAAAAAAGATTTCTTTTGTACCTTTTAAAAGAAAACATAATTCACACCAAATACGAAAAAGAGAAGAAGAAAAAAGGGTTGGGTGGATAGTGATGTACCGCGAGGTAAATACCCGCGGGAAGGTAAATAAAAATTGGGTATTTACCCCAGTGGTCGGGTAAATTCCCCAAGTCTTTAAAACTGTGTTTACGAATATTCCTGCCCACATAAAGTTTTTCTAACTTGAGCTCTATAAAATTTCAAGTGGTGGGTAGGAAGCACCTACTTTTTATTATTTGTGATTCAATTTCAATTTTAAAATATAAAAGTCTTCTGTTTCTGAATGTGGTTCTTTACATTTCCTGTGACATGTTTATTTGTTTGAGTAATTTTACGTAGGTAACTACAACCAGGGCAAATGGAGGCTGCAATCTAAAAGCCCTACTTGAGCAGAATAAGGCATGGCAGAACAAGTATGAGTAATATATGACTAATTACCTAAAAATACATTTTTTATAATTGGTTCTGTAAATCCTAACCTTCATGATCAACATTTTAATGTTTATATCACAGAGGGAGGGATCAGGAATAGGAGAAGATGTTTTATGTGTACATTGGCAAGGAAATGTGCTAAAATGGGTAAATACCCCAACTTGGGGTAAATACCCGGGTATTTGTACATCACTGGGTGGAAGAGATTGCCACAGGCAATAACCCCGCCCTTTAAGTAGGACATTTCTCTATTTTTTTCCTTCTTGTATATTTGTTTAATCTTTTTGTTTTTCTTTATATTTCATGGTGTTCTACTGTATATATTTTTTGTTCTACCTAATAAAGCTTAAAAAAAAGAGATGTCCATTAGCAACTAACTCTAGCATCGAGTGGCTGGCGGCTCTCACCTGGTGGAAGTATCGTAGTCTGGCTCTCACCTGGTGGAAGTATCATAGTCTGGCTCTCACCTGGTGGAAGTATCATAGTCCGGCTCTCACCTGGTGGAAGTATCATAGTCTGGCTCTCACCTGGTGGAAGTATCGTAGTCTGGCTCTCACCTGGTGGAAGTATCGTAGTCTGGCTCTCACCTGGTGGAAGTATCATAGTCTGGCTCTCACCTGGTGGAAGTATCATAGTCTGGCTCTCACCTGGTGGAAGTATCGTAGTCTGGCTCTCACCTGGTGGAAGTATCGTAGTCTGGCTCTCACCTGGTGGAAGTATCGTAGTCTGGCTCTCACCTGGTGGAAGTATCGTAGTCTGGCTCTCACCTGGTGGAAGTATCATAGTCTGGCTCTCACCTGGTGGAAGTATCATAGTCTGGCTCTCACCTGGTGGAAGTATCGTAGTCTGGCTCTCACCTGGTGGAAGTATCGTAGTCTGGCTCTCACCTGGTGGAAGTATCGTAGTCTGGCTCTCACCTGGTGGAAGTATCATAGTCTGGCTCTCACCTGGTGGAAGTATCATAGTCTGGCTCTCACCTGGTGGAAGTATCGTAGTCTGGCTCTCACCTGGTGGAAGTATCGTAGTCGGGCTCTCACCTGGTGGAAGTATCATAGTCTGGCTCTCACCTGGTGGAAGTATCATAGTCCGGCTCTCACCTGGTGGAAGTATCATAGTCTGGCTCTCACCTGGTGGAAGTGTCGTAGTCCGGCTCCGGGCTCCGGCGGCTGGGCGAGGCGGGCGGACTGAACGCCTGCAGGAACTTGCCCTTGCCTTCGTTCCAGATGGACTTGAGCCGCCCCTCCCGTCCGAACAGCAGCAGGAACGTGTCGATGATGTCCCGGGACTTCTCCTCCCACTTCTGAATCATGTCCACCTTCACTCGCTTGCTCTTGTCTCGGATCTCCTCGATCTTGTTCTGGAACCGGAACTTTTTCTCCTAGGGGGGCGTGAAAGGGTTAAATAAATTGTTTTGTTCTCCGACCGGACAGGGGACGTGAACGGGTTAAATATTATTATTATTTATAATATTATTATTTATAATAAAAGGACAGGGGACGTGAAAAGGTTATATATGATTTTTGTTCTGGAACCGGAACTTTTTCCTGAGGGGGGGCGGGTGTGAAAGGGTTAAATATTATTATTGTTATTATTTGTTCTGGAACCGGAACTTTTTCTCCTGGGGAGCGTGAAAGGGTTGAATAAACTATTGAATTTAATTGAATTGAATTTTATTGTGATAATATACAATATTGTATGAACACAATTGCTTTAATCTAATATAATAATAACATTCCAATATAAATATAATTTGCTTAATACTAATAATAATATTAATGTTTATTATGTATCAAATAACATGTTCGTCTATCGTGTTCCTCTATAAGTACGGGGTGTACTTTTCAGGAACCTGTAGGCTTCTTCTTTTTATTTTCTATTTTCTTAAGTTGTAACTAAATATTTTGTTGTTTGTTTTCATTTATTCGTTGTTCTCCTTAATGTTGTTTAAGTGAAAGGGTTGAATAAATCATTTTGTTCTCGGATCGGATAGGGTACGTGAACGGGTTAAATATTATTATTATTTGTTCTGGAACCGGAACTATTTCTCCCGGGGGGCGTGAAAGGGTTAAATATTATTATTATTTGTTCTGGAACCGGAAATATTTCTCCTAGGGGGCGTGAAAGGATTAAATATTATTATTATTTGTTCTGGAACCGGAACTATTTCTCCTGAGGGGCGTGAAAGGGTTGAATAAACCAGTTATCATATTTGTGTTAATCACTTTCATGATATCACAACTACTCAAACTCGCTTTACTAAATCTATGCTGAAACCGGGACTTGAACCACCGACCTCCTGGTTACTAGTCCGCTGCCTTATCGATCAATCTACTAAGGTCGGTGGGTTGAATAAACTACTTTATTCTCGGACCGGACAGTGGACGTGAACGGGTTAAATATTATTATTTTTTGTTCTGGAACCGGAAGTATTTCTCCTGGGGAGCGTGAAAGGGTTGAAAGGACTGGAAACGTGAAAGGGTTAGATAAATAACTGTCCAACCTGCTGGATATAAGAGAACATTCCATGTCCAATTTACCTCTGTTTATGGGAAAAAACTTCTTTTTAAAAATAAATTTAATTAAAATAATAAACAGATAAATAAAACTTTCACTCCAAACCAAGCAAACTCTGCACCTTAACACTTTGAGCCCATGAATACCATATATGACCCTCAGCTGACATTTCATAAAGGACATGAGTACCATATATGACCCTCACCCAAAATTTCACTGTAGACTTGTGTACTCTATATGGTAGTCACGACCTTCCTTTACTTGGAAGACATGAGTACTCCCTATGGTATTCGTTTCTATGTGTTTCTCATAGAGAACAGATTCTTGTGGTCCTTGGGAGCAATGTATGAGTGTTGGGTTCTGAAATTTGTGGTCCCTCGTGCTCACTCGCCGATCCCAGCTCTGGGGCTCAAAGTGTTAAAACCCAAATTAAAAAATGCGTCATTTCTCTATCGTGTTCTGCTTAAAGTGTGTACACACACATTTGCAGTTTCGGCCCGAGGCATGGCCATATATTTATTTTCCAACTCTACACAAGGAGGCATCACCGTGCATCGTTTCGGGGCTGAATTTGTTTTTAGGTGGAATAGATTGCAAATGGCGAGAACCCAGTCCTTTGGTTAGGACATAAATGTGTGTATATATTTATCTTTTTTCCCTTTTTATTGTATACATTGTTTCCATTTTTTTTTTTTTTTTTTTTTTTTTTTTTTTTTTTTTTGT
The DNA here is from genome assembly GCA_024516035.1 of Bactericera cockerelli. NCBI lineage: Eukaryota > Metazoa > Arthropoda > Insecta > Hemiptera > Triozidae > Bactericera > Bactericera cockerelli. Next base: position 9,546,681 of record CM044964.1, read on the forward strand.
GATCACTATTTGTACTGTACATAGTAGCAGTAGTAAACTCTCTATTGAAATTTATTTACATAAACCACTAAGGGCGTGATTATTGCCTAAGACAATCTCTACCAATAGGTCTTTTTTTAGGATGAGTGTTTTAGAACCTTTTTTTTATTTCGTGGCAAGCTACTGTAGAAGCTTGTGGTCTGCGTTGTAGCCTGCCCATCCCGTAGTATGCCTCCCCTCTGATGGGCGAGAAGTGACACAATACTTCCCATTTAGGTGCTGGGTCAACACGAGCGCACCAGAAGGTATCCCTTACAAACAACTGAAGGGATACATACATATTTACATAACTGTAAGGGATACCAAATTTTGAATACATTTTTTTGCTCGGCGCGGGGGTTCGAACCCGGGACCTTCCGGGTTCAAATAAAATAATAGTAATAATAACACCGACTCACATTCAGGTAGGACACGTTCAGATCCTTGGCCGTGTACCCGCGCGCCAGATTCCTCCGCACGTAGATAATAATAATAATAATAATAATAATAATAATAATAATAATAATATAATAAAGCGAAGCAGTAACGGAACCACCAAACATACAAGAGCTAGAAAAATTTTGGAGAGACATATACGAAAAAGAAGAAACACATAACAACAGGGCTAGTTGGATAAAAGACGAAATGAATCAACATAATCAGATTATAGAAAATGAATGGTCGGACCTGACACTAGAAGAGATAACTAGAGCTATAAAAAAAACACACAACTGGAAAGCACCTGGTCCAGATAAGATACAGAACTTTTGGATTAAACAATTTACATCCCTACACACACACATAACAAAAGCATACAACGACCTATTACAACACCCGGAAAACATACCAAATTGGCTCACAACAGGCAATACAAACTTACTGTCTAAGGGTAAGAATACAAAAGACCCAAAAAATTATAGACCTATCACCTGTCTACCAACACTATACAAAATTATGACACAAGCATTGAGCAACAGAATACACGCACATCTAGAGAACAATAATATACTCCCACCTGAACAAAAAGGATGCCGAAAAGAATCTAGAGGATGCAAAGATCAGCTTTTGCTAAGTAAAATTATAATGGAATCTGCCAAAAAACAAAATAAAAACCTGTGTATGTCATGGATAGACTATAAAAAAGCTTTTGATAGCCTACCACACAGCTGGATATTAGAAATATTGAAAACATATAAGATAAGCTCTACCATTCTAAATTTCATTCAAATGTCTATGAAAACTTGGAAAATAAACCTAAAACTCTATCACTCTGAAGGAGAGCTAACAGTAAGAGACATTTCAATAAAACGAGGCATTTTTCAAGGCGACTCTCTATCTCCTCTGTTATTCTGTATAGCCCTTGTACCACTCACTAACATGATCAATAAAGAACAACTAGGATACCAGCTAGAACGAAATGTAAAGATCAGCCACCTACTATACTTAGATGACCTCAAGCTCTTCACTAAAACAGAAGATGAAATGAAACAAGCATTAAACATAGTAAAAACATTTAGTCAAGACATAAAAATGGAATTTGGAATAGACAAGTGCGCTGCAGCTACATTCAAACGAGGAAAATTGACTAGAAGTAGTAACATAAACTTAGGAGATAACATAGAAATAAGGAACCTAGAACCAGAAGAAACATACAAATACCTTGGAATAGAAGAAGGAAATGGAACAGATAACAAACAAATGAAAGATAAATTACGAAAAGAATACTATAGAAGAATTAGGAAAGTACTTGATACAGAATTGTGCGCAAAAAACAAAATAAAAGCAATAAACACAATAGCAGTGCCCCTTATGACTTATAGTTTTGGAATAATAAACTGGCTAAGAGAGGACATAAAGAAAATGGATAGGAAAACGAGAAAATTACTAACATCAGGAAAAATTCACCACCCAAAAGATGATGTTGACAGAATGTACATACGAAGACAAGATGGAGGAAGAGGATTGTTAGAACTTGAGGCAGCCTATGAAACAGCAATAATAGGTCTAAATGAATACATAACTTCAGAAAAAGACAGATTTGTTAAGATTATAAAAAACCAAGAAGGAACAAGAAATAAACACTCCATTTCCAGGGAGGCGACTAAAATTAAACTAAAATATAATGTTGAAGAAGGAAACACCAACGACATGAAAGAAGAGATAAAAAGAAGAATAGAAAAACAAAGAATAGAAAGACTAAAAGAAAAACCCATGCATGGCCAGTTTATACGACACTTAGATGAAAGCTTTGTTAATAAAAAAAGTAGTGTACAATGGCTAGACCATGCCGGTTTAAAAGGTGAAACGGAAAGCTTAATAATGGCCGCACAGAATCAAGCCTTAAGCACACGATACATCCAAAGAAAGATTTTCAAACAAAATATTGACAGTCGATGCAGAATGTGTAGTATAGCAGAAGAACATGTGAGCCACATAATATCGGGATGCTCAATTTTGGCCCCCACAGAGTATACAATAAGACACAATAAAGTGGCAAGTTACATCCATTGGAATATATGCAAAGCCTACGGAATGGAAGTATGTGCAAAATATTATGAGTACACCCCTGAAACAATTACCAACATAATAAATAATGAAAACAATGTAACAATAATGTGGGATGTACCTATCATAACAGACCGACAGATAAATGCCAATAGACCTGACATAGTAGTGCATGATAAAAATAAAAGAATGTGTCAATTAATTGAAATCTCTATACCAAACGACCCCAATGTACAACTTAAAGAAACCGAAAAATTGTTCAAATACAAAGATCTAGAAATAGAGATAAGTAGAATGTGGAATGTCAAAACCAGCACAATACCTGTCATCGTAGGAGCTCTAGGAACAATCAAAAACGGAGCAGAAAATCACCTCCAAGTAATCCCAGGAGGATCATCCATCAGAGAAATCCAGAAGATAACGCTGCTGAGCACTGCACACATCTTACGGAAAGTCATGAGCTAAGTCGCTGTGATTCCAGGCAGGAATCTGGACTTAGCTCACATTACCGCAGATGAAGTACAACTACCTCTGCGTGCAAAAATCCCCATAATAATAATAATAATAATAATAATAATAATAATAACACCGACTCACATTCAGGTAGGACACGTTCAGATCCTTGGCCGTGTACCCGCGCGCCAGATTCCTCCGCACGTAGATAATAATAATAATAATAATAATAATAATAATAATAATACCGACTCACATTCAGGTAGGACACGTTCAGATCCTTGGCCGTGTACCCGCGCGCCAGATTCCTCCTCACGTAGATAATAATAATAATAATAATAATAATAATAATAATAATAATAATAATACCGACTCACATTCAGGTAGGACACGTTCAGATCCTTGGCCGTGTACCCGCGCGCCAGATTCCTCCGCACGTAGATAATAATAATAATAATAATAATAATAATAATAATAATAATAATAATAATACCGACTCACATTCAGGTAGGACACGTTCAGATCCTTGGCCGTGTACCCCCGCGCCAGATTCCTCCTCACGTAGATAATAATAATTGAATTGAATTGAATTGTGTTTTATTGGATTCAAAACAGTTATTACAACCTATTACATTGAATCACTACAAAAGGGTCTTAAGAGTAAGAAGACAACTAGATTTTTCAAACTAAAAATTAGAATAAAAATAAAAAAAATGAATTAAAAATGATATAAAAATTTACATAATTTAGACATAACAGATTAACCTCTAAATTTGTAAGCTATGGCCAGTAAACAAAGTTGTTTTCAAGAACAATATAAAGCTTGATAAGGATTTAGAAAATTCCATATCGGGATACTTATTACATAAGGTCATCATCCTATCCATAGGGATCAAATCTGAGGGTTGACATTTAAATATTTGAAAATGACGAGCATTTCTTCTTGGAATCTTGAAGTTCAATAAGGGTAACAAAGAGCTACAGTCAAATAGCGAGTTTGTAATTTTATATATAAACAAAATGTCTATGTACACCCTACGTATACCTAGAGAACTTAGTCTATATGTTTCCAATGCAACACTGTACGAACTAGACTGCCCTAAAGAACGATATGTTATTCTCCTAAGAAATGTCTTTTGAATTTGTTCAATTCTATTACTATTAACTGTCCCTAACCCCGCCCATACTTCAGAGCAGTATTCCAATTTGGTACGTACCAAAGAACTAAATAGTACCATAAAAGTAAGAGAATTCTGAAAATCTTTAGAAATCCAGTATATTAGGCCCGAACTTTTCTTACTGGCACTAAGTATTTTTTCTACATGAAAGTCAAATTTCAGTTTTGAGTCAAAGAAGACACCTAAATCTTTATGTACGTGTTTTCTGGGTATGACAGTTCCATTGACATTGTAATTATAAATAAAGGTATCTCTCTTACGAGTATATGACATAACAACGGTCTTATCTGTGTTACACTTCATACCATTATATGAGCACCATTCCAGAATAGAATTTACATCTTCTTGTAACTGTATTGCATCCTCACAATATTGGATTGATTTACTAATTTTTAAATCGTCGGCGAATATGTCCGCACGACTCAGTATTACTTCTGAGATGTCATTGAAAAATATAATAAACAGGAGCGGCCCCAAGTTGGACCCTTGGGGGACGCCCGAGGGGATCAAATAATCATCTGAGTAGTAATTACCAATTTTTACCCGAAAACAGCGATTGCTCAAATAATTTTTAAAAAATGTTATAAATAATGGTGACAAACCAAATTTTTCTAACTTTTTCAACAGTAATCTGTGAGGAACTAAATCAAAAGCTTTACTGAGATCAAAATATACAGTGTCAACTTGACCTTGATTAAGGACTACTGGGGCTGTGGCCTGTAAAAACGATACCAAATTTGTACTAGTCGATCTACCTCTCATGAACCCATGCTGATTAAAACTGATGAGATTTTTAACATGGAAAGAAATATGATTAACTAAACATTTTTCAAATATTTTAGAAAAATTACTTAGCAGGGACACTGGTCTATAGTTTTTTACATCAGTTATGTAAGAATTTTTGGGTACAGGAACCACCACCGAAGTCTTCCAAGCAGTTGGAAATCTACCAGATGACAGACATAAATTAAAAATATTACACAAAACAGGGGCAAGTATGATAATGCAGCCTTTTAAGATAAATGCTGGAAAGTTATCTGAACCAGAAACTGTTGAGGATTTTAAACTCTTGGCCGCATTCACAACATCCGCCACTGATAATACAGGAGGACTGAAATGTGGCACATCGCTACCATGAGTATGTTGCTCAATAGGCACATCACTACTGTTGTACACTGAACTGAAATGTTGAGCAAACAACTCTGGTACTTGCTCTTCAGGTACTACTTGATTATTCTGAATAATACATACCTCATGAGGATTTTTATATTTAGTTTTAATAAACTGCCAGAAAAACTTCGGGTTGGTACACAGGTCATATTCAACTTTACTTTTGAATCTCTTCTCATCCAGAGCTAATCTCTGCTTACTCAGTTTTCTAAATTTACTAAATGATTGTTTAAAGTAGATACTGTCAGGATTTTTCTTAACTTTTTTATGGAACTTTTCCTTTAATTGAAGTAACTTAATTAGTCGAAATGAGAACCAATGGGGGTACTTAGAGGGTCGGAATACTTTATCTGGAATAAAGTTTTGAACTGCAGAGGATACTGCATTATTTAAATCAAGAACAAGAGTGTCCGGATCAGAAGAGTTTACAAAATCATACTGCTCTAAGTAGCGGTATAGTGCGAGATAATCGCCCTGAGAAAAGTTTTTCTTAACTAATGGCACAGAAGTATGATTAAAAACATTAAGAGATATAGTTATAAGTAAACTAGGATGACTATTATCTAACTGTACAATTTCTTGCTCACGAGTAATACATAACTCCCCACAAAGATTCGAGAGCACTAAGTCCAAGATATTATCCAGAGGATTTATACGTATATAACAATGTTGACGTAAATTAAGGTTACAAAAGAGGGAATAAACTATTTCCGATTTTCTTTTAATGAAAGAATTCTGATTTTGACTAATGCCCAGTTCCCAATTAAATTCTGGTAGGTTATAATCCCCAGTTAATAATATTTTGTAGTCAGAAATATCAATGGTATCTATTAAAAAATCACAATAATCTTTTAGAGTATTAAGATCGATATCAGGGGGTAAGTAATGGTTCCCGATAAGTAGAACACAATCAGAAAGTTTCACCTCCACCCACACGCATTCAATCCCGTTATAATCTAGATCAAATCTCCTATGTATCTTGAATTTGTTCCTCCTCACTGCAAGCAATACCCCTCCCCCTCTCCTATCATGGACACCTTCTGGTATTGTGCGGTCTTTCCTAAACACAAGATATTCAGGGGTAAAATAATTGTAACTATCATACGTATGCTGTAAACCAGTCTCAGTTATGTTTACAAAATCATAGTCACATCCAACAATATTGTGAAAAAACTCATCTCTTTTCCTAATAGTTCGTAGCCCACGAACATTCTGATAATATATACTAATATTATTAATGGACATAATGGGTATTGAAAAAATTAAGGAATAACATATTCCGATAACAGCCGCCCATAGTAAGGCTTTATCATGCAACCACCAGGCCATATGGATACATCATCTATTTTTTCGAAGTCTGACACCAGAACTTCTACATGAAATGAAGAGTATAGCTCTTCATGCCTTGACTTTATCTTGGAAACCTTCAGATGAGAAAGTGTCAGCGAACTTTGAATCATCTCCTGAATCTCCTCAGCTTTAACCTGAGGGGCAAAGCGAGTGACAAATAGCGCCTTAGTTCTTGTGGCAGGATCCCTCAGTCTGACCATAGGTTCAACACCCAATGACTGCTTGGTACCTATTTTCACATGACCACTTGTCTTCTTACTCTGTTTCCTACGAGTTTGAACTTGCCATCCACCAGCTTCCACCTCAGTATCACGGCCTCCCCCTCCTTGACTCGGCCCTGAGTCACTAGCCTGACCTCCCCCGCCTTGACTCGGGCTTGAAGAATTTGCTCGTGTGGAAGCACTGCTCATAGTAGTCAGCTGTTGATTAGGTACCGGAACTTTGAGATTAGGAGAAGGTACCTCATTATTACGAGGCACTGGCATCAAACCCCCCACCTTCTGACTTTGAGGCTTTGGGTGTTGAGATGGTGATTGAAGTTGGGTATTCGATCTACCTGATGGCTTGGAAATAACATTAGCATAACTGATAGAAGGAGGCATGTAAGATTGAATCTTCAGTTCTAGTGTGCCTATATTCTCCTTGGCAATTTTTAGTTCTTGTCTAAGATGTACATTATCTTCTAACAGCTTAGCCTGAGAATTTTGAACAGATTTAAGAGACTGACATAGCTCTTCAATTTTGTTAGTCAGAGAGGTAACCAAGTTTTCCGTGCTCTTGTGCACGGCGGCTGTTAGACTCTTTTCAGATGTAGATATCAGATTAGAAGTCACAATATTGTGCTCCTCAAAACATTTTTCCAATGCAGATTGAATATCAGACAAAAGTAAAACGGTCTCACCAGATTTGCGACCATCCGAAGTGATCTTCTCAGCATCACCACCTGTGCCAGACTTATCCGAACCCTTGCAAGTTCGGCAACGCCATGCCTCCTTCAAATCCTTGCTCATAGCTTTCCAGGTTGACATAGCCAAGGAACATTGGTGATGGTAACGCACCAAACACCCAAGGCACTTGATGTACCCATCTTGCGGAGACACCTCCAAACTACATTTACCACACTCTTTACTCATGTTTATCAAGATATGGTAGCAGAAAACATTATAGTTTATAAAAAAGCAGATTTATAAACATATTATGTTACGCGATTAAAAATCGAACAACAGAAATTTAAAGTTGCAATACTATTTCTAAGAACTGAAGATGCACTAAAATAAGATGCACTACTGATAAGAAACTCTAGATCTAGATAGAAATGTACATAAATGTACAGTTATATTGTTCCTTTATAGCTATGAAACAAAGAAGATCTAAAAAACATAGATAACTTTTTTATCACTACTATTATCAGAGTTTTAAAAACGGCATTTTGAAAAGAAAATCAAACCAAGTAAATTGGTATAGAACAAAAGTAAAAAACACGAAAATTTACATTTTTATTAATGAGAATTCGGGAGCGTGAAAACAATCGACCAGTCACAGTGACGACGACAATAATAATAATAATTCAATTCAATTCAATTCAATTCAAATATGATTTTATTAGAGTGTATATTCAAAACAGTCAAAGCCGTTACAAAATTTCGACTTTGACCAATTACATTGGTACACACTTAGGAACTAAGATATAATAATACAAAGAATAAAATGACTTTTATGAAAAAAGAAAGTACAAGTGAAATGTGTACAAAATGGCACAAAAGTACAAAAAGTCAATAAATGGCACATCATGACACATTTTCAAAAAGAATTTGTCTTACGTTTTGGGCAAATCTATGCACAGATTCTGTAAATTCTAGAGATGGGTGAACGTTACAGGTGCACATCATTCTGTTCAGTGGAATGAGCCTGAAATTTTCATTTGTTGCTATTTTGAAAGTTCGGATGTGCCTTAAGTTTAACCTGGGTATATTAAATGTAATTTTACTAAGTAAGTACATACAATCTATTATATAATTAATAATTTTAAATATGAATAGTATATCTCTATAAGTTCTTCTGACATTTAGTTTAGATAAATTATATAAATCCAGAGATACATTATATGCAGCCGAGTTGCCCATGGAATAGTATGTTATTCTTCTGAGGAAATTTTTTTGTACCTGCTCTATCTTTGCGGCATCTGTAAGCCCGATTCCATTCCACACCTCAGAGCAGTACTCCAGACGAGACCGCACTAAGGCTCCAAAAAGGACCTTAACAGTAAAACGGTTTCTGAAATTTTTACAAATCCAGTAGACTAAAGCAGAGCTTTTCTTACTTGTAGAAAGGATCTTTTGCAAATGGCAATTAAAATTAAGCTTAGCATCCACTAGAATCCCTAAGTCCCTGTGCTCATGCTTTCTGGTGATGGATGTACCGGCCATGGTATAGTTATGGAAATATGTGTGATGTTTACGTGTGAAAGATAGTACTATTGTTTTGGCCACATTACATTCCATACCGTTTGTAGAACACCAGCGTAGGACAGAGTCTATATCTTTTTGCAAATAACGAGAATCTTCAGTTTCACCGATAACTCTGCTGATTTTTATATCATCAGCAAAAATTTCTAGGTGACTTGTAATCACATTTTTTATGTCATCAATATACATAACAAATAACAGGGGCCCTAAATTTGAACCTTGTGGTACGCCCGAAGGTATAGGATGATCCTCAGAGTAAAAGTTACCACTTCTAACTCGAAAAGAACGACCACTTAGATAGCTTTCAAAAAAATCAGCGTAACAAGTAGAAAAACCAAAGTTTCGCAGCTTCTTCAATAGAAGTGTATGAGGAACTACATCAAACGCCCGACTAAGGTCAAAATATACAGTATCAACCTGCATCTGATTAAGGACTAAAGGGGCTGCAAACTGAAAAAATGAAACCAAATTTGTAGTAGTTGAACGGCCTTTCAAAAAACCATGTTGATAGGGAGAAATTAAATTTTTTATGTGAAAACTAATATGGTTAAAAATACATTTCTCAAATATCTTTGCAAAATTACATAACAATGATACAGGTCTGTAATTCTTTACGTTACCTACATTACTATTTTTAGGTACCGGAACCACAATAGAGGTTTTCCATAAGGATGGAAATCTCCCAGAAGAAAGAGAAATATTGAAAATGTTACACATAACAGGAGCCAGGATATGAATGCAACCCTTTAATATAAAAGCTGGAAAACCATCTGATCCTGAAACAGGAGAGGGTTTTAGTGATTTCGCTGCTTTCACTACATCTTCAATTGATATGACGGGGCGCTCCAGCACTGGTACGTCGGCACTGATCGGGTTTTGATCCCCTGCCACATCCCTGGTATTATAGACAGAACTAAAATAATTTGCAAATGTTGTCGGAACTAGCTCTTCAGGTACGACCTGACCATTTTGTAAAATACTAATTTCATGTGGATTTCTGTACTGTGTTTTCACAAACTGCCAGAAGAACTTGGGATTATTACATAAATCAGACTCGACTTTGCACTTATATCTCCTCTCATCTATTTTAAAGATTTTCTTACTTAGAGTTCGAAATTTCCTGAATGATTCTCTGTAATGAGCGTTTTGAGGATGTTTCTTTAACTTCTTATGAAAACTTTCCTTTGACTTCAGCACGTTCTGGAGTCTAAAAGAGAACCAATGAGGATACTTGGTAGGTCTGATGACCTTATCAGGAATAAAATATTGTATTGCACAAGTAACTGCATTATTTAAGTCATTTGTTAGTATATCAGGGTCAGAGGAATGAGAATACTCATATTCATCTAAAAAGCGAAATAACCCTATATAGTCACCTTTTGCAAAATTCTTTTTAACCAAAGGTATCGCAGAATAATTAAAACCAACGAGTGACAAAGAAACAAGAAGACTGGGGTGTCTTCTATCTAACGGTACCAGTTCTTGCTCGGGAGTAATAGATATCTCATCTGAAAGATTTGAGGACACCAGATCTAAAATGTTATCAGAACTATTAATACGAATATTATTATGTTGGGTCAGATTTAAGTTACAGAAAAGTGAGAAAATTATGTCTGATTTATTTCTTATGTAAGAGTTTTCATTTTCACTTAAACCTAAGTCCCAGTTAAACTTAGGGACATTAAAATCACCTAAACATAACACTTTGTAAGCAGAAATATCAATATTTTGTATTAAGAAATTGGAATACTGCTCAACAACATCATTGTTGATATCAGGGGGTAAATAGTGGTTACCAATGAGGAGTGAGAGCTCAGAATTCAACTTTACTTCCAACCACGTACATTCTATATGATTAAAGTCCAGATCAAATCGTCTCTGTATTTTAAATTTTCCTTTCTTTGCAGCTATTAAAACCCCTATTATTAATAATAATAATAATAATAATACCGACTCACATTCAGGTAGGACACGTTCAGATCCTTGGCCGTGTACCCGCGCGCCAGATTCCTCCGCACGTAGATAATAATAATAATAATAATAATAATAATAATAATAATAATAATAATAATAATACCGACTCACATTCAGGTAGGACACGTTCAGATCCTTGGCCGTGTACCCCCGCGCCAGATTCCTCCTCACGTAGATAATAATAATAATAATAATAATAATAATACCGACTCACATTCAGGTAGGACACGTTCAGATCCTTGGCCGTGTACCCGCGCGCCAGATTCCTCCGCACGTAGATATCGTAGTCACGCACGATGCGGGCCACGATGTCCGAGGTGGACACGCCCTCCGTGCGCTGGGTGGCCACGAACATGCCCCGCTCCTTCAGGTGGGCGTACACGTCCTCGCCGAACTCGCTCATGTAGGGGATCTCGTCGTGCGCCACGAAGTCGATCTGGGGGACACGGGGAGCGAAAGGGTTAAACTAAATTTTTTCTGAATGGCAGTCGATCTGGGACTTGGGGATGGAAAGGGTTAAACTAGTATTGCTTTATGGATGACAATCTGAGGACATTAGGATGGAAAGGGTTAAGCTAAAATTACTGAATGGAAGTCAATCTGGGACCCGAAGATGGAAAGGGTTAAACTAGTATTGCTTTATGGATGACAATCTGAGGACATTAGGATGGAAAGGGTTAAGCTAAAATTACTGAATGGAAGTCAATCTGGGACCCGAAGATGGAAAGGGTTAAACTAGTATTGCTTTATGGATGACAATCTGAGGACATTAGGATGGAAAGGGTTAAGCTAAAATTACTGAATGGAAGTCAATCTGGGACCCGAAGATGGAAAGGGTTAAACTAGTGTTGCTTAATGGATGTCGATTTGGGGACACGGGAATGGAAAGGGTTATACTAAAATTGCTTGATGGTAAGGGTTTTTTTTAGAGAGAGAAAAAAAAACCCGAGTTGAATGATAGATGTTAAAGCATGAGGTCATGCCAAATCCAGGCCCGAAGCGATGGTACGGCAATGCCTCATGGTGTAGAGTAGGGTTAGGAAAAATAAATATAGGGCCATGCCTCGGGCCGTAACTCGGGTGCAGCCGGTAAGGAGATGTTTAATAAATAGGTCATTCAAGACGGAAAACCAACTCAGGGTTATTAATCATAAACCTCACTTATTCATACTCCCCGAATAAATTGGACCAAAAAAATCCTTTAATTTTGCATTTGATTTATTATGTGGTCCAAATCTGAAGTAGCCAGATTTGTATGCACCGGTTCTCGTAAGATCACCGAAGTTAAGCGACCGACGTCCAGCGAGGTGAAGACTTCATGATGCTGGCATTCCGGCCCAACCCAGGCTGGGTGAGATTAATGTGGGTAGCAGGTTTGTGAATTTCCTGCGAATGGAGGGTAACACCCCGTCGTGATATGACCATGCAGTTGAAAGCGACATTGATCCCAAATTGAAAAAAAATCTGAAGTAGAACCAACGTCGACTGCACTTGTAGCACTTTGATCCAGAAACACTTTTTACTCTCCAAGTCTCGCTTTTAACGCACTCTGATTGGTTCTTGCGTTCAAATTAACCAATCAGAGTTTTTTTTTTTTTTTTTTTTTTTTTTTTTCAGAGTGCGTTGAAAGGGAGATTCGAAGATTTGGAGAGTAGTAAGTGTTTCTGAAAACGGGCTCCAGATCTCGTTTTGTAACTAAAGGTAAACAACGTCCAGCAAAGGACTTGGATGGTTGATCATTCAAATTAGAACCCTCGTGATGCTGACCATTCCCGACCCCACTCAGGTGGGTGAGAATTTGAGTAGCTGGTTTGTGAGTTTCCAGCGAATGGAGGGCAAAAACAGCTCCGTGAAGTTGGCTCGCCCCTAAAACCAATATGAAAACCTTATTAGTCAAAAGTTTGTACTCACTTTGTACTCCTTTGTACCAAAAATTATTTCGCTTGTACCCCTACCGTTTACGAGTTATAAGTGTTGCAAAATGGGCGAGCCAGCTTCACGTGAAGTTGGCTCGCCCCTAAAACCGATATGAACGGTTTATATCTCATAAGTTTGTACTCGGTTTGTACTCCTTTGTACCAACTTTCTTTTTTCTCTACGACCTACCGTTCTCGAGATATTGCAAAAACAAAATTGGCAAATTTTCAAGGTCACTCATTTTTTTCTTCGATTCGATTGTACTCGGTTTGTACTCCTTTGTACCGTTTATATTTTTTGTCTGTGACCAACCGTTCTCGAGATATTCAGGTTGCTAGATGGGCGAGCCAGCTTCACGTGAAGTTGGCTCGCCCCTAAAACCGATATGAACGGTTTATATCTCATAAGTTTGTACTCGGTTTGTACTCCTTTGTACCAACTTTCTTTTTTTCTCTACGACCTACCGTTATCGAGATATTGCAAAAACAAAATTGGCAAATTTTCAAGGTCACTCATTTTTTTCTTCGATTCGATTGTACTCGGTTTGTACTCCTTTGTACCGTTTATATTTTTTTGTCTGTGACCAACCGTTCTCGAGATATTCAGGTTGCTAGATGGGCGAGCCAGCTTCACGTGAAGTTGGCTCGCCCCTAAAACCGATATGAACGGTTTATGTCTCATAAGTTTGTACTCGGTTTGTACTCCTTTGTACCAACTTTCTTTTTTTCTCTACGACCTACCCTTATCGAGATATTGCAAAAACAAAATTGGCAAATTTTCAAGGTCACTCATTTTTTTCTTCGATTCGATTGTACTCGGTTTGTACTCCTTTGTACCGTTTATATTTTTTGTCTGTGACCAACCGTTCTCGAGATATTCAGGTTGCTAGATGGGCGAGCCAGCTTCACGTGAAGTTGGCTCGCCCCTAAAACCGATATGAACGGTTTATGTCTCATAAGTTTGTACTCGGTTTGTACTCCTTTGTACCATTTATATTTTTTGTCTGTGACCAACCGTTCTCGAGATATTGAGAAAAATAGATGTGAAAAAACGCAAGTAAGCATTGTGCGTTCTGAAAGCACCTGCGACAATTTCTCATAAAGGAACATCGCTATGTCATGAGGGGTGCGTTCAAAGCCAAGTATTCGATTTTGTTTTCCTTATGTAATACTTTTAATAGATTGAGTATATAAATACTTATCTTCCATACATTTTTTATCGTGTGTACCCTCGCGGTTACCCATTTATGAGGACTTTAGTGCTTGGGGAAAGTCAAAGTAAACCCGCAATATCTCTGGAACTAAATGGGTACAAACGACGAAATTTGGCCAATCGTTTTAATATATTAATACACATCTTCCATACAAATTTCATCGTTTGTACCCTCACGGTTACCTATGAATGAAGACTCTAGTTGATGCGGTTTTTAAAAGTAAACCCGCAATATCTCTGGAACTAAAAGGGTACAAACAACGAAATTTGCCCAGTCGATTGAATATATCAATACACATCTTCCATATAAAATTCATCGTTTGTACCCTCACGGTTACCTATTAATGAAGACTCTGATTGATGCGATTTTTAAAAGTAAACCCGCAATATCTCTGGAACTAAATTTGTACAAACAACGAAATTTGGTCAATCGATTGAATATATTAATACACATCTTCCATATAAATTTCATCGTTTGTACCCTCACGGTTACCTATGAATGAAGACTCTAGTTGATGCGGTTTTTATAAGTAAACCCGCAATATCTCTGGAACTAAAAGGGTACAAACAACGAAATTTGCCCAGTCGATTGAATATATCAATACACATCTTCCATATAAATTTCATCGTTTGTACCCTCACGGTTACCTATTAATGAAGACTCTGATTGATGCGATTTTTAAAAGTAAACCCGCAATATCTCTGGAACTAAATGGGTACAAACAACGAAATTTGGTCAATCGATTGAATATATTAATACACATCTTCCATATAAATTTCATCGTTTGTACTCTCACGGTTACCTATTAATGAAGACTCTGATTGATGCGATTTTTAAAAGTAAACCCGCAATATCTCTGGAACTAAAAGGGTACAAACAACGAAATTTGGCCAGTCGATTGAATATATCAATACACATCTTCCATATAAATTTCATCGTTTGTACCCTCACGGTTACCTATAAATGAAGACTCTAGTTGATGCGGTTTTTAAAAGTAAACCCGCAATATCTCTGGAACTAAATGGGTACAAACAACGAAATTTGGCCAATCGAATACCTTGATTAAGAATTACCTTCCATAAAATTTTCATCGTTTTTACCCACGTGGTTAGCCATTAACGAGGACTTTAGTTTTTGCGGTACATCAGAGAAAATATACAATATCTCTGGAACCAAATGGATACAAATGACGAAATTTAGCCAATCGATTACCTTGATTAGTACTTACCTTCCATATAAATTTCATCGTTTGTACCCTCACGGTTATCTATTGATGAAGACTCTAGTTGATGCGGTTTTTAAAAGTAAACCCGCAATATCTCTGGAATAAAATGGGTACAAACGACGAAATTTGGCCAATCGATTGAATATATTAAAACACATCTTCCATATAAATTTCATCGTTTGTACCCTCACGGTTACCTTTTAATGAAGACTCTAGTTGATGCGGTTTTTAAAAGTAAACCCGCAATATCTCTGGAACTTAATGGGTACAAACAACGAAATTTAGCCAATCGAATACCTTGATTAAGAATTACCTTCCATAAAATTTTCATCGTTTGTACCCACGTGGTTACCTATTTACGAGGACTTTAGTTTTTGCGGTAAATCAGAGAAAATATACAATATCTCTGGAACCAAATGGGTACAAACGACGAAATTTACCTTCCATATAATTTTCATTGTTTGTACTCCTACCGTTCTCGAGATAATGAGGAAAATAAATGAGAAAAACGCAAGAAAGCATTGTGCGTTTTGAATGCACCTACACAAATTCCTCGAAAAGGAGCATCGTTATTCGAAGAGGGGTGCGTTCAAAGACATGTACTCGATTTTGTTTTTCTTATGAAATAATTTGAGTAGATTGAACAAGCCAGTGCTGCAGTGGATAATTTCTCGATTAGCTAATCGATTGAATGTATTAGTACTTACCTTCCATATAATTTTCATCGTTTGTACCCACGTGGTTACCCATTTACGAGGACTTTAGTTTTTGCGGTACATCAGAGAAAGTATGTAATATCTCTGGAACCAAATGGGTACAAACGACGAAATTTAGCCAATCGATTACCTTGATTAGTACTCACCTTCCGTATAATTTTCATCGTTTGTACCCACGTGGTTACCCATTTACGAGGACTTTAATTTTTGCGGTACAGCAGAGAAAATATGCAATAGCTCTGGAACCAAATGGGTACAAACGACGAAACTTAGCCATTCGATTACCTTGATTAGTACTTACCTTCCATATAATTTTCATCGTTTGTTCCCACGTGGTTACCCATTTACGAGGACTTTAGTTTTTGCGGTACATCAGAGAAAGTATGCAATATCTCTGGAACCAAATGGGTACTAAAATTTTGTTTGAAATACCTAAAATTACATACTTGATGAGAATTGAAGGCAAAATGTCAAATATGATAAAATACCCCTTCAACTTTCGCTGAGTATGCGAACAAGTGGTTCCAAATGCTTGGTAAGGCTTTATTCACCATTGGCTATCTTCAGTTCAAATTTGAAAAAAATCCTTAAAGAAAATGTTATATGTCGACATGTTTTTTTAAGATTCGACTCGATCTGAGATTTTGGATGTTTTCAGAAATCGAATGAACTTATCTTTCAAACCGTACGTCCGATTTGAATGAACTAAAGTGCTATCGATAGATCAAGTGAATTGTAAGATAAGCTGCTCTCGTTCATTTTCTGTCATTTTACATAAAGGATTACTTTTTAACGGAACACACTTTTGACACACAACTGGGTTAAGAATAACCTGGGTTATCAAAAAGTATGCATGCGATTTCAAAAAAATCAACGATATTAGGCAGATTTTGCGAAACTTTATCCCAAATTGGAATAAAAACATCAACATATTATTTTATTCTGTCCATTTCTTATCAAAAATGTCTATTTTGGTCTACCTCGAACTTTCAAAGGTATATAAAAACCTGGCAAAAATGCAAGCATCAAAAATCTGTGTTAGTCCATGCTCAATCGTTACTTGAGAGCTATTGAAATCAACTTTTGTTTTTCAAAAACCCCTTCATATATCCAAGTTATGCAATCTTTTTAAAGGAGCCTTTGTGGCTTTCCTGTTGGCGGTACGGAAATTTTTTGGAACCAAAAACGTATATTTTTGACTATTTCTCTCTAAAATTTTGTTTGAAATACCTAAAATTACATACTTGATGAGAATTGAAGGCAAAATGTCAAATATGATAAAATACCCCTTCAACTTACGCTGAGTATGCAAACAAGTGGTTCCAAATGCTTGGTAAGGCTTTATTTACCATTGGCTATCTTCAGTTCAAATTTGAAAAAAATCCTTAAAGAAGAGATTGTATGTCGACATGTTTTGCTTAAGATTTGACTCGATCTGAGATTTTAGATGTTTTCAGAAATCGAATGAACTTATCTTTCGAACAGTACGTCCGATTTGAATGAACTAAAGTGCTATCGATAGATCTAGTATATAGTAAGATATCCTAGCCAGCACTACATGCGTTGATCCAGGCGTACGACAGTGCAAGTTATTTCCATTGCATTTGTTAATTAAGTAAATGTAAATGTAATATCTCTCTCTTTTACAGATCTGTTGCTAATCGACGCCAAAATCACATACGTTTGCCACTTAATATTATTTATGATTGTCTCTTCAGATATTATTTATTTATTCTATAGTATTATTTATACATCATAGTATGATTCATATTTTCCATCATGCACGAGTTAGTACATGTTTTTTTTATTTATTTTTTTTTTTTATTGTTATTATTTTTTTTATATATAACTAATCTACTTTCTTTCTTCTCTTTTCTATGTATCTTTCCAATGCATCTAGCAATCTACTTTCTGCCAGTACCACTTCTCAAAGTCTCCCTGTATCAACATTTGATCGCTTAAATGATATTTTCAGACCATACAAAAAACAGTTCAAGTGCGTACACATTAACGCTCAGTCTCTGAAAGCTCACTACACAACACTCCTGAGTTCTTTCTCTAATTTATCGTTAGGAGCAGTATTGGTCTCCGAATCTTTTCTTAAACCGTCTATACCTTCTTCCATGGTAAGTCTCTTTGGTTATAATCTCATCAGGAATGATAGGCTGCACAAAGGTTCCGGTGGTGTCGCCATATATCTTCGAAATGATTTTCAGTATCGCATTGTTGCCGCATCAGAGGGTGCTGAAGAGGGTAGTATGGAGTATATTTTCTTGGAAGTATCGCTTCCTCATTCCAAGGTTCTTCTTGCAGTGGTGTACCGTCCCCCTGATCTTTCTATTCCCCGTTTTCTGTCTGACTTCGAAGATCTCGTCGCTGATTTCATTCCTGTATTTTCTAATGTCATAGTCATGGGTGACTTTAACTGCAACCTCATGGATGCTGATCTTTCGGAGGCCTTCTGTTCAATGGTAGACTGTCTCTCACTTGAAGTTCTACACACTGATGCAACTTTTCATCATCCTTCTGGATATAGTTCTCGACTTGATCTTACTCTCACAACATCAGTAGACAAAATAAAAATATATGGTAATATGGGTGCTCCTGGCTTTTCTCATCATGACCTTCTCTATGTAGCATATGATTTACGTTGTCCCAAATCAAGAAATACTGTCATCACGTATAGGGACTACAAGAATCTGGTTATAGAAAAGCTTCTTGAGGACGCTTCTGATATCAATTGGAACCCTTTATTTGGGATGCAGACAGTTGATGAAAAAGTCGCTGAATTGGGTCAAATCATCCAAGTCCTCTTTGAGTTGCATGTGCCTTCCAAACAGCGCCGTGTTAAACGTCCCCCTGCCCCATGGCTGACTGATAGTATCAGAACTGTCATGAAGGCTAGGGATAGAGCACATGCAAAATTCAGAAGAGTAAAGACTGATGGTAATTGGGACAGGTATCGTATTCTTCGTAATGAGTGTGTTAGGCTTTGTCGAGATGCTCGCAGAGTTTATATTGCTCAGAATATCAAAGATAGCTCTCCAAGTACGATATGGACATTTCTAAATGGCATGGGAATTGGAGGTGACCAAGACAGCAAAAATGATATCGAAACAAATCTGGATGAGCTTAACACACACTTCTCAAAGAGTCCTGTGACAATTGATTCAACTGGTACAAAAACTGCAACTCTTCAACAATTATCATCGATTCCTTTACCAAACTATCCAGCGTTTGTGTTTAAGGATGTTACTTGCAGTGATGTTTCGAATGCATTGTCTTCAATAAAGTCCAATGCAATGGGCAATGATGGAATCAGTATTCGTTTTATAAAACTTATTTCTACTTTTGTTGTTCCGGCTCTCGTTAATATATACAATGCTTCATTTTCTTCCTGCCTCTTTCCTTCTCAATGGAAATCTTCTTTGGTTACCCCAATTCCTAAAGTCAAGTGCCCAACATCAGCCAATGACTTTCGTCCAATCTCTATCCTGCCAACACTGTCAAAAGTATTTGAACGTCTGGTCTATGCCCAAGTTAATAAATATCTTCTTGAACACTCTCTTCTCAATCCTCTTCAATCTGGTTTCAGGGCTGGGCATAGTACTTCTTCGGCTCTAATTAAAGTCACTGACGACATTCGTAGAGCAATGGATCAAAAAATGCTTACCATGCTTCTTCTTCTTGACTTTAGTAAAGCATTTGATTCTGTTGATCACGACATCTTACTCGCTAAACTCTTGTCCTTGAATTTCTCACCAAATGCCGTTACCTGGTTCTCTTCCTATTTAACCAACCGTAGGCAGAGTGTCAAAGGTTCTAATAATATGTTTTCGTCATGGCTGAGTGTTTCTTCAGGTGTTCCTCAAGGTAGTGTTCTTGGTCCCCTCCTTTTTTCTCTTTTCATCAACAGTATAACCTCAAGTATTTCATGTAACTGCCATTTGTATGCCGATGATCTACAGCTCTATATTCATTTTCCTGTCGATGGATATATTGATGCTGTAAATCATTTGAATGCTGATCTAGACAGTCTTCGAGTATGGGTTGATTCTCATGGAATATTACCCAATCCCAAAAAATTTCAGGCCATTGTAATAGGTTCCTCTTCACTTCTATCTCGTATTGATCTCTCCTTAAGTAGGCTCCATTTTAATAATGTCAGTATACCTTATTCAAATCAAGTTAAAAATCTTGGAATACTCTTTGATTCTAATCTTTCTTGGGTCCCCCATATCAATGCTGTTTCTAAGAAGTGCTATTACTCCTTCCATTCGTTGAAAGCCGTAAGGAGAATTCTGCCATTTGGTGTTCGTAAAATGCTTTGCACCGCCTTGATCTTGCCTATTCTTGAATATAGTGATGTTCTTTTCACTAACACTACTCAGAAGGTTAAACAAAAAATCCAAAGATTGCAAAATGCCTGCGTCAGATACATATTTGGTTTACGCAAATATGATCATGTCAGTTTGTGTCGTGAGTCTTTGGGTTGGTTTACTATGCAAGAACGGCGTGACATTCATATTCTTTTGTTATTGTGGCGGGTATTGAACACACAAAGTCCTCTTTACTTAGCATCAAAGTATTCATCACTGTCTCAGCATTCTCATAACACCAGATCTGAGAATGCTGCTCTTCTTACGATTCCAATACACAGGACTAATTTCTTCTCTGGCTCATTTGCTGTACAAGGTGCTAGGTTGTGGAACTCACTTCCCCATGAGGTTAGGGTCTGTGAACGCATGTCTTCCTTTAGGCGTTTACTGATTGAACATTTCAAATCGGTTTGAAAATTGAGTACTGGCTCCTTCTTCCTTCTTTTCTTCTTCTTCCTTCTTTTCTTCTTCCTCCTTATTTTCTTGTCCTCCTTTTTTTTCTTCTTCTGTTTCCTCACCCGGATATAATATATTATATTCTCTCTTTTATATATACCTATATTTATACATTTTTTTTTTTTTTTCTCTTTTTTTAAAAAATATATTATGGAATATCAGTAACACTTTACTTCTCGATATCAAATAAGTGGTAACCGTATGGGTTTGATGGCAGAGATTGCCTCAGGCAATAATCACGCCCTTTGTCAATATTATTCTTGTCAATAAAGAGTTATTATTATTATTATATAAGATAAGCTGTTCTTGTTCATTTTCTGTCATTTTACATAAAGGGTTACTTTTTAACGGAAAACACTTTTGACGCACAACTAACTGGGTTAAGAATGGCCTCGGTTATCAAAAAGAATGCATGCGATTTAAAAAAAAAAATCAACGGTATTACTAATCAAGTTAATCGATTGGCTAATTTCGTCGATTGGCTAATTTCATCGTTTGTACCCATTTGGTTCCAGAGATATTGCATATTTTCTCTGATGTACCGCAAAAACTAAAGTCCTCGTAAATGGGTAACCACGTGAGTACAAACGATGAAAATTATATGGAAGGTAAGTACTAATACATTCAATCGATTAGCTAATCGAGAAATTATCCACTGCAGCACTGGCTTGTTCAATCTACTCAAATTATTTCATAAGAAAAACAAAATCGAATACATGTCTTTGAACGCACCCCTCTTCGAATAACGATGCTCCTTTTCGAGGAATTTGTGTAGGTGCATTCAAAACGCACAATGCTTTCTTGCGTTTTTCTCATCTATTTTCCTCAATATCTCGAGAACGGTAGGAGTACAAACAATGAAAATTATATGGAAGGTAAGTACTAATCAAGGTAATCGATTGGCTCAGTTTCGTTGTTTGTACCCATTTGGTTCCAGAGATATTGCGGGTTTACTTTTAAAAACCGCATCAACTAGATTCTTCATTAATAGGTAACCGTGAAGGTAAAAACGATGAAATATATATAAAAGATGTGTATTAATATATTTAATCGATTGGCCAAATTTCGTCGTTTGTACTCTTTTAGTTCTGGAGATCTTGCGGGTTTACTTTTAAAAACCGCATCAACTAGAGTCTTCATTAATAGGTAACCGTGAGGGTACAAACGATGAAATTTATATGGAAGATGTGTTTTAATATATTCAATCGATTGGCCAAATTTCGTCGTTTGTACCCATTTAGTTCCAGAGATATTGCGGGTTTACTTTTCAAAATCGCATCAATCAGAGTCTTCATTAATAGGTAACCGTGAGGGTACAAACGATGAAACTTATATGGAAGATGTGTATTAATATATTCAATCGATTGACCAAATTTCGTTGTTTGTACCCATTTAGTTCCAGAGATATTGCGGGTTTACTTTTAAAAATCGCATCAATCAGAGTCTTCATTAATAGGTAACCGTGAGGGTACAAACGATGAAATTTATATGGAAGATGTGTATTAATATATTCAATCGATTGACCAAATTTCGTTGTTTGTACCCATTTAGTTCCAGAGATATTGCGGGTTTACTTTTAAAAATCGCATCAATCAGAGTCTTCATTAATAGGTAACCGTGAGGGTACAAACGATGAAATTTATATGGAAGATGTGTATTAATATATTCAATCGATTGACCAAATTTCGTTGTTTGTACAAATTTAGTTCCAGAGATATTGCGGGTTTACTTTTAAAAATCGCATCAATCAGAGTCTTCATTAATAGGTAACCGTGAGGGTACAAACGATGAATTTTATATGGAAGATGTGTATTGATATATTCAATCGACTGGGCAAATTTCGTTGTTTGTACCCTTTTAGTTCCAGAGATATTGCGGGTTTACTTTTAAAAACCGCATCAACTAGAGTCTTCATTCATAGGTAACCGTGAGGGTACAAACGATGAAATTTAAATGGAAGATGTGTATTAATATATTAAAACGATTGGCCAAATTTCGTCGTTTGTACCCATTTAGTTCCAGAGATATTGCGGGTTTACTTTGACTTTCCCCAAGCACTAAAGTCCTCATAAATGGGTAACCGCGAGGGTACACACGATAAAAAATGTATGGAAGATAAGTATTTATATACTCAATCTATTAAAAGTATTACATAAGGAAAACAAAATCGAATACTTGGCTTTGAACGCACCCCTCATGACATAGCGATGTTCCTTTATGAGAAATTGTCGCAGGTGCTTTTAGAACGCACAATGCTTACTTGCGTTTTTTCACATCTATTTTTCTCAATATCTCGAGAACGGTTGGTCACAGACAAAAAATATAAATGGTACAAAGGAGTACAAACCGAGTACAAAATTATGAGACATAAACCGCTCATATCGGTTTTAGGGGCGAGCCAACTTCACGTGAAGCTGGCTCGCCCATCTAGCAACCTGAATATCTCGAGAACGGTTGGTCACAGACAAAAAATATAAACGGTACAAAGGAGTACAAACCGAGTACAATCGAATCGAAGAAAAAAATGAGTGACCTTGAAAATTTGCCAATTTTGTTTTTGCAATATCTCGATAACGGTAGGTCGTAGAGAAAAAAGAAAGTTGGTACAAAGGAGTACAAACCGAGTACAAACTTATGAGACATAAACCGTTCATATCGGTTTTAGGGGCGAGCCAACTTCACGTGAAGCTGGCTCGCCCATCTAGCAACCTGAATATCTCGAGAACGGTTGGTCACAGACAAAAAATATAAACGGTACAAAGGAGTACAAACCGAGTACAATCGAATCGAAGAAAAAAATGAGTGACCTTGAAAATTTGCCAGTTTTGTTTTTGCAATATCTCGAGAACGGTAGGTCGTAGAGAAAAAAGAAAGTTGGTACAAAGGAGTACAAACCGAGTACAAACTTATGAGATATAAACCGTTCATATCGGTTTTAGGGGCGAGCCAACTTCACGTGAAGCTGGCTCGCCCATTTTGCAACACTTATAACTCGTAAACGGTAGGGGTACAAGCGAAATAATTTTTGGTACAAAGGAGTACAAAGTGAGTACAAACTTTTGACTAATAAAGTTTTCATATTGGTTTTAGGGGCGAGCCAACTTCACGGAGCTGGCAAAAACTCGCGTCGTGGTATGAGCATGCGGTGAAAAGCGACTATAATATGCAGATGGGGCGCTAACCTGAATCAAGTTGGATGATTTATGCAAAAAGAAATAATGATGGCTTAAATTCAACGAATGGTGGTACTTTGTGAGATATTAAATATAAATTACTGGATCTAAAATTTGTTACATTAATGCATCGCAATGCTCATAAAAAAAGAACAAAAAATAGGTTTATTTAAAATTCAATTTCTAAACGAAAATTTCTTCTATTTCAATCTTCAGTTTATCAAAATTTCAAGTATAGGACGAGTGACCTGCAGGTACGTGGAGAATGAAACACCAAATGGAGGATGGAACACCAAATGGAGGATGGAACACAAAATGGAGGATGGAACACAAAATGGAGGATGGAACACAAAATGGAGAATGGAACACAAGGATGCCTCAGCAGTGTCAATGTGGCGTCACTTCTTTCCTCCGACTTCAGTCTGCACGGATAGCTGCGTCATAGCCAGGAGAAAGTCAAAAGCCGTCGAGTTACCGCGGACTTCTAACCCGAAGGTCACAGGTTTGACTAAATTCTTGTGTAGAATATTCAAAATCCGTGGTGTAACGGTTGTGACTACTGCTTGTGGTCCAGAGATCCTGAGTTCGATTCCGGGTCGGGCAGAATTTTCAAACAAAAAATATATTCCCCCTCCCTACACGTCAGGCCAACATTACGGGTCCAACCCAAGCTAGGTGAGGTTAATGTGAGTAGCTGGTACGTTTCCCAGCGATTGGAGGGTAAAACCCACAATTCGCTAAGAATTCTTTGTCCTATAAAATATATAATACCTGTTTGACTGCTGGAGTAAATGGACTTTTCAGTTTTATCTCGGCAGTATTCTATTATATTCTTATTCTATTCTAAATTCTATTGACCCAGCACCTAAATGGGAAATACTGTGTCAATTCTCGCCCATCAGAGAGGAGGCTTACTAGGGGATAGGAAAGCTACAACACAGATCAGAAGCGAGACGAAAGAGTTTGTGCAAGACGTTGGGAGAAAATGAATAGATTTAACTGGGGATCCCAGATCAAAAATCCACCTGAAACAGCGTCTCAGCCTGGCAGTGCAGAGGGGAATGTAGGAATGCAGCAAGTATGCTTTCGGCTCTTCCCTCTGCTGAGTTTGTAGAAGTCTACAATCTATAATTTTATTATTGTTTTATTTACTTTTAACTGATAGCCAAGTAAGTGTAAATAATTTTCACCTTTAATAGGGCAGGGTCCATCTCTGCCCTATTAAGACATTCCCTATTAAGACCATCCACGGAGACATTCCCTATTAAGACCATCTACGGAGACAGACATTCCGTAGATGGTGAAATTACGGAAACACATCTGATAATTTCATTGCAGGGGGAAAAAAATCGTTTGGAATACAGGATTTCGTCTTATTGTTAGGTTTTTTTTTTTCTTCTAATTCTGTGTTCAATATGCATGTGTGTTGTAGAAGGATTGCTATTACTCCTTGGACTCCTGGATGTGTTGTACACGGAGCCTGTTCTGATTAAAACAACATCTTTTGTATTTATCAATTTTATTACATAAAATGCCTCGATAAAATAACCATGCGCCGCGGTTGTCTTCTATCTATGATTTTATTTGTGGTGAAGCACAAGGCCTCTTCACATTTTTTGTGAGCAGCGCAGCAATACTAAGAGACCCCTTCACTTTTCGAATTCTATTACATTAATTTCTTTTTACTCTGGTAATGCCACCACTAATCGTTATTCATACAAGTAACTACTCATTTTTCCTCACGAGGTATGAGTGGAACCCGAATATCCAAGTACACAGCAGAAAAATTCCTGCCTCGCTGAGAATCGAACCCAGGTCACCATGCCTACAATGCTCAGCGCGCTAACTCACTCGGCAACGGTGACTACATCCGATAAAATAGGCCTTATAATTGTCCTAATAATTAAAATAATTGATCAACATGTACCTATATATTTCATTTTGCTCATTTATTTCTCTCTCTTTTCGCACATTCTTAGCAAAAAAAGTTACAACTTTCTCAGTAAGAATAAAAGCAGTTGTATTTTTCGTTTGTCTTTCTCTCTCTTTCGCTCACATTATCAGGAGCAACAAGAAAAAAATACAATTTTCCCTGTTAAAAATCAAACATTAGTATTTGGCGTCTTTATTTCTCTTTCTGCATGTTCTCAGCAAAATAAATATAATATTCTTAGCAGTAAAAGAAGACATTTGATTGCGTATTTATTTCTCTTTCTGCATATTCTCACAAGAGAATAGAATTTCTAAAAATATAACCAATAAAGTATATTTCACCGAGAAAAAAAATGAATCAGTAAAAAAAAAAAAACAATATGTAACTTGCGTATTTTTTTTCCATTTATTTGCCAATAGTTTGATTTAAATATGCTTTATGTAGCAGAGTGAAGAAACATTTTTTTTTTTTTCACACATGTCACTAGATTTTCAGGATTTGCTTCTTAGGTTGCTAATGGGTAGGTCTTATTCATTTGAAGTTATCTTGATCAACAAGAGCGTACTAATTAAACATATTAATGTACAATTGTACATATTAACAATAAATTTTCTGACTGGGTGGGTCATTTATATCTATTCCTGTTTATATTTACCTGTGTGTTATTACTTTGTTTTTCAGATAGTAAAAGTTCCAAATTATCAAAGTATCAAGTTCTCCAAATTACCAAAGTATCCAGTTCTCCAAATTATCAAAGTATCCAGTTCTCCAAATTACCAAAGTATCCAAATTATAAAAGTATCCAGTTCTCAAAATTATCAAAGTATCCAGTTCTCCAAAATATCAAAGTATCCAGTTCTCCAAATTACCAAAGTATCCAGTTCTCAAAATTATCAAAGTATCCAGTTCTCCAAATTACCAAAGTATCCAAATTATAAAAGTATCCAGTTCTAAAAATTACCAAAGTATCCAGTTCTAAAAATTATCAAAGTATCCAGTTCGCCAAATTACCAAAGTATCCAGTTCTAAAAATTATCAAAGTATCCAGTTCGCCAAATTACCAAAGTATCCAGTTCTAAAAATTATCAAAGTATCCAGTTCTCCAAATTACCAAAGTATCCAAATTATAAAAGTATCCAGTTCTAAAAATTATCAAAGTATCCAGTTCGCCAAATTACCAAAGTATCCAGTTCGCCAAATTACCAAAGTATCCAGTTCTAAAAATTATCAAAGTATCCAGTTCGCCAAATTACCAAAGTATCCAGTTCTAAAAATTATCAAAGTATCCAGTTCGCCAAATTACCAAAGTATCCAGTTCTAAAAATTATCAAAGTATCCAGTTCTCCAAATTACCAAAGTATCCAAATTATAAAAGTATCCAGTTCTAAAAATTATCAAAGTATCCAGTTCGCCAAATTACCAAAGTATCCAGTTCGCCAAATTACCAAAGTATCCAGTTCTAAAAATTATCAAAGTATCCAGTTCGCCAAATTACCAAAGTATCCAGTTCTAAAAATTATCAAAGTATCCAGTTCGCCAAATTACCAAAGTATCCAGTTCTAAAAATTATCGAAGTATCCAGTTCTCCAAATTACCAAAGTATCCAGTTCTAAAAATTATCAAAGTATCCAGTTCTCCAAATTATCAAAGTATCCAGTTCTCCAAATTATCAAAGTATCCAGTTCTCCAAATTATCAAAGTATCCAGTTCTAAAAATTATCAAAGTATCCAGTTCTCCAAATTATCAAAGTATCCAGTTCTCCAAATTATCAAAGTATCCAGTTCTCCAAATTGCCAAAGTATCCAGTTCTCCAAATTATCAAAGTATCCAGTTCTCCAAATTATCAAAGTATCCAGTTCACCAAATTATCAAAGTATCCAGTTCTCCAAATTATCAAAGTATCCAGTTCTCCAAATTACCAAAGTATCTAGTTCTCCAAATTATCAAAGTATCCAGTTCTCCAAATTATCAAAGTATCCAGTTCTCCAAATTACCAAAGTATCCAGTTCTCCAAATTATCAAAGTATCCAGTTCTCCAAATTATAAAAGTATCCAGTTCTAAAAATTACCAAAATATCCAGTTCACCAAATTACCAAAATATCCAAATTATAAAAGTATCCAGTTCTAAAAATTATCAAAGTATCCAGTTCTCCAAATCATCTAAGTATCCAGTTCACCAAATTACCAAAATATCCAAATTATAAAAGTATCCAGTTCTAAAAATTATCAAAGTATCCAGTTCTCCAAATTATCAAAGTATCCAGTTCTCCAAATTATCAAAGTATCCAGTTCTCCAAATTACCAAAGTATCCAGTTCTCCAAATCACCAAAGTATCCAGTTCTCCAAATTATCAAAGTATCCAGTTCTCCAAATCACCAAAGTATCCAGTTCTCCAAATTCTAATGGCAGTCATAAGCGTAAGTATACAACTAATGTATGATATTTCGTACAGTTCTTTATATAAAAACTAAAAAGCAAATCCTGAAATTGGTAACTATTGTTAAGTGACTATAGAAAACCAATCTGTACTAACAAGATCAAACCATTGGCAAAAAATAACCTTTAGTATATCTTAAAAAATAAAGTTGTTCATGTGAGAGAAAAAAATCAGCTAAATTGAAGAATATTTTGGAGAGATGCTACAGACTATGTACGATGCCTTTGGTTGTAAGTATTGTTGGGAATTAAAAAAAAAAAAATCTATCTACATAACTTAAAAAAAATTGTTTCAAACTTGTTTTTTTTTTCGTAGCCATGAAACAGGATCTACTGTTGACCCTTGTGGTCTGTGCTGTAGCTTGACCATGCCATAGCATGCCTTCCCTCTGATGGGCGAGACATGTCACAAAACTTCCCTTT
This sequence comes from Bactericera cockerelli, assembly GCA_024516035.1. NCBI lineage: Eukaryota > Metazoa > Arthropoda > Insecta > Hemiptera > Triozidae > Bactericera > Bactericera cockerelli. The sequence continues at coordinate 9,575,668 of CM044964.1, forward strand.
TAATAGGTGCTGGATCATCACGAGCACACCTATAGGTATCCCTTACAAACAACTGTAATCAAATTGTGAATAATATTTTTTGTCAGCTCTTGAGTTCAAACGCTGGACGTGGTGAGCAAGTATTTTACCACTAAGCGAATTGTGAGCAAATTGTTGCAGATGAAAAATTGTCGGACAAGATCTCATTTTCTCTTTCTCTATGTTTTCTTACTTTCCTCATCCTATAATAAGGAAAGTATTGTATTCGTTGAAAATTTGACCTACCTAGTTTTTCACATTTCTGGACGAATCATAGCCTCAGGATACCAAAAAAGTTGTATTCGGCCATTGGTCTGTCTGTCTGTCCGTCCGTCTGTGAACAAGATATCTCGAGAACATTAAAAGCTAGAGACTTGAAATTTGGTATGGAAGTAAATCTCACATACCAAACGATCCACGAAACTTTTGGTTGAAATCGCAGGGCCGCAATAATCGGCTGCAAGGGCCGTTTCTTTGAATTGGTTAAAGATCAACAAAAAAAAATAGAGAACAATATTTCCTTAGAATAAAAAAATAATAGGGATTTACACTTAGATAATTTTTTTTGATATCTTGAACTTTTCGGAACACGGCTACAATTAGCCGGTATTTTCGTGTGATGTTTACACCAGATTTTTTACCTTGTATTTTTGTCTCTTACCTTACATTTTTTCTTTCTTTCTGTGTGTCTTTTCTAAAAATAAATAAACAAATTCCTATGTGCTGGGTCCATTATTTCGAACTATTGCACCCTTCTCACCTTGTGTTTCTCCAGAAAGTCGTCGTCTGTTTCCCAGGGTGCATTTCTGACCACCTCATCCACATAGCGGCAGTGTCGCACAGCTTCGTACCTGAGGGAGAAGAGGAAACACCCGTCTAGGCAAATACTTCAAATGTGCTCCTGAGAAAGGCAGTTTCTCTCGCTCTTTTTTTCCGTGAATATAAGATTCATTGAATATGTCTCTCTCTCTCTTTCTCTCTCTCTCTCTCTCTCTCTCTCTCTCTCTCTCTCTCTCTCCTCTCTCTCCTCTCCTTCTTCTCTCTTTCTTCCTCTCTTCTTTCTTCTTTCTTCTCTTCTTTCTTCCTCTCTTCTTCTTCTTTTTTTTTCTTTTTCTTTCTTTTTTTTTTTTTTTTTTTTTTTTTTTTCTTTCTTCTTTCTTTCTTTCTTTCTTTCTTTCTTTTTTTCTTTTTCTTTCTTTCTCTCTTTCTTTCTTTCTCTTTCTTTCTTTCTCTCTCTTTCTTTCTTTCTCTCTCTCTTTCTTTCTTTCTCTTTCTTTCTTTCTTTCTCTTTCTTTCTCTTTCTTTCTTTCTCTCTTTTTTTCTTTCTTTCTTTTTCTCTCTCTTCTACTTTTGTTCTCTCTCTTTCTTTCTTTCTTTCTCTATTTTCTCACCTCTCCACATCGTTCATGACGGTGCGTCCCTTCTTCTCATGCGTCAGAGCGTCACTGCAGACGCCCACTATCAGGTAGACGTTGGGGAACACATTCTTGGCCTGCATCAGCTGGCGCGAGTGGCCCTGGTGGAACATGTCGTAGATGCCGTCCGCGTAGACCCGCACTTTACGACACGCTGGAATAATCAAATATCGTAGATTAGAATATAATGTACCCGCACTTTAGGACACGCTGGAATGATTTATTTATTTAGAATATCTACGGGATTTAACCCATTTTAAAATAATTGGCCCTACAAAAAGAAAAAAAAAACTTAAAACTTAAAATTACACAAATAAACATAAAATAACTGTAAATTTTATGTTTATTTTTATTACACAAATAAACATAAAAACTAAGTAAATGTCAAAAAATGATATATTGTACATTAGAATATAATTAACCCGCACTTTAGGACACGCTGGAATAATGAAATATCGTACATTAGAATAAATTTACCCGCACTTTACGAACCGCTGGAATAATGAAATAGTGTACATTGGAATAGAACTAGTGGTTCTAGTTATATAAATGTTCAATTAACTCATACACGACCGGTTGTCCCACCGGTGGGACAAGTGAGTATGTACGCAATGGACCGGTAGTCCTATGTTTAGTATAGAAATATGCTCTATACCCCTGTATAATTTTACTCTCCAAGAGGGTTTTTCGGTCCCAGGAGGTCAGATATGCTCAGATATAGCGGTACCATGCGTACTTACACTGAAAATGGTGCCGGTCGTGTATGTGTTAACAATGAGGACATCGAGACCTTTCATTCAATACCCCACTCGATAGGTTTTAATTAAAAATACCAACCTAACCTTTTTCGTTTTTTCATAACAGTGCGGCCCCCTTAGCTTTCACGATCATCAAATTTTACTACTGAACTCAAATATATTTTCTCGACGACTCTACAAAATTTCAAGAGCCTTGCTTTATTCAATAAAAAATCATTTTAAATTTTCACTAAAACGACCCCCATTTAGCCCTCAGTGACACACAGACAAACGAAAGCCAAATCGTCAAGTTAAAACAGATGTGAGATCACTTCGCTCCCTCACTGTGTTCGGTTAATAATCAAGAAGGCTGTGAAACACTCATTGTAAATTAGAAAATTTACCTTGGTTCCTCTCCTCAAAAAGCTACGAAACTTTTTTCCGTAAAAAGGTAGAAGAAAAAATCATTCCAAGACACCCAGTTCTAACCTGAGGTGTGGCATAACCACCCAAACCCACCTTTTCTGATAGTATACCGCACTTGTTGGAACAACACTTATTTCACTTAAAATAAATTAGAAAATGACATTTTAGATAAATTTTCATCACAACAATTCTTTATAAACGCGATATTCAAAATGTATATATAAAAATTCAATAATTTGAAATCTCCGTATCTTTGTTCTCCTAATATCTTGTTTTTGTATATAATTCCGCCACTGGTCGCTGCTCACATTAAAGCAGCTACTCATTTTTCCTCACGAGGTATGAGTGGACCCCGGAGACACAAGTGCAGAGCAGAAAAAATACTGCCCCGCCGGGGATCGAACCCAGGTCACCGTGAGTGCAATGCCTAGCACGCTAACTCACTCGGCCACCGTGACTACATATAATTCGAATGAAGAACTGAGTTTGACTTCTGACACGGTCTTATAATTAATATGTATTTATATTTAATATTTTGTTCATTTTTTATTTTGACAGTTTACTTGACATATTGTGATTATTTCACAATTTTCTTTTTACTGTACTTTCTAGGTATATTTTATGAACTTTAGTTTACCCTTGTGATTTATTATTGGTATTTTTGTAACCTTTGTTTATTTTTATCCTTTTATTATTAATATTATTTATGTAAATAGAGCTCGGCTCGTTAATATACACCCGTTCTGCGGGCATTTATCATTTATCATTATCTGTGAATCCAGATAATCCAGATGTCGTGGGTTCGAAACCCAGCCGCGGGACATGACAAGTTATCCTCCCATTTGGGATTTTTACCACATAATAATATGTCTTGAGCTTACTGCTGGAATAATGGGACTTTAATAGTCTTAATCGGGCAGTATAAATAAGGCGATATTATTTTCATTATCAAGAAAAACCCACCTTTGCCCTGTTTATATACCCGTTCTGCGGGCATGTATCATTATCATTATTAAGAAAAGCCCACCTTTGCCCTGTTTAGCGTCCTCGTACGAGATCTTCTGGTCGTATTGGCACTGCGTCCTCTCCTCCACCGCTTCCGGCTCATCGTCGAAGGAGGCGGGCTTGGTGATGGAGATGGAGGTGGACTCCTGCAGGGCCAGGGAGGGGTAGGACACGGCCTTCTTGGGCGAATCTGCGGGGGGGGGGAGTCAAAGGGTTAACAGAACAAAAGGTGTAGTAGTAGTAGTAGTACTATATTATTATAAAACCTGGTTGCAGGGTTTCGTCTGAAACACCATACAATTAACACTGCGACCTAGTAAGATCTATTGTGACCTAGTAGTAGTAGTACTATAACTATCTATTAAAAAAAAGAAAATAGTTTTCCTATTGTTAAAAGTAATTTTAATAATTATGTAGAAACATTTTTTCTACATAATTAGGACACGGCCTTCTTGGGCGAATCTGCGGGGGAGGGGGAGGAGTCAAAGGGTTAACAGAACAAAAGGTGTAGTAGTACTATAATAATACTCTAGAATCTAAGAGGGGGGAGTCAAAGGGTTAACAGAACAAAAGGTGTAGTAGTAGTACTATAACTATCTATTTAAATTTAAAAAAAAATAGTTTTCCTATTGTTAAAAGTAATTTTAATAATTATGTAGAAACATTTTTTCTACATAATTAGGACACGGCTTTCTTGGGCGAATCTGCGGGGGAGGGGGAGGAGTCAAAGGGTTAACAGAACAAAAGGTGTAGTAGTAGTAGTACTATAACTATCTATTAAAAAAAAAAAAAATAGTTTTCCTATTGTTAACACTTAGACAACCGGGTGTACCACCGGTGGTACACGCACGTTCGTACGGAATGGACCGGGTGTACCACCGGTGGTACACAATGTCGGAGAGCCGTATTATCGCCGGTCCCACAAAAGAATTCACGAACAACCATTCCGGTCGTCTAAGTGTTAAAAGTAATTTTAATAATTATGTAGAAACATTTTTTTTTTTTTTACATTGTTTACCCACTATGAGTTAGACTTAAAAAACACTATTTTAAGAAATGAAACTACCGCACAAAACAAGAGGACTGCATCCCCTTGGTGTTATACCTATTATGTACAATTATTAATGCAAATAAATTACAAATTACAAATACTCTATAGTGGAGGGTTACCAGGCAGGGTTACTGCTTACAGCATCTACTACCTAACCCTCAGAGTCTTATTATTATGTCGTCACATAATCAAATAAATGAGGAAAATTTCGTGCACGATGTGGCATTCGAACCAACGGATTCCTACGCTACCTTGATTACCAGCCTAGCGCCTTAACCACTTGACTATCAATGCACGGTTGTCCCAGTAACTTAGTGGTCAAGGCATCGATCTGGTAATGTGAAGTTGGCGGGTCCGTACATAGCCAGGACATGACTAGTTAATAATTATATTTTCCACCCACTATTCTAATTTCTGGGGAGCTTCCCTAAAAAAATTCTCATGTGCTGCGTTCATAATAGTTCTACTTTTGCACCCTATTTTTTTTAAAAAAAAATCTACCCAACCCGGAATCGAACTCAGGATCTCTGGACAAGTGTTGCACCACACTTACCATTGTTATTTTCTCCGGTGAACAGTTCCTCGTCCAAGGCTCGCGCCTCGTCCAGACTGGAGATGTGCTGCGCTACGCTACTCAATAGACTGGACGTCCCATCCACACTGTCTTCTGAAACCATGATTTGGAATACAATTAATTAAACGAAAGAGAGACGTGCAGGGGAGTACTTCCGTCAAAGAGTCAGTTTCACGGTACAAAGAGGAAATAAGGCATCCGTAATGAGCACACTGAAGAAAGAAGACGTTTTTAATGAAATAAATTATATCATTAAAAAAAAAAAAAATTAGAATATAACCGTTTAAGTTTCGAGTCTCAATTTTTTTTTAATGAAAAAAAACTACTACAGTCGAACCTGGATAAAGAGAACTTGGATAAAGAGGAAACCCCTATAAAAAGGAAGGAAATCGTGGCCCCTTCATTTTTTGACCAAAAACCTGGTTAAACAGGAAATTCGAGCCTCTATAAAGAGGAATAGTATGTTTTTTCGGAAACTCGTCGCCCCGCGGTTGGGAGCCTCTATAAAGAGGAAAACTGTTTCATCTGAACCTCTGTAAAGAGGAATTTGGATCGAGCGAGCCTCTATAAACAGGAAAACCATTTCGCCAAACTTCTTTAAACAGGACTTTGTTGTGACTTGTTTAATCTTGCACACAATGTGTCGCTTATGAAATTAATTCTCACTCCTTTTTGTATCAGTCAGTTTCAGTTTCAGTACCTACCTTCAGTTCTTATTTGTTACTTGAGAGACTATCAGTTTTCAATCAATGAGAGACTAGCGAGGAGTCTGCTAAAAGTGAAACCGTTTTTCCATCCAAAAGTGAAGCTTTGAGTGCACTAGCTTTGGTACACAGATATTTTGAAGGATGTTCAGGTTCTGAATTAGTGAACTTTGATCGTGTGTATGCTTTAGAAAAAGCAATCTCATGCACTAAATCAACCTGGAAACAAACTACACTCGACAGTTTCTTTGTCCCTCACTAATCTCATGTATACATTTATGCTAACATTTTTTTGTTTACCTAGGTACATTCTTCGCAGAAGTAATTAAAAAATAAACAACCCCATGAAACCTTACATTATGGTCAGTAAATTTATTTTCTTATTAAAATTTCGCAGCTTGAAGAATCGAACCCCAGCACTGTGATTTAAAAAACAACCATGTAAACCACTAACCGTAGGACAATATTCCTCTCGACCTGTATTTTAATGAACCTCTAGAAGCAGGAAAACGAAATTTGGAACCTCCCTAAAGAGGAAACCTTTTTAAAGAGGAAACCTCTATAAAGAGGAATAGATTGGCGGTCCCTTCAATTCCTGTTTATCCAGGTTCGACTGTATTCCCAATGTAAACCCTTGAAAGAAATAATCATTTGAATGTTGGGTGGAAGAGATTGCCATAGGCAATAACCCCGCCCTTTAGTTAGGACATGTGTTTATATATATTTTTCTATTCCTTTACCTTTTTATTGGATATATTGTTTCCATTTTTTCATTGTTATAATAATTATTTATACTTTACATAAATGTCTTTTATATCTAATAAAGTGTTTAAGCCAGCGTCGATGGCGCGTTGAATGCACCGGTTCTCGTTGGATCACCGAAGTTAAGCAACGTCCAGCGAGGTGAAGACTTCGTGATGCTGGCATTCCGGCCCAACCCAGACTGGGTGAGGTTAATATGGGTAGCAGGTTTGTGAGTTTCCCCGTCGTGATATGACCATGCAGTTGAAAGCGACGTTAAAAACCAAAAAAAAAGTGTTTAATAAGAATAACTGTAAGTAATTCTAGATCAAGAAGAAGAAAAAAAATGTCTCACCTGTGGACGAGGCTTCCATGATTTTCGGCAGTTTTCGTTTCCGAGTGGACCGAGTTTGTCGGAGTGGCTTCGTCTCGTGTGATTCCAGTGTGGACGAAGCCATCATTGCATAGTTCGTGGACTGGCCGCTAGAGTGTCGTTTATCAAAGCGCACGTGTGGAAGCGGCGCTTAATTATTGGAGTTGAACGATCAGATAAGTGAGTGAGACAGTGAGAGGAGGACAGTTGATGGCTATCAGGAAAATAAAATTGACGGTCTAAAGATGGTGAGGGTTTATTCAGTGTCCACAACTTGGTTGGCTGATATTTGAATAGCGGGCGAAATAAGAAAGTTAAGTTTATTTTTTGATACAAAGAACTTGCATAAATAATATAATCAAGGATAATTTACAAGATGGATTTGAAAGGACTTGTTGACAATAATATCAAGGATTTATTTGACAGAGTAGAGGGATAGGAGATGTTTGTCTTGGTTGGGAATGATTTCAGACGGTGGCTTTCAGTGTCTTGTGTAGTACGTCACGGGACTGGAGACTTCTGCAACAGAAATAAGAGGGGTACGGATTGGTTATTTCAATCAAAGGGTTGAATGGAAGAGATTGCCATAGGCAATAACCCCGCCCTTTAGTTAGGACATATATTATGTATTATTTGTTTATTTTTTTCCTGTTTATATTAATATTGTCAATTTTCTATTGACAATATTAATATAAACAGGAATTATAGGTCAAAAGATATGGATATTACGCAGGACGTCCGACCCTGTATCTCAAGAACGGTAAGATGTAGCTCACTGAAATTTATTGTAATGAACTTCTCTTTATGAGACCTTTAAAACAATATGCAACAAGACATACTATTCTATTTAAGATTTTAAAGTTGGTCCATGCCCAGCCTGACTGGGGCCGTGTAGGCAAATTCTTATTGGCTGAAAATTAATCCTCCTAAAAATTAAGGAATACGGGTTTTTGCGTTTTCTTGTATTTTGAGCCATTCTCGAGATACGGGGGGTGGGGTGAGACTTTATGCTCACCCTGTATATGATGTTCTTCTAATAAAGAGTTTCATAATAATAATCGTATTAGTTAAGTAGTCATCGTTACCAGGGTTCAATCCCCAACAGCGTGGATTTTTTTTCGGCTCTGTACTTCAATGTCCGAGCTCCTCTCATACATATCTCGTGAGGAAAAATCAGATTTGTACAGATATCGACCAGTAGCGACATTGCCAGAGAAAATATTAACGTTATGTGAAGGGTTTTATTTATTTATTTACACTTTTTTTACAAAACAATCAACAACAAAAATCACATTACAATTAATTTTAAAAAAAAACTTAGAAATATGTACAAAAAAATAATACAGAACATTATTAATTTCAATTGTTTTGTAATCCCGGGTCCTTAGACATTCTCTGCCACTTAACACTAAGGGTCTCCATTGTAGTGCTGTGCTCAGCGCTACCCACAAAAAATGCAAAGGAACCATGCTCTATCTGATCCATTATTTATTGACCCAGTGTGAGACCATCACACCCCCTTGGCATGGCTTTTGCCGCTACAACAACAACAACAGAAGAGCTTCATCACAAAAACTCAACACTTTCACCCGTATACTTATGAAGAGAAAACGCCATCTGAGCAATGTCTCAAGCATGATTTCTTTTAATATTATTGGCCAATTACGTAGCTTGAGACATTGCTCAGACAGAATTATCATAACTACGGCTGTATAAGTAAGGAAGAAAATCAAAGTAACTTCTTCAAATGAAAAAATGGCACAATTCATTTCCTCAAAATCGCGTGAGAGTGCGAAAAGTTTCCACACAGCCAAGGTCGTCTAGTCCAGAACTAGAGGCGAAGGCAGCCCCCACCTGGTGATTATCTAACCACCATAGGAATTTCCTACCAGGAATCCTCAAACTTGGACAGGGGCCAATCTCGACGCGTATATTTCTCATCGTATGTAACACGTGTTACCATCGGAAAACTACCTTCCTGATGGTAACACGATTCAGGACCGAATTATGAAACAGGATTTAGTGCATCTTAGTGAACACTATCCCTTGACTTTCAACTTGACAACAACTGTAGAAAACTCTGTAGTCGTAACGGAAAATCCTTCGTGGCAGAAAATCTTGCCTTCATGGCGGAAAATCTTGCCTTCGTGGCGGAAAATCTTGCCTTCGTGGCGGAAAATCTTGCCTTCGTGGCGGAAAATCTTGCCTTCATGGCGGAAAATCTTGCCTTCATGGCGGAAAATTTTGCCTACATGGCGGAAAATCTTGGCTTTGTGGCGGAAAATCTTGCCTTCATGGCGGAAAATCTTGCCTTCATGGCGGAAAATCTTGCCTTCATGGCAGATCATCTTGCCTTCATGGTGGAAAATCTTGCCTTCATGGCGGAAAATCTTGGCTTTGTGGCGGAAAATCTTGCCTTCATGGCGGAAAATCTTGCCTTCATGGCAGAAAATCTTTCCTTCATGGCAGAAAATCTTTCCTTCATGGCGGAAAATCTTGGCTTCGTGGCAGATCATCTTGCCTTCATGGCGGAAAATCTTGCGTTCATGGCGAAAAATCTTGCCTTCATGGCGGAAAATCTTGCCTTCATGGCAGAAAATCTTGGCTTCGTGGCAGATCATCTTGCCTTCATGGTGGAAAATCTTGCCTTCATGGCGGAAAATCTTGCCTTCGTGGCGGAAAATACCTATATCGGTCAGGTGATAAAATCTGAAGTTATATTACAGTCGAATCTGAATTATATGAGAACTTAAGGGACTGCAATTTTTTTCTCTTTAATATGTAGGTTTCTCTTATAAAGAGGCTATTTTCCTTTAAAGAGAGCTTAATTGAACCAGGATTTTTTCCTCTTATATCACTTTATTTTCCTTTACAGAGAGCTTAATTGAACCAGGATTTTTTCCTCTTATACCGCTTTATTTTCCTTTACAGAGAGCTTAATTGAACCAGGATTTTTTCCTCTTATATCGCTTTATTTTCCTTTACAGAGAGCTTAATTGAACCAGGATTTTTTCCTCTTATATCGCTTTATTTTCCTTTACAGAGACCTTAATTGAACCAGGATTTTTTCCTCTTATATCGCTTTATTTTCCTTTAAAGAGAGCTTAATTGAACCTGGATTTTATCCTCTTATATCGCTTTATTAAACCTTTAAAGAGAGCTCAATTGAACCAGGATTTTTTCCTCTTATATCGCTTTATTAAACCTTTAAAGAGAGCTTAATTGAACCAGGATATTTCCTCTTATATCGCTTTATTTTCCTTTAAAGACAGCTTAATTGAACCTGGATTTTTTCCTCTTATATCGCTTTATTTTCCTTTAAAGAGAGCTTAATTGAACCAGGATTTTTTTCTTTTACATCGAGGTTTCTCTTATATCCAGGTTCGACTGTAATAGCCATATTGGATAGCTGTTATCATTTTTTACGTGTCAGCTAGTTACGAGTATGATGGTTCACGAGTCCTCCATTAGTTATTCCTCCATGGCTCATCGCATGTCTGATGATATTGACCCCGCCCAGCCTGACGATATAGTGACCCCGGCCCGCTCGCCTTGACCCCTTCCCGTGGTGCTATAACTAGCGACCAGTATCGTTATCCTTATTAGAGGTAATTCGTTATCCTTATTTGAGGTAATTGCGTAAATTATCTTATTTATAGAACCTGGTCTGAACCACGTGACATGCGTATACTGCAAGTCATTCACATTGAATCGAGTTTTTCCACTCGCGATATGGTGCGTGGAGACTCAGCCGCATCGGCACCTAATACGTAATCGGTAGGAGTCCTATAGCACCGAACTGAAAATAATGATAGTAGATAATACATGAATGGGTGAGTAGAAGAACCAGGAATGTCAAAAATCGACTTGTCGGGAAAGCAATAATAAGAGTGTTATAATCATGCTAATGAGTATGCTTCCCCCACTTTAAAATCGAAAAAAATTATACTTTTAAGGGGTATTTCTCCTTCATATTCACAGAGATGATAGAAAAGAGTACATTCCTTCTTATTCTACGAGAAAAAAAAATCGATTTTTGACATTCCTGGTTCTTCTACTCACCCATTCACATCTCTTTTCAGTTTCCGTAAGCAAGAATTTGCTACAACAATGTAACCTTAGGGCGTCCATACAGAAGTTTGCAAGCAACGTTTATTTTTTTTTTCTTAAGATGAGTGTTTCACAGCCTTTTTTTATTTCGTAGCCATGAAACAGGAGCTACTGTAGACGCTTGTGGTCTGTGCTGTAGCCTACCCTCTGATGGGCGAGAAGTGACACAATACTTCCCATTTAGGTGCTGGGTCAACACGAGCGCACCGGAAGGTATCCCTTACAAACAACTGTAACCAAATTTTTAGTACAAATTTTTGTCGGCGCGGGGATACAAACCCGGGACCTTCCGCATGGCAAGCGAGTGCTTAACCACGTCCAGCGAAGAAAAGACTTGAATGAGTGACCATTCAAATTCGAACCCTCCTCGTGATGCTGGCTATTCCCGACCTCACTCAGGCTGCGTGAGGTTAATTTGAGTAGCTAGGTAGTTAGAGTAACGAATGGACGGTAAAACCCCCGTCGTGATATAACCATGCAGTTGGAAGTAACGTTAATTTAAATAAAAAAAATCCATACAAGAGAAATGGATATAAGACGAAATTTCCAGGTTAAATTTACCTCTCTATAAAGGAAAATAACCTCTATAGGAGAAACCTGGATAAAAGAGAGAAAATTTTCTCAATAGATCTAAATAGAGGTCGGTGTGGTAGTTGGTGTTTCTCTTGATAAACACCAATTAGTTTATAATAATGGATCATCATCATCATAGGGTGGCGTCATCGTGAATGATGGCAGCCAGACAGTGGAGGAATGACTACGCAGTTCTACCACTGTCTTTACAAGGAGGCTAATAATTGACAAGGGCCCCCAGAACCAAGTTAATGCTGGTTTACTCCCTCTTTATAGTCCCCAAGCCAGACTGCTGGTCTACTCCCTGTTTATAGTCCCCCAGCCAGACTGCTGGTCTACTCCCTGTTTATTGTCCCCCAGCCAGGCTGCTAGTCTACTCCCTGTTTATTGTCCCCCAGCCAGACTGCTGGTCTACTCCTTGTTTATTGTCCCCCAGCCAGACTGCTGATCTACTCCTTGTTTATTGTCCCCCGGCCAGACTAGTAATAATGGATGGGGAAATTAAAAAGTCAGTGAGCTGGTTCAACACTTCGCCAAAGGAAAACTTACTCAGTGGCATCTCCTTAATAATAATTTATTTCAGGTATTTAGAACAGCACTTCTAGAATGACAGGTTATGAAAAGGATGATAAATTATCCTCAACACACGCACACGTTGTCCTGTTAGCCAAATCGATACCTCTATAACGCTTGTATAGTATTTGTTGACCTAATCAATACATTCATTTTATTCTATTATAAATCATTACGTGCAATTATTGCCTCAAGGCATAGAAATAAGACATGATGAAATATTCATGGAATTTCGCCTCCCGCAGCTCGCATAATATCTTGGAAGAAGTCAGTAGTCTCCTCCTTCTTCTTCTTTTACTCTAACTTATTCTGCTCAAGCAGGGTCGATGTTGTTCAACCTCATGGTTGAGGTTGGTTGGTTTTGGCACATTTTTAACGGCTGGATGCCCTTCCTAACGCCAACGATGCTATATTATTTAACGTCCTGTATTAGGACGGTGGTTTTACTCTGCATGGGAATCGTACCAGCTAGCCACCATTCACCTCACCCAGCCTGGGTAGGGCCGGAAATGCCAGCCTCACATGTACGGAGGGAACAGAATTTTCTGTGTGAAAATTCTGCTCCGACCGGGGATCGAACTCAGGATCTCTGGACTACGGGCAGTAGTCACAACCGTTACGCCACGGAGGCTGGCGGGAGTAGTCAGTAGAGTATATGATAAAATCAATTTTTTCTTTATCTTCACCATCATATTTCACTTGTAATAGATTTCACTGGGTAAACTACTCAGAAATCAGAATACTTGATCAAATGTCCTCTTTGGATTAGAAAGACATATCAATTTGACAAATAAGCTCGAAACAGCTGTACAGGTATGTTCTGATATTCATATGTACATCTAAAATATTCTAAAACAACTTCTCACTTTTCTGTTTGCACTGATTAAAATAGAGAGGTTAATTGATGGCATGGATATCAGAACTACTACCTGCTCATGAGAGCAAATAAATGAAATAAGTTCGAAACAGTTGTTCAGGTATGTTCTGATATTCATGTACATCAAATACAACAACTACATTGTATTCCTTCAATTGTAATATCCATACATATTTTTGTACATTAAAACTACAACTTAAGTTGTGACCATGTTATTAATAATAATAAGTGATTATTCGGGCCTTTATCTTTAGTGGTGTTGGAGTGTCTGATTCGGAAAAACAGAATTTTTTTTTTTTTTTTTTTTTTTTTTTTTTTTACATATATGTCTACACTGGAGATAAGGCTGCAAGTATTACTACCTACAGCCATAATCCCCAGCAATAACTGACAATTATACCGTATATAAAAAAAACACACACACACAAAATACCAATACAAAAAAACAAAATTACTAAAGGAAGGATAGCATTAGCGAGCATCATGAGCATGGATCTCTAGCTCATTGAACAATGATATTGCGTGGACAATAGGTGACTTGAACATGTAAATTTCCCTCCTATTAGGCATTTGTAACTTCTTTGTCACTGTAGATCTTAGCCTGGGGTCCGGTTCTCTAAAACGTACCCTCTCATTAACATAAGCATGATTATTAGACCCTTTTAGTATATTTTGCAGGAATTTCAGCTGTACTTCTTTCCTCCTATCCTGAAGAGAACTAAGACCTAAGTGTTCTATGAGCAAGTTATATTCAATGTAGTTAGGATAAACTGGATAGAAGTTATTCTCTTTATTAAAAGCATGCCTTACAAATCTTGCCTGTATTTTTTCTAATGATTTGATCGCCCCTTGAGTACGAGGAGACCAAAGTATGGAACCATACTCAAGTATTGATCTGACAAGAGATTGATAAAGAATAAGTAAGGCATCTAGATCTTGGATTGGCTTGGAAATTCTCATGATCATGCCTAGTCTTTGAAATGCTTTTTTTTCGATTTCCATTTGGTGTATTTTAAAGTCAAGGTTTTTTTGAAAATATACTCCCAAGTCTTTGTAGTGTTCAATGTATTCTAGTGGGGTGTTATTGAGGTTATAGTTATATAAAATAGAATTTTCTTTATTTGTATAATTCATTACATAACACTTTTTTGGATGGAAATTGAGGCCAACTGTAGAAAGCCAATTACTAATGGATGTTAGGTCTTTTTGTAATAGTTGGCAGTCTTCGTGGTTTTTGATAACCTTAAAGATTTTCAGGTCGTCTGCATAAAGAAGGACTTGGGAGTGTTCAACAAGCTCATGAAGGTCATCATACGTCAAGATGAAGAGTAGACTAGACAATTTACTCCCTTGGACTATGCCCGAGGTAGGGGTAATAGGAGAGGATTTATGGTTCAAGTACTTGACGTAAATTTTCCTGTCATTGAGGTATGATGTGAATAGTTTGACCAAGGAGTTAGAAAAGCCAATTTTTGACAGTTTTTTTAGAATGGCATCATGTGAAATTCTGTCAAAACATTTTTCAACATCGGTGTAGATTGCATGGACTTGACATTGTTTGGAAATGGCTCTGGCTGTAAAATCGCAGAATTCAACAAGATTGCCAATTGTTGACTTTTGATTAACAAATCCATGTTGTTGAGGGGAAATATTATCAAAAATAAATGATGATATTTTGTGATACAACACTCCCTCAAAGATTTTAGCAACAGCATTAAGGTTGGAGATGGGCCTGTGGTTGGCTATATCCTGTTCGCCATTTTTCTTTGGTACTGGAGTTACAATTGATTCTTTGAGAGCAGACGGAAACTCTTTATATTTGAGGGCAAGGTTAAAAATAATTGTGATGGGTATTTTAATATAGTCCAAGCATTGTGAGAAAATACTTGGCGGTATTCCATCTGGCCCCGGTGGCTTGTTACTAGGCATTATAGCAATTTCTGCAGCCACATCCTCAACTGACACTTCCTCCAGGTGGAGGTGTTGGATGTATTGGGAGGTGTCTGGGTCATATAGCGAGGGGGTTTGATTATAGGCATTTTTAAAATGCTCGGCAAAGCTATCTACTATTTCTTGTGGTTCAGTAATATGTTTCTGCCCATATAATAAGGTACGTCTTGAGCCATTTGTTGTCATTTCTTTTTTCAAATTCCAAAAAGGTCGACTATTCCCTCTTTTTAGTTCATCAGTAATTAAATTAATGTGAGATTGGTGATCTTTTTTTATGTTTCTCTTTATTTGTTTACGAAGATTTATATATTCTTGCTGTTGTATGATTGATTTCTTTTTTATTTTCCTCAGTCTTTCTTTTCTTTTATAAATTTTTTGGGTGCATACACTCCACCATTTAGGGAATTTATTTTTTATGTGTTTAGACGGATATTGAGGGACAGATATTCTGAAGGCATTATTTAGTGCTGAGTAAAAATATGATAGTGCTTCGTTTACACTCATGGTATTAAGTAAGTTCCAATCAACTTCATTTAACTTTGATTTCAGAAGAATATAATTGGTTTTATTGAAGTTAAAATTATTACCATTAGAGGGGGCCATAAAGTCAGAGTTATTAATGCACCTCTCTAATGTAATGGTTAAAACCCAAGCTGGATGGTGAGAATCAATATTAACAAGACCATCAGTCTCCTCCACAGAAAACTACTGAACCAGTTTTTGTGGAAGTTGCTAAGACATAGGTCCAGTATCCTATCATTGATATTATTAATAGTGTTTAGAGAGTCAAGGTTGAAGAAACTGACAATCTGGTTAAATTGTATCATGCGTGGCGAATACTGAGTGATTTCATCTTTAGTTTGAGTTATGTATTCGGGAATATTGAAGTCACCCAGTATAATTAAATTCTTATTGAGAAGTTCATTATGGTCACAAAGGGTTTGAGCAAATTCCTTGAGAGTATCGGCCTTTACAGGAGGGGGAAAGTAGCAGAGTATAAGATATACTTCCTGTCCAAAGATATTTAATTTCAAGTGGAAACTTTCAATGTCTCTGGTACATTGGTTCCATTTTATCAGAGGTGTTGCAATTAGAGGTCTAGATTTATTAATTGCCACTAGCAAGCCACCACCTCGAGATTTATCTGTTGAGATTGGGTCTCTATCCTGTCTAAAGACATCATATCGGCTGTCTATTATTTCACCTGAAGCTATATCAGAAGATAACCAAGTCTCTGTGACACAGATAATATCATATTCTTCACTCAGTACGTTCAAAAGGAAAGTGTTGGTTTTGGTTCTAAGACCACGTACGTTTTGATAGAATATTCTTACATGTTCGGATCCTCGTTTTGTATTACTATTTATTAAATGGGGTACAGGTGTAATGTGTGGTGTCTGCTGCATGGAACGTTAACATCAACTATCGCGTGCAATTGTTCTCTGCTTGAGAGATTGTCCTACTAGCATAAACTTAGATGTGGTTGTATCTCAGAATGAACGAAGATGGTACCCTTATGTCTTAATCATGAAGTGTGGGTTCAGAATCAGTCACTATCCTAGATAGAATGGAGAAGTACCACCCTTTAGGTGGTGCGTTAGTCTTGTAAGGTGTGTGGTTTGGAGGAATAGGTTGTGACAGATCTAGATGGGAGGAAGTGGAGGTAAGCGTTCTGTGAAGGAGTGTGGAGGGTAGGTGGTTGTTGTGAAGGGTGTGGGTGGATGAGGGGGTGGAGGGTGAGTGTTGTGAAGGAGTGTGGGTGGGTGAGGGAGTGGAGGGTGAGTGTTGTGAAGGTGTGTGGGTGGTGAGGGAGTGGAGGGTGAGTGTTGTGAAGGGTGTGGGTGAGTGAGGGAGTGGAGGGTGAGTGTTGTGAAGGAGTGTGGGTGGTGAGGGGTGGAGGGTGAGTGTTGTGAAGGGTGTGGGTGGGTGAGGGAGTGGAGGGTGAGTGTTGTGAAGGGTGTGGGTGAGTGAGGGAGTGGAGGGTGAGTGTTGTGAAGGGGTGTGGGTGGTGAGGGAGTGGAGGGTGAGTGTTGTGAAGGGGTGTGGGTGAGTGAGGGAGTGGAGGGTGAGTGTTGTGAAGGGGTGTGGGTGAGTGAGGGAGTGGAGGGTGAGTGTTGTGAAGGGGTGTGGGTGAGTGAGGGAGTGGAGGGTGAGTGTTGTGAAGGGTGTGGGTGGGTGAGGGAGTGGAGGGTGAGTGTTGTGAAGGGGTGTGGGTGAGTGAGGGAGTGGAGGGTGAGTGTTGTGAAGGGGTGTGGGTGAGTGAGGGAGTGGAGGGTGAGTGTTGTGAAGGGGTGTGGGTGAGTGAGGGAGTGGAGGGTGAGTGTTGTGAAGGGGTGTGGGTGGGTGAGGGAGTGGAGGGTGAGTGTTGTGAAGGGTGTGGGTGGGTGAGGGAGTGGAGGGTGAGTGTTGTGAAGGGGTGTGGGTGAGTGAGGGAGTGGAGGGTGAGTGTTGTGAAGGAGTGTGGGTGGGTGAGGGAGTGGAGGGTGAGTGTTGTGAAGGGTGTGGGTGGGTGAGGGAGTGGAGGGTGAGTGTTGTGAAGGGGTGTGGGTGGGTGAGGGAGTGGGAGGGTGGTGTGGTGAATGGAGGTGGGTGTGAGTGGGGGGTGGAGGGTGGAGTGTTGTGAAGGGTGTGGGTGGAGTGAGGGAGTGGAGGGTGAGTGTTGTGAAGGAGTGTGGGTGGGTGAGGGAGTGGAGGGTGAGTGTTGTGAAGGAGTGTGGGTGGGTGAGGGAGTGGAGGGTGAGTGTTGTGAAGGGGTGTGGGTGGTGAGGGAGTGGAGGGTGGTGTGAGGTGTTGTGGAGGGGTGGAGGGTGAGTGTGTGAGGAGTGTGGTGAGTGAGGAGGGGTGTGAGTGTTGTGAAGGAGTGTGGGTGGGTGAGGGAGTGGAGGGTGAGTGTTGTGAAGGGGTGTGGGTGGGTGAGGGAGTGGAGGGTGAGTGTTGTGAAGGAGTGTGGGTGGGTGAGGGAGTGGAGGGTGAGTGTTGTGAAGGGTGGTGTGGGGTGGGTGAGGGAGTGGAGGGTGAGTGTTGTGAAGGGTGTGGGTGGGTGAGGGAGTGGAGGGTGAGTGTTGTGAAGGAGTGTGGGTGGTGGGGGAGTGGAGGGTGAGTGTTGTGAAGGGTGGGGTGAGTGAGGGAGTGGAGGGTGAGTGTTGTAAGGGTGGGGTGAGTGAGGGAGTGGAGGGTGAGTGTTGTGAAGGAGTGTGGGTGGGTGAGGGAGTGGAGGGTGAGTTGTGTGAAGGAGTTGGGGGTCAAGGCCAGTCACCAATCCCAAATGAGGGGGTGGGGGATAATAGTGGTAGGGATAAGGAACTGCCTGGTGTGCATGTGGTGGGTGAGACTTGATCATAGATGTGGATGATGTTGGATGTAAAACATTATCCTCATGATGGACAGGGCGTTGTGGAGCAGGAACTGATTTTGTTGGGTGGAGGTGATTCATGTCATGGAGTGTAGGTGACACTAGGGGTACCAGCTGATGTGCAGGATATGAAAGAGTAGGGTGAGAGGGGAAATATGATTTATGACACTGAATATTGAGGGAACTGTGTCCTTGGTGTGTGGGTAGAGGGATAGGTGGTGATGTATATTGCGCCTGGGGACGCTTAGCTGAGTACCTGGAAGAGAGTACATTGTCTCGTCTAGCAGGACCCTTCTGATAGTTGTTCTTGAGAGCAAAATGAGATTTATTTTCTTTTCTATTTACTTTTGGTCTGTACATCCTACTCCTTGTATTTGAGAAGTTTGGCCTTGGTATATTTATTTGAGATTTATTGTTTATAACAAGGAGTTTAATTTTTTTTACACAATTTTATCAGTCCATACCTATTGAGGTGTAGTTTGTCATAACAATTAATTAATAAGAATTAATTTAGAAGTTACACCAAACTGAAAAAAGCAGCATTATTGTTATGAATATACGTATATTTTATAGGTACTACCTGTATATAAACTTGAATATTATAATACAGTCTCCCAACTGGATATACATACCTATGTATGAGAACAAATTCAAGGTCCAAATCACTTCTCTACAAGGTACAATGACCTCTCTATAAGAGGAAACTCTATGTAAGAGGAAAAACTTCAGTTCTAATTTCCCTTTAGGAGCACTGGTAGTCAAGTGGTTAACGCGCTAGTCTGGTAATCTAGGTAGCGAAGGGATCCGTTATTTCGAATCCCAGCCAGTGCATGAATTTTAATTCATTAATATTTGAGTTTGTAACTACATAAAAATGACTCTGAGGGTTAGGTGGTAGAATGCTTTGAGCATTAACCTCGCCTGGTGGTTATCTTCCACTAAAGAGTGTTATCATATCTTATATCCTGGTTGGACTGTATTAATACAGATTCTGGCCGGGCAAAAGCAAATATACAATTCTAAATTATTTTGTAAAAGGTACCTTTTCTGGCCAATGTAGACACATAATATAAATTATACATTGTAAAAAAAAAGAATATCACACAAACATAAAATTTGATATTTCCAAAATTCTGGTACCCAAGAGATAGCGAAGAAGAATCTTGAAACTCGAAGACACATTCAGAAAGGAACTCAAAGGACAGTTGACCAATTCTGACCTTCTCTCTTATCTCCAATACCCAGGTTCATACACCCTCCCATATGATTATCACTCAAGAGGGCGTAATGGGTTAAGGACAAGATGATTATTATCACTCAAGGGGGCGTTATGGGTTAAGGACGAGAAGCAGTACAGAGGAGTAGTACGCTAAGTCAAACTGATTACAACTATAGTAATATCGCCTTCATTTTACTGCCCGATTAGGACTAACAAGTCCCATCATTCCAGCAGGAAGCCCAAGACGTGTTAATATGTGACGAAAATCCCAAATCTGAGAATAACTTGTCACGTACCGGCTGGGTTTCGAACCTGCAACCTCTTGATAGGCAAACAGACGCGCGATACTACTGATCTACCCAGTTGCAAGATTCTCACGACTCCTGTCTGCAATCATTTAGGTGGTCGAAATACGCGATGGAAAATCACCCCTTCACGACAAGAAGAAACCGAAACTATGGAAACAAAATAATATTCAATGAACACGATTGCTACGCAGAACAAAATTTGCTTCAGAGAAAAAAATCTTCAGAGGAACACGGAAATTAATTTTAACTGAGAATCAGGAAGGGAGAGAGGGGAGGGAGGGAGATAGAGAGGGGGAAAGGGGAGAGAGAGAGAGAGAGAGAGGAGAGAGAGAGAGAGAGAGAGATAGATAGATAGAGAGAGGGGGGGTTGAGAATATTGAAACTATCAATGCAAAAGCTCTTTCATAAAGCAAAAAGTCACCATACTTTTCTATTTTTCTAAGCTAAATAATGACAAGGATAGAAATGAAACATGAAATGTAAGTATACTAGTATTTTGTGTATATTTATAACAATCCCTATGAAAGATGTGTACGTAACGCTTTTTAGGACCGTCAAAGATACAAATTACATTTAATCAACGGAGAAACATGACGAACGATATGAACTTATTATGCACAAGAAATAATCCCAAATTATTTGAACAACTTGACCTTACCAATTATCAAATCATTTGCAAGGTAATTTCGGGGCATTACAACCATGGACTTGATTTTTAACACTTTCTTAATGAATGGGTTTATTTTTTTCAGGTGTATATCGAAGAAAAAAAAATCAAATTACCTAAATGTCAAATTTAATTTATCAAAATCAACAAGTGGTCTCAGTCGAAAATTCAAAAGTATCCAGCAAAATTTAAAGTTATCAAAATCTACAAGTATCTGTCAAAATCCAAAAGTATCCAGCAAAATTTAAAGTTTTCAAAATCTATGTATCTGTCCAAATCCAAAAGTATCCAACAAAATTTAAAGTTATCAAAATCTATACAAGTTACAAGTATCTGTCAAAATTCAAAAAGTATGCAGAAAATTTAAAGTTATCAAAATCTATGTATCTGTCAAAATCCAAAAGTATCCAGCAAAATTTAAAGTTATCAAAATCTACAAGTATCTGTCAAATTCCAAAAGTATCCAGCAAAATTTAAAGTTATCAAAATCTATGTATCTGTCAAAATCCAAAAGTATCCAGCAAAATTTAAAGTTATCAAAATCTATACAAGTATCTGTCAAAATTCAAAAAGTATCCAGCAAAATTTAAAGTTATCAAAATCTATGTATCTGTCAAAATCCAAAAGTATCCAGTAAAATTTAAAGTTATCAAAATCTACAAGTATCTGTCAGAATCCAAAAGTATCCAGCAAAATTTAAAGTTATCAAAATCTATGTATCTGTCAAAATCCAAAAGTATCCAGCAAAATTTAAAGTTATCAAAATCTATACAAGTATCTGTCAAAATTCAAAAAGTATCCAGCAAAATTTAAAGTTATCAAAATCTATGTATCTGTCAAAATCCAAAAGTATCCAGTAAAATTTAAAGTTATCAAAATCTACAAGTATCTGTCAGAATCCAAAAGTATCCAGCAAAATTTAAAGTTATCAAAATCTATGTATCTGTCAAAATTCAGAAGTATCCAGCAAAATTTCAAGTTTTCAAAATCTATACAAGTATTTGTCAAAATTCAAAAAGTATCCAGCAAAATTTAAAGTTATCAAAATCTATACAAGTATCTGTTAAAATTCAAAAAGTATCCAGCAAAATTTAAAGTTATCAAAATCTGCAAAGTATCAGTCAAAATTCAAAAGTATCCAGCAAAATTTAAAGTTATCAAAATCTACAAGTATCTGTCAAAATCCAAAATTATCCAGCAAAATTTATCTGTCAAAATTTGTCGAAATTGAACAAGTATTAGTCAAAATCCAAAATTATCCAGCAAAATTTATTTGTCGAAATTGAACAAGTATTAGTCAAAATCCAAAATTATCCAGCAAAATTTATTTGTCAAAATTCAACAAGTATTAGTCGAATTCCAAAATCATCCAGCAAAATTTAAAGTTATCAAAATCTATGTATCTGTCAAAATTCAGAAGTATCCAGCAAAATTTCAAGTTTTCAAAATCTATACAAGTATTTGTCAAAATTCAAAAAGTATCCAGCAAAATTTAAAGTTATCAAAATCTATACAAGTATCCGTTAAAATTCAAAAAGTATCCAGCAAAATTTAAAGTTATCAAAATCTGCAAAGTATCAGTCAAAATTCAAAAGTATCCAGCAAAATTTAAAGTTATCAAAATCTACAAGTATCTGTCAAAATCCAAAATTATCCAGCAAAATTTATTTGTCAAAATTCAACAAGTATTAGTCGAATTCCAAAATCATCCAGCAAAATTTAAAGTTATCAAAATCTATGTATCTGTCAAAATCCAAAAGTATCCAGCAAAATTTAAAGTTATCAAAATTTACAAAGTATCTGTCAAAATTCAAAAGTATCCATCAAAATTTAAAGTTAACTAAATCTACAAGTATTAGTCAAAATATTCAAATGTGAGTCAAAATCCAAAAGAGTCCAGCAAAATTCAGATCAAAATTTCAAGTATCAGTCAAAAAAATCAAAGTATCTAGCAAAGTTCAATGTTATCAAAATCAACAAGTACTCTCAAAATCCAAAAGTATCCAGAAAAACAAAAGGTTTGAAAAATCTACATTATCATTCGAAATTATCAAAAGTGAACACCAAAGGTAATGAACGAAATTCAAAATCCTGCAAATTAAAGAGGTTCAAAAATTCTGGACATGTTCAAAATTCAGGTGAGAAAATATTTTTTGCTACTTTACAAGTATGGTGACTTTTTGTATTTTTCAAAACGAGATAAAGTAATCACAGCTTTAGCCAGGGAGCATGCAAATTCCAAGGGAGCTAAAGACTATTCATTATGATAATGAGTGTGAGTGAGTGAGAGAGATAGAGAGAGGAGACAGAAATAAAGTTGTATTGTGAGTGAGAGAGATAGAGAGAGGAGACAGAAATAAAGTTGTATTGAACAATAGCACAATAAATTACCATATTTCTCTTACAAAAAAAAAAAAAAAAAAAAATAGGAGTTCTCTTTTTCCATATTCAGGCAAACCCGAATATAGAAGAACTCAAGGAACTGGATTTTTTTCTCTCTTATATCCAGGTTTTTCTTGTATCCAGTTCTATTATATCCAGGTTTCAATGTAATTAGTTTTAGACATGTACATTATTTTTTGTTGAAACAATGACCAAGCAATACCTATTGTAATTTTCAACAAAAAAAAAAATAGAAATTAAACACACCTCCACCTGGTGTACGAGAAAATGAACAATATTTTCCATTCAGGTGAGTCAACCAACATGGTACGGAGAAAACTTTTTCAAACAAAGTTTTATCACAAAATTACAAATGGTAAAAAAAATGTTTGTAAATAAATGTTTTGTATTATGTTTTGGAATATGTTTTGGGGTGTACTGTCATATCGAGACATACAACCCTTGGAAATCAAAATTATTTCAAAATATTTTTTTTTAAAATAAGGACCAGAAATTCTCTTATAATTATTACAGAATGTCTGGTCCTCCTCTGAGAGCATGGATTCACTTCTGAACCGGCGCTCTCACGTGGGTTCAAGAGAATGCCTTTGGCATTAGCACTACCCTTGATCAAGTTTTGTTTCTGTAATTATTGTAAATATTCCTCGTGTCTATATAAAATTAATGTAAATAAAACTTGATGATTGAATTTGTATAATAAATAAATATGGAAACATTCTGACCACTTACTCACATTACTCTTGCCCACCCTGAGTTGGGCCGGGAGTAACCTACATCACAAATATTCAAATTTGAGTAAAAACTGGACATCCATTCAGTCTTAATCTTGTTGGACGGACGTTGCTTAATCTCAGTGCTCTAACCGAAAACTGGTGTATTCAACATGCCAGCGACACTTGGCTACCCTGTATTCTAATAACTATTTAAAAGCATATCCAATTTCTACTATGACGTCAATAACTCGGTAATAAAATACATAATTAACACAGAAAACATTTACGTCATGGGTATCTAACATTATACATGCATATGCAGTTATGCACGTACTACAAGTTAACATTAATTCTTTGCATGATAAAAAATCAACAATAATAATATGCTTGATTCACAATCACAACTACCTTCATCACAAGATTTTATCTTTTGAAGGTGGGTATACCCTCACTACTTGTTGACGAAGTTTATAATAAATACATGGAAAATTAAAAAAAAAATATATAAAAAATTTCAGGCACCAACCTTAAAAGCAGAATAATTAAGGCGATGAACTCGTAACATGGAGGTCGATGGTTCGAGTCCCATGTTCGAATCATTTTAACAAGGCGCGTTTAAGTTAGTAATCCCGTGACACACAGTACAATAAATTACCTTCTATGTACGTATTTCAGGCGCTCACCCAGAAATGTTTTATAAGGCGGCGAACTTTACTTTTAACTTTACCCGCTCGCACCTTACTTTTAGATTAAAAAAAACCCGCACCAATGTGGGTGTATTCTCGCCCATCCAGAGAATGCAGACCATGGGGAATGATGCCGGTGCAGACCTTGATCTCTTAACCTGCTCTATGGCACAACTTATGAGCTATTTAGATTTTAGATAGGTAGTTTATAAGCTAGTGATAAGTGTTTTTATAGGCTATATAGTCATAAGTGTTTTTTTGTGTTTTTTTTTTTTTTTTTTTTAAATTCTAGTCGTAAGTGTAATATTATTGTTTTTTGTATTTTTTTAGTATTTTTGATTTTGTTGTAAAAATGGGCTTAACTCGTAAACTTGTAAAAAAAAAAAAAAAAAAAAAACTTGTAACCATGAGGTCGGTGGTTCGAGTCCCAATTTCGGTTAAAATTTAGCAGCGTGCGCTTTAGTAGTTAGGACATCACGAAAGTGATTAACAAAAATATGATAACTTTTAAAAACTTTTTTTTTTAATTTCAAATTTCACTCATTGACACATTGAATTATTGGTTCTATTTTAAAAACTTGCAAACGGTCCAAATGAAGGTGCTAGTCTGGTAATCCAGGTAGCTTGGAGATCGATGGGTTCGAATCCCAGCCAATGCATTAAATTTTGCATAAGACTATTTGTTAAAAATAATTTGATTATATTTTTTTTTAATGTGTATAATCTTTTTTTAAAAAATATTAAAATTTACGAGAGAAAAAAGTAGAAATAACCTACCCACAACAAGGAATGTAAAAAGTCAGCAAGAGGATTCCAACATTTCTTCTCAAGTCTAATAACCAATTAGTAATTTTTTGCCAACTCTGAAGTAACTTGTTAGCAAAAATCCACCAAACAGAGGAGATCAAAAAAATAATGGTATTTCTAATGAACAATGTTACAGAGGTTACATAGAAGAAAGAAAAGATTATTTTAACAAATTAAATTTAATTGAATTCATCAATCGAAATTAATGTTATAATGGTTCATAAAGAGGTAAAATTGATATTTAACATGAAGGTGAGAGTAACTATTTCTCGTTAAGTCTTTGCAAAAACTGTTTCATGCGAATAATTTGCACTGTTATCACAATTTTATCAACTGTAAATTATGACTCCACCGATTACAGCATAGGTTCTACACGTCTGCAATACTAATATTATGTACATTTGTACTTGTTAGATATGTAAAATGAACATTATATTTTTATGTATACGCGGAACTGTAAATTACCATGGATAAAAAATGCGAAATTAACTAAGCCTTAGCAATATTATGGGATTTTTCCTTCTTCTTACTTCCGAGAAATTTCTAATATTAGAAATCGGAAGTATTTTTTTTATTTGCCTTAACTTTTCCATTTTTTTTTTTTTTTTTTTTTTTTTTTTTTTTTTTGTAAGATCCACAACAATGTCTTTATTGCTAAAAGGGTAGTAAATAAATAAATTAATGATGAGTACACAGCCTTTTTTATTTTGTAGCCATGAAACAGCAGCTACTGAAGACGCCTGAAAAAATATTTATATATTTTTTATATTGACGTACCGAGACAAAGAAATTAACCCATCACATGTCTAAGCACATGAAGTCACTTTTTCTCACTCTTGTTATTATTGCAGCGGAATCATAACCAACAGGACGGTGGTTCGAGTCGAAGAGTGGCAAATTTTAGTAAGGCAGGATTGCAATGATGTGATGACACTTGCGATTGACATAGATATGATAACCTACAGTTACTGTACAATCTGTACATTATTAGCACTACTTGTACTTTTTACAAATAAGTAACACGTGGTAATAGGACTAACACCACTAGAATTGACCACACTGAACCGAAGATTAAAAACCGCTGGTACAAAAAATTATGCCAGACTCTCATTCCAGAAAGAACTCTCATAATACCCAAATCTCTTTTTCAGCCGTCACACAACGCACTATGATTAGTTCTGTAAATTAACCAATCAGAGTGCGTTGTGTGACGGCTGACTATTTTCTGGAACGAGGGCCAGGAACGTTTTAAGCTAACAGAAATTGTATAGATATCGACCTTATAGAAGACCTAACTGGATGGACACTGATGTCCGTAGGTTGAGAACAGCTGTTAGAGGCATAGTTCACAGTCATTATAACAGGAATCGCTTACACATACCGGAAACCGGAATAATGCGTATGTATATTTATGAGGTGCTATGTTACGTATAAGAGAGAAAAAATTCCAGGACAAATTAAGCTCTTTGTGTAAGGGAAAATAACCTTTGTCTGAGAAAATCCAAGTCAAATTTATCTCGAAAGTGAAAAATTCGGGTCCCTTGAGTTTACTTAGATCCAGGAGTAGTTATTATTCTCCTAGAAATCAAGGCCGTAAATTAGCTACCTTGAAATGATCAGGTTGACTGACATCGACGAATGTTGAGCCTACTTTCTAGTGACGTCATATCTGAATGAATGAGATAACGGTAAATGAATGAGAAATGAATTCTAAATCCATATTTATTTATCTTCTTCTTCTGTTTCTTCTTTTATTCTATCTTATCCAGTTATCTCGCTCAAGCAGGGTCGACGTTGTTCAACCTCATGGCAGTGGCGGCTCGTCGGGTGAAGACACTGAAGACATTTTCACCTAATTTTGAACGGTGAAAACACTACTCATAATCCCTTGAACATGGCACAATTGATCTAACTCAAAGAGAGAGAAAAAAAAAAAAAAAAAAAGAGTAAGCTTTGTGTAAAATAGATCAATGCTGCTTAACATTTCATGTTACTTTCCAAGGAGAACACCAAATGTGAAGACAATTCGAAATTGTCTTCAGTTGTCCTTGAATCAACCAATCAGAGTTGAGTATTTCCAAGTAGGTATCATGAAATATTAGGCAAGAACTATATCTATGTAATATGCTACTGAGGACAGTCTTCAGTTGTATTCAGTTTACATTATCCACACGACCTCATACGAAATGTCACGAAGCCACATACCATGTGAGATGTCATGTGTTTTTGATATTGACATTGTTGCCAGTAGCATTATGCCAGACCTAGGAAACCAGTCAATGATTTAGCCTCCCATATCTAGCACAATCTTGTAATATTAAAATAATAATAATAATAATAACGTAGGCGTTAGGAAAGCAGGATTTTGTGTCAGGAATTTTGGATATTATTTCTCATTTTTTGGGTTCTAGTTTTGTACATAGTTCCTAAACGATAGCCGATACCAATAAATTTTAACTATTTATGTATCTTGTCAACTTACTATAGTCTTAAAAAGGACATCTCGATTGAAGTCAAATCTCGGAAATAATTATTATTTAATGTAGGTACCGAAATTGAGCCAAATAAGATAATCTGGTATCTAGTTGTTCCATGAAGTTTTTAAATAGGGACAATGGTGGTCCTGTTTAAGATCCTGACTATGGAACCACTTTAAAAAAAATCATGAAATTAGACGTGTTGAAATGAAATTCTCAAGAGAAAATTCTGTTCAGGCGGTGTAGTATTATTTTTAATAAATAAATACGTCTTACATGATTTGAGGGATTTCTTTAAATTTAAAATATAGCTCTTGAAGTTTGTAGAAATTTAGCTATGAAATTAACTTGGCAACATTGTATCTCTTATCTTTAGAATGTAAACAAAACTTGTTGCGCACTTTTTAAATTTTATTAGATTATTTTCAAATCTTTTCAACGGTAATCAAGTGACTTTTAATTGGTGTAACTAATGCCGTATTTTTCTTTCTAACCAAAGTTAACCAAACGGGAATAAAATGAACCAAACTGGAAGCAAGTCATTTTTCTTTTGGAAGAGGAAAAATTTCCACTTCCAAAGTTAACCAAAGTGGAAGTAGAAAATTCTTGCTTCCAGTCCTTTTATAGGTTAAGTCCATTGTTTATCTTTAAAAGTAACCAAACGCATTTTTCTTTCACGAATGACCTTGGAATAAAATGGAAATATTTGGAAAAAACCTAACCAGGAAAAAAATTTTAGTTAGAAAGAAAAATACGACTCAATTAATAAAGTTATTTCCCAGTATTTGATACAGGATAGAAACATTATTCCTACCTGATCTGACCTGTGCTTTTCATAAGAAGTTGAATATGAAGTAGCTATGTACTTCTTTCAGTGTCAGAAATAACATTATAATTATGCAGGTAGCTAAGCACACAGCTTCCAGTGAAGTACTTAAAATTATTGAGGCAATATCTGTGTTTTTCTTAAATAATCATTTAAACATCAATGGTAACACAAATTTAAGCTGATTTTATATTTGTAGTAAGTATATTTTCTTAGATTTATTATGTAATCTGGTGGTGGATTTTCTTCCAGTTTTGGATTGTAATTTTTAGTCTTCAACTAACTTTCTTTCCTTCCCAGTTCTAACCTCTCTTTAAAATGTTGTACCTACCTATCTACTGAGGTATAATCCAAATATTTTTATTTTAATTCCTTTTTACCAACTTTTAGTTAATATTTTTTTATGAAGATGAATAACTAATAACAATATTTCAAAGAAACAATGAGATTCCCACAAAATCATGGGGTTCAAACATTAAAAGTAACCCCATTCAGATTAAGAAGTAATGAGGATAAGAAAGATATTATGATTACTGGATGTCCAATTTCTCCAATTACTATAACCACCACTAAAAAAAAGCAAATGCCTGTCCCACAGCCATACAGTTCAAGCCTGAATGGCTTATGAAAAATGAATGGCTGTGTACCAGCTCAAGTGTTGACAAATTATTCTGCTGGCCTTGTTTATTTATTAAGTACCAAGTGTTCTTCAAAAAAAGTACCTATAAAAACTTATATGATGCAAAACTGGTATGAGAAAAAACCATGCTCTGCAGGGAAACAGCCATAACTTACAATGGGCTGTGTTTATGAGACCATAAGAACTAAGATCTGATAAATTAATAATTTTATTTTTTCAATACTTCTGGGTATAATTTGTCTTCACCTAGTCTTGAAGTCAGGAGCCGCCACTGCCTCATGGTTGAGGTTGATTGGCTTTGGCACATTTTTTACGGCTGGATGCCCTTTCTAACGCTAACGATTTCATTAGATTGAAGGTCCTGGATTAGGACGGGGGTTTTACCCTCCATTCGCTGGGAATCGTACCAGCAAACCCACATTAACCTCACCCAGCCTGGGTAGGGCCGGAATTGCTACGTCCGGAAATACTATTATTCATATTATAGCATGTCTTTATTCATACAAGGAATAGAAAACATATCCTACGAGAAAAGTTTTTAATTAACATGAAAGAAAGAAAAAACAGACGCCAAGGTAGGGCAGTGGGGGTTTAAAAGGTTTTTTATGTTTCCATTGATAAGAAATTGACCTTCAACTGTCGAGAGGGTCAACTCGTTATTGATAAGAGTGATAAGATATCGAAGAAAGGAAATTACCCATCGGTTGAGTTCTTTAATTGATTTCTTTTTGAATGAGAGAAAATGTTATCGTGTTATTGATTCTTGAACACAAGAATCAATGTCAGAGTTCCTCGAACTACCAACCTCCAGGTTTTGAGTCCGCCAGCTTAACAATCGAGGTAAGGAATTCTACTCAGACTGGATGAGGTTGATTTCTTTTTTTTTTTAAGATGAGTATTTCATAGCCTTTTCTTATTTCGTAGCCATGAAACAGGAGCTACTGACGTTTGTGGTCTGTGTTGTAGCCTGCTTATTCCGTAGTATGCCTTCCCTCCGATGGGCGAGAAGTGACACATTACTTCCAAATTAGGTGCTGGGTCAATACGAGCGCACCGGAAGGTATACCTTACAAATAACTGTAACCAAATTTTGAATACAATTTTTTTGTCGGCGCGGGGGTTCGAACCCGGGACCTTTCTCATGGGACATTCCGCTCTATTAAAATAATAATAGTACTCTAAGAATATTATTATTATTATGTTAGGTAGGTAAAAAGGAACACGTAACATAAATAACGTAATGTATGAGTAATGAGCATATACAGGATGTTTCAGAAAAGTGTGCATTAATTTTAACCACGTATTTTATCTACCATTTTAGGGGGGGTCAACTCTATAACAAAATGGGCGAAAGTGCTTCATAAGGGAGATACACATCTCTAAAGGTTATTAAAAAAAATCTTAGATTTTGAATTACGCCTTACCTGTTAGAGTTATTGAAACGCGGAAAAAAATTGACTCCCAATACAAGATGACGCCGTTATTTTGATGTGAGAATTGAGGTCATTGCACTTTCAGGGACGGCCACAGGGGGGTTAACTGAAAGAAAATAGGCTCCTTTATGAAGCACTTTCGCCCATTTTGTTATAGAGTTGACCCCCCCTAAAATGGTACATAAAATACGTGGTTAAAATTAATGCACACTTTTCTGAAACACCCTGTATATGGTAGTGACCCTGAAACCCAATCAGTTCTCATTCAACTCAGAAATATACAGGGTCTTCATAAAGTCTCACCCAGGCCTAGGTTTCTCGAAAACGACTCAGAATATCAAAAAACGCAAAAACCCGTATTCCTTTATATTTAGGAGGATTGATTTTCAGCCAAAAAAAATTTGCCTACACGGCCCCAGTCAGGCTGGGCATGGACCAACTTTAAAATCTTAAATAGAATGGTATGTCTTGTGGCATATTGTTTTAAAGGTCTTATTGAGAGAAGTTCATTACAATAAATTTCAGTGTGCTACAACTTACCGTTCTTGAGATACAGGGTCGGACGTCCTGCGTAATATCCATATATTTTGACCTATAACTCGTTAACCGTAAATTATGGAGAAAATTTTTATTGTTAATAATAACTCCTTATGACAAGACCTTTCGAACAAGTTATAACTCGACATACTCTGTTGATGTTAGTTTCTGGTCGGTTTCGTCAGCCAGCCGGACGAACAGTCGAAAAAAATTTAACGAAAAAAACAAATCGACTTTTAACTTGTTCGAAAGTTATTGCCAAAAGGAGTTATTATTAACAAGAAAAATTTTCTCCATAATTTACGGTTAACGAGTTATAAGTCAAAATATATGGATATTACGCAGGACGTCCGACCCTGTATCTCGAGAACGGTAAGTCGTAGCACACTGAAATTTATTGTAATGAACTTCTCTCAATAAGACCTTTACAACAATATGCCACAAGACATACCATTCTATTTAAGATTTTAAAGTTGGTCCGTGCCCAGCCTGACTGGGGCCGTGTAGGCAAATTTTTTATTGGCTAAAAATCAATCCCCCTAAATATAAAGGAATACGGGTTTTTGCGTTATTTGATATTCTGAGTCGTTTTCGAGAAACCTAGGCCTGGGTGAGACTTTATGAAGACCCTGTATATGTATGTATGTATGATCTGGATCACTGTAGAACATCACGCCACTGACCGTTGATAATAATTAGCAAGCGCAGCGTCAATGGCAGGTTGAAATACGTTGAATACAACATCCAACGCCCAGCGAGGTTAGGA
The DNA here is from genome assembly GCA_024516035.1 of Bactericera cockerelli. Lineage (NCBI taxonomy): Eukaryota > Metazoa > Arthropoda > Insecta > Hemiptera > Triozidae > Bactericera > Bactericera cockerelli. The sequence continues at coordinate 9,607,629 of CM044964.1, forward strand.
ATTGGACGGAAGACCATTCACTTTAAAATTCTTGTGATGCTGGCTACTCGCGGCCCAATCCAGGCTGGGGGAGGTTAATGGGGATAACTGGTTGGTAAGTTTCCAGCGCATGAAAGGTGACACCCGTGTTTGGATTTGACCTGAGCAATTGAAAAGGGACATAGTAACCTAGAGGTCGCGGGTTCGAAACCCAGCCGGGACATGACAAGTTATACTCCCATATATATATTTGGGATTTTGACCACATAACAATACGTCTAATCAAACAGAATTAAATTATATTTTATTTTGTTCACATTCTATTCAAGTAAAGTCACACAAAGTTTTTGACTTTGGCAATCCAGAGAGAACACTTGCTGCGTTACCTCTCTGGATTGCTAGAGACAATACGTTTTGGTTTTACTGGTGGAATAATGGGCCTCACATTAGTCCTAGTCGGGCAGTATAAATGAGGCGATAATATTATTGTACCTGCATTGAGACTCGAACCACCGACCTCTAGATTACGAGTCCGCTCATTCCCTGCCTAAGAGCCAGATTATGAATTTTTTCGAAAAAATCGATCTATCAGGATAATTAACGAGTATTTCTGAACTTGGGACGAATTCAATGTGATTAATGAGAGACAAAAAGTGATCTAGTATTATTTTAAGAATTCTAATTCTCGTGACGCTGGCTTTTCCCGGCCCCACTCAGGCTGGGTGAGGTCAATGTGAGTAGCAGGTTTGTGAGTTTCCTACGAATGGAGGGTAAAACCCCCGTCGTGATATGACCATGGCAGTTGAAAGCGACGTTAAACCCCAATTTAAAAAAAAAAAAAAAAAAAAAGTTCCTCAAGTCAGAGTTTCAACCAATCACATCGCACAATAGCCCGAGTTGATTGACAGTCTGGCTTATCCTAACTAAATTCCTGTTTCATGATTCAGGATTCGACCCGTAGTTGTTACCTTTAGAAATCGAAATATACAGGGTGTCCCACCAAAGTTGGACACCTCAAATTACTCGGCCCCTGAAAGAGTTTAAAAAATAAAAAATCCAAGGGTACATGTTTGTTCTAATTGTGCGGTTTCAGTCATGATTTTTTTTTTATTATTATACAGGGTCGATTTTTTATACAGGGAAATTCAGGTAGATCCATTTAAAAATCGAAAGTTAACACCACAATTTCTGACTTTTCAACCATCCTATATATAAAAAAAAATTCAGCATGATTGAAACCGTATAATTAGGACTTGTACCCTTGGATTTTTTGTTTTTCAAAAACTCTTTCAATAACTCTTTGAGGTGTCCAACTTTGGTGGGACACCCAGTATTGGATAAGTTAAATTAACTTATGAATTGGTAAAACAAGTGAAAGAAAGAAATTCTACACCTCACGCTTCCCTCACGTGATTTTTTGTCACACTAGAAACTAGAAACAAATTTCCGTGTTGTAAATTTTCTCTAATTCACCTTACCTCTTCACCCATTCTCAGTTTTCTCTCTGTTGTATCAGTGTACTCATACATATATACACTATGTACAATAGTGTACATAATTATACACAATCAAGCTCGCCGGTAGGCGAGCGCTCGTCAAGTAGCGCCAGCCAACCGGCCTATATTAACACGAAACAGAGTTTATATGTATTTTGTTTTAATGTTTTTGCCCACTTCCCGCTAACTTTTATCAATTTTTATTTCAAATTCGTAATGAGACGCAAAAATAGATTGTGTTTCACGAAAGCGCGAGGTTCCTACGTACAGTTAAAGTCGTTTTCTGGCCACGCGTAAAATCTTGAATTTCATGAAATTATTCATACGGGTTTTTTTTTCAGACCAATTTTCTGTCAAGGGTACAGCAACGTGTGCTTATCGTGGAAATACGTGAGCTACGTTTTTGGATAGGGAATTTTTATTTCTGCATACCTTTTATAGTTTCAAGTATTTATTTTTTATAGGATAAGAGATATAGCCTTCTAAAATAAAACCGGAAAGTTGCACAGAGCCGCCCCTGGTTATCTTGGAGCTACGATTGTGGTATTTTTTGAAAGACCTTATCATAGGAAAAAATATAAAAATATAACCAAAGTATTACACTGGACCAAACTTGAGTTATAGCCTTTAAAAGGAATACTTATTATGGAGCCCAGAGCCGTCTATTGTTATCCTAGAGATGTATTTTTGGTGTTTTTAGAAAGGTCTAGTCAAAGGGAATGAGATCACTTAATTTCAGATGGTTGAAACAAGTAGAAAAGTATTTAAAGCCCTCTAAAGGAATATCTATAATGAACCCTGGAACCACGCCTAATTATCCCACGTGGATGACTGAAGGTTCTTACTAAAGGTCTAATTACGCAAAATTATACTACGATGTAAATAAATTTTTAGAAAAATCAGCGACAGTGTGAGACATAAAAAGAAAAAACTGATTTATATTTTATGAGAGTAACAAAAAAAACTTCGCCTCACATAGAACTTAAAATAAGGGTGGGATTTTATCATATTTACTTCATCCAAGCTGCCAACAGACCGGTTAATCAGAAAGGGAATAATAACGTTTTATAACTTCATTCAAAGATTTCTACATCAAGAGGTAAACTAGGTCTATATTATGAGAAGTGTATAAAATATTGGCCAGTAAGAGGGAAAAATATTGATTAATGTAGATCGAATAATGATAAATACCTATAATAAAATATTATGTATTGAGCAGTCTCTGTGGTCGTCGACTGGTGTAGGTAAAACACAAAGTTTGCAAGGTGACCTGGGTTCGAATCCCGGCTAGGTAGATTTTTTTTTTACTCTGTACTTTGGATGTCCGGTATTTTCGTGAGAAAAAAAAACAGTAGTTGCTTGTTTGAGTCAACCTCCTATGACCGACCGTTTAATTTCGAACGAAGTGAGTATGGTTTTAACTCGATCAACATTGATTTGTCACAATCTAATTATCCATCTACCTTTGTATGTAACGTGATATGAGTTGCATTTTTTGTCCAATCGAGCTTAAATTTTCAGGGTATTTTCAGGATATAAGCTTGCCTATTAATTTATAATTACTAAATGTACCTATATCTAGTATAATTTCTCGCTTCTTCTGTTTATATCTACTGATTATGCTGAAATGACACCATGTTTAGCAACTCGAAGTTAGGCAAATATATGGGTCAACATTTCTTAGAGCCATAGTAACAGGCAATTTCGGAACATACAATAATACTTGGCACTTTCATTTCCCTCTTTATTTTACCAAGATCGAATTTCTATCGACCTACCATGTATGTACGTAGGGACAACAGGTACATAATATAATTAAAATTGTATTGTAAACAAAACCACGAAACAGAGTTGTCCGTTTTTTAACGAGTTCATTACTAATTTTTCAATACAAGGTTAAAACACTAGTTGATTATTAATTAATTTTTTGTAATAGATTTTATGATTAAATAGGTATGTTTTTTTCTTCATTATTATATACCAGTTGAAGTTCCACAAAAGAAGCACCAATTATCACACCAACCTCATTTTAAAACGATGGTGACCAGTTGATTGTATTTGGTTTTTATGTCCTGATTTGAACTAGTCAGGACGGATGGTTTTACCCTCCATTCGCTGGGAATCGTTCCAGCTACGTACATTTACCTCACCCAGCCTGGGTAGGGCTGTGATTTCAGACTCACGTATTTAGAGAAAAAAAACAAATGCCAAAATAAATAAGTAAAAAGAAATAACACTAATGTCCTACCTAAAGGGCGGGGTTATTGTCTTCCAACCAATCTCTTAAAAAAATATATGGATATTACGCAGGACGTCTCTATCTCATGAACGGCAAGTTGTATAATTCACTGAAATTTATTGTAATGAAATTCTCTCAATGAGACCTTTAAAACAATATGTCACAAGACATATCATTCTATTTAAGATCTTAAAGTTGGTCTATGTCCAGCCTGACTGGGGCCGTGTAGGCAAATTTTATTTTTGGCTGAAAATTAATCCTCTTAAAAATAAAGGAATACGGGTTTTTGCGTTGTTTGATATTTTGAGTCGTTTTCGAGAAACCCAGGCCTGGGTGAGACTTTATGGATGCCCTGTATAATATAAATATAAATAAAAAAAATAGCCCTCAGGCGAGAGTCGATTATTACCTAATGTACTTATTGTAGAGATGGGTACGAGTAATTACTTTACTCAAAAAGTACCGGTTCTTGAGAGTAATTAGTATTAACTGGTTCTTATTTATAGAGTAATCAATTACATGAAAAAAATAATTGTATTCTCGAAAGCTTTGTTTTTCTTTAATACGGAGTGCGTGATTCGTATTATAATGGTACAATCACTTACAATGGTACAAGAATCGATTATTATACTCGTATATCGAGTACCGGAACCGGTTACCGATTCTATGAAATACTCAGTAGTCGGTATAACACACCGGATCCGCGTACCGTACTGGGTACCGGTTTTATGAAATACTCGGTTTTACACACCGGGACCGAGTACTGACGTATCGTACGTAGTAGTCGGTTACCGGTTCTATTAAATACTTGGTATTACACAGTGGGGCCGGGTACGATACCGGGTACCGGTTCTATGAAGTACTCGGTATTACAATATTACCCAAATACATATCTCTAGAACTGGGTACAGCAGAGAGAGGTACTTAATTGTTCCGATATTATCTATGAATAATATTCAGGCTGTCGGTATCCTAATATTTTTCTCTTTGTCTCGTAGAAACAAGTCTTCTATTTAAAACTTCTTTGTCAAACAATCGGATGGTTTAGGGAAATGTACATTATGTAATTCAGTTTATAAAATAGGAGGTGGAGCTTCTAATCTATTGAAACACTTGAAACTAAAACACCCAATAAATTTTGTGAACCGAGATTCATCTCCTACGTTCTGAATGCAAAATTGTGAGCTTTAGATTAGTCTACTGAATAATAAAAAACCGGTGCTTTTGTACTTGGTTCTTGAGTGATTACTCGAATCCATTATTCCATTTACATCCTCTCTCTCATAACCTCAAAAACCAAGTACAAAAGTAATTGGATAAATACTCGGTACTTTTAAGTAATCGATTACTGAAGTACCAGTTCTGTGAAATACTCGATATCACCCATCTCTAATTATTGCCAAAAATAATGAAACGGGGTAGTTTTCTGTTAGTGATCCTCGGTAGTGGGTTTCAAAATTTGAAAAGATCAACAAAATTGCTGAGCGCTATCTAGTGTCACTCAAATAAAGATCACACCTGTTATCTCAAGATTTCTCTTCTCTTCAGCAAGTACTGTGAAATTTTCTTTCAGCATCTTTTCAATGTTTTTTTCTATCATTTTTTTTTTTTTTTTTTTTTTTTCTCGTTGCAATTGTAATTATTTACAGAACAGTACTTGGGTCACAATATAATTTTCGAGCATGCAACTCATTAGGTATAACTTTTTTCCTTAAACAAACTAGTGTCACCTCACTAGTTCAATATAAAATACCCAACATTTTATATGATAGTCTTATAATATTACTGCGTATCGCAACATCCTTAAATTAAAAGTCTTTTTTCTTTTATCTGTTGATTAGTTTTTCTTTCATCTACCAGAGGAAAATCAATTAAATCAAAAAGTAGTGATATCCCCCAAAAAACACTACGTGTAAAAATAGTCGTCAAGTGTTGGAATGATTAAAAAGAAGTGATATCAAAAACGTCAATTTTCTATGTTTGAAGGAATTATTTTAATTCCTTGATAATTCAACCAAAATAATAGCCTCACAACAATAATACACCTTTGAGCAAACTTCGATTTGGTATTTTGAGAATTTAACCAAAAAATAGCCACACAACAAAACAATGCTCTTGTAAGAATAATGTTGCATAATTACAGAACCATTGTTCTTACAAGAGTATTGTTTTGTTGTGTGGCTATTTTTTGGTTAAATTCTCAAAATACCAAATCGAAGTTTGCTCAAAGGTGTATTATTGTTGTGAGGCTATTATTTTGGTTGAATTATCAAGGAATTAAAATAATTCCTTCAAACATAGAAAATTGACGTTTTTGATATCACTTCTTTTTAATCATTCCAACACTTGACGACTATTTTTACACGTAGTGTTTTTTGGGGGATATGTACAATAGTGTACATAATTATACACAATATGTACAATAGTGTACATAGTTCCATACCCACTGTCGCGATGTGCATGTGTTTTTTTTAAATACATTTTTTTAATAGGTGAAGGTCTCATCTCTCCCTATCTCCTATCACAAGTACATGCATGTATGTGGAATGTCAAATTGCTTGAAACACTTGTCGGCACATCAGTAGAGACGAGAAAGAAAATTAATGTCTCATCTACATATCGGTGATGACGCTGTTTGCTGAACGTGTCGCTAGTGGTGGTCTCCCACCGTGTGCAGTTGTGCACGCACACACACGCACGCACGCACGCACGCACACACACACACACACACACACACAAACCACAACACATAATTATACACACACCACAACACATAATTATACACACACAAATACAAAAAATAAATAGACCAACGAGCTTTTACCTTTCATGATTTTTGATTTCTTTAAAAAAAAAACACCAAGAAATATGAGACATACCGCCCAATGCACCTTCAAATAAGCTTTCCAATGATATACATAAATCAATTTTGCCAAAATAGGACGTGTTGCTTTGACAGCGACGAAATCTAAACTCTCGTGAACGAACGAGACGAAAGTGCTTTGCGTGTTAAACGTTCTGCCAAAAGATACACAATTTTACACACTGTGTGAAATCTCGTGAATACCACGGGATGCTTGTGTCTGCCGTTTTCCAACAGTGCAACGCCACCACTATCACATTTTTTTTTTTAAACATACGGCTGAGAGTGCAATTTAAGCGATGTGCCAAAAGATACATACATACACGCTTCAATCGCTTCATGCATGGCCACATTCATGGAATTATTGATTCGTTTATGTCGAGATAGAAATAGAGATGTCGAGAAAAATTGTTAGCCAAAGACGTGGGATTCCTGTCAACTGGGAATCAATCCAGTAATCCACAAGCTGTCGGAAAAATGTTGCCCGCCTGTGATCGCACGTATACAACAGTTCTCGTCAGACCACTGAAGTTAAGCAACGTCCGGCGAGGTTGGTGAGTGGCCACTTGAATTTGAACCCTCGTGATGCTGGCTATTCCTGACCCACCTGGGACTAGGTGTGGTTCCTGTGGGTAGCTCGTCTCGGTAGACAAGAGCGCGCGATTAGCTCAGTGGTTAAGCACTCGCTTACCATGCAGAAGGTCCCGGTTCGATCCCCCGTGCCGACAAAACTTTGTATTCTTAATTTGGTTACAATAGTTTGTAAGGGTCCTGTGCGCTTGTGTTGACCCAACACCTTAATGGGAAGTATTGTGTCACTTCTCGCCCATCAGAGGGGAGGCATAATACGGGATGGGTAGGCTACAACACAGACCACAAGCGTCTACAGTAGCTCCTGTTTCATGACTACAAAATGAAAACGGCTGTGAAACCCTCATCTTAAAAAAAAAAAAAAACAAAACAAAAAAAATCGTATGGTTAAAATCACTAATTTAATAATTTCACCTTGGATTATTTAAATAGGTATAGAAAATACAGAGAAATAGTATTCAGAAAGGTGAATATTATTTATTGATGGAACGTTATGATCTCAAATAATTCTGCGAAATTTTACTTCCAAATGATGTTTCAATGATGATGTTATTCAGTTATTGGCAATTATGTCTTAAATGGCATTCAATAACCCCGCCCTTTAGTTAGGACATGTGTAATGTGTATATTTTTTTTTTCTCCATTTTTTTTTCTTACAATTTTGTACATGAATTTGTTATTATGTGCTTATTGACTAACTGTAAAATAATAATAAAGAACATTCTTAAAAAAGTTTTTGGAGTAACATCAGAGCAGTTAGGAGCAGATAACCTGGAGCACTTTACTTCAGTAGCTTTTTTGTCTACACATTAGGACATCATCTATATTTTTTAACAACAAATATAAATACATTGGTCACAAGTGTCACAATAGATCTCATAGAGGTAGGTGTGATAATTGGGGCTTCTCTTGTGGGACCCCAACTAGTTACTATTTATAAATTCATAGGTGAGGATTATTGTTCGATGTGAATTGATCTTTCTCAAGCAATCAGACTGGTTATTAGCAGTTATCAACCATAAGAGACATGTTGTCAGATGTTGAGACAGCCTTCTGGTAAGGTATCAACCAACGAAAAAAGCGGGTATCAACCAACGAAAAAAGCGGTTATCAACCACTCAGAAGTATGGCAGATAGGCAGTCAGCACCCAAATGACAAGCATTGTCCAGTAGCCAGTGGTGGATTTGATGGATTCCCACAGCACAGAAGGAAGGGACATATCCTGGGCAGCTACGGCACTGGGGTTGACCATCGTGTCCATTTCTAGAGAGGGTTTTTGAAAATTCTAAGAATTCTCTTTTTTGTAATTTAAGTATTATTATCACTTACAATAAATTTCTAATATTAGAAATTGGAAGATTTTTTTTTAAATCAGAGTTTATAGAAGATGAGATTTATTTACCCATTCTAAATTAAGAATAGAACATATTGACAGGAGGTAACTTTCCCCATTCAGTTTGATCATTCAAAAATGTAAAAAAATTGCCTGCTAAAATGTTTTGTTTTAAACTTATGTATGTCATCTAATAAGATTAGTTAGTACTCATAACTATCATAACACGAAGGTCCTTCAAGTCTGAGTATGGTGATTAAGCTACCTACACAAAGTTGTTATTGTTGTTTGTTGTTGGTGGTGTTTTCTTATTATTATTTATTTATTTTTCATATGTTGGAGAAATTGACAACTACAAGAACAATCAATTATGTATATAATTTAAGATTTAGATAATTTGAAGTACACTGATGTATACAGAATATTTAATCAATTATCAACGGTAATAATTTTAATGCCAAGATAAAGAGTAAAATAAAAAATAAAACAGGTTTTATACTTCAATTCAAAGTCAATACTTGAAATACTAGTACCACTTGGTACTACAACCATTATCAAGTTTCAACATGCGGTTATAGGTAGGTATATGAAGAAAAAATTGATTATTTTTTTTATAATTTTCTCATAAAAACAATCTTGATCTTGATACCTGAATCTCTCAATTTAAGTTAGTTAGTCATGCAAAAAAGAAAAATAATAATTTGAATAGATTCAAGGTTAAATAAAATCAGTTTTGCTTGATCTGACTGGTCTATCCTTAATACAGATAATATATCTATTTTTTCATTTCAATAAAATTATTTTTCACACAACTAAATAAACAGAAATAATTGTTTATACATATACAATGTCCTCATGCTCAACTTCAATTAATACTAAAACTGTATTAAATTTCATAATTTCAAATACATTTGGTTAAGTAGGTATTGGAAAAAAAACTTTTTTTACTGGGTTGATTTTTTTCATGTTTTTTATGTTAAAAATAAATAGTAATTTTGAGTAAATTGAAAATTCTCAACACTTGTACAGATTAGTTAAACAGTTTGCCTTCAGTATTAATCACAAAACTATGACATAATGTCATAAAAAGACTTGATTGAAATCTGATTAAATTATTCAGACAGCTCTCCACACTATTAGGACAGCTCTCCACACTAATATATGAATATAATATAATAATAATATAATATAGCCCTCTGTCATCCCTATGGAGCATGGGCCTCCCCCTATGAGGGGGGTATTGGTATTTGGTATTATACCTATATGTTTTCATATAGTGTTTCTACTTTCTGTGTTATATGTTTGTTTTGTTAAAAAAATATGTTATCAGTTCTTTATATTGGGGAGATCCCCTAGTTTTTTTTTTCCGTTTATTTATTATTATTTTACCTATTCTGATTTATTATTATTATTGTTTCAGAATTTGGTTGCAGATATGTTTCCATGTTGTTCTGTCTTTCGCTAGACTGCACCAATTAGGACCAACTTTTTTATTGATTTCATCACGCCATCTTTTAAACGGTTTACCTCTGTTCCTTTTCTGGTTTAGGGGGGTCCATTCAGTTGTTATTTTTGCCCACTTCTCATTGTCAGATCTCATGACGTGACCAGCCCATTTCAATTTGAGTGTTTTTACCGTCTTTTCGATTCTTTTGGCCTTCAGTTTCTCATTCACTATTTGGTTCCTTACTCTATCCTCCTTTTTTATTCCCAACATGCTTCTTTGCATGCTCTGACCCGCAGCTTGGAAGAAAGGTTTGCATGCACACAAAATAAAAAAAAATGAATATAATATACCTAGGTGATTTAAAATAATCAGTACATTAAATTCTACTGAGTCTCTAAGGTCTAAATATAAAATAAGATCAAAATATTCTGAAAGCCAGACCATCATTCAAGTTGGAGTTTCCACCAGTCACAGTGCTCTAAAGTCTGGCTCATCTTTGCTATAATCCCATTTTATAATTTGGCTTTTATACAACCAAAAAATCCTGCTGGCAGAATAGTTTTCCAGTTGTGTGTAATGAAAAAAATCTTGCACTTTACAGTTGAATTATAAGTATTTTTTCTCTCATGTCTTTATGGTTTGATAATAATTCAAAATAAATGTCTGTATCAATTAATTTAGCAATAAACTTCATTATTTAAATAGGTGTATAACTGCAGGAGGCTTAATATTAGGGGCATATTGCATGTTTTTCACTGAGCAACTCAAATACACACTTGTGCACATTGTACTGCATGTCAGTTTTTATGCCTACCTATAATATTTTATGACAAAGTGAATAGTCAATGTTACGTAACTGTTGATTGAAGACCAACTCAGCGACTAATAAAAATTCTGTCAGTTAAAAATGAAAATTAACTTGACAGAACACAGCTGACTAAAAGAGTTATCATATTTGTGTTCATGTGATTTCACAATTACTCACTTCCTTTTTTTTAATTTTTTGTTAATCTTGAGACTCAAACAACCAACTTTTAGGAGTCTGCTACTTCATCAGTCAAGCTCTGCTACTATCATATTTGTGTTAATCATTATGTGATATCATAATAAAATATTTCATACTAATGCTAGTTAGTAGTGAACACTAGATCTATGGCCCTATTTCTCCACTAGGCTCTTTCAATAAACTATGATTGTGTTCATTGAATATCTTAGGAGCATGACTAAATGATTCATACTGACTCAATTTCTCCTGGATGATAATGAAAAAATCCAATAGAATTTATAGGTATGTGGTTTTATTCAGATATTAATAAGAGGCTTGATTGTGCCAATCAAGATATTATATGACTCATACATAAGTCTCAATCTTATCAGACACTTGCAAGCAGAGAAATATTACCCATTGAATGGAATGCTTTCAAGTGAGATTACAACAATAACAGAGATTTTATGTCTACAGATAGATAAATCAAATCCCATCTTTTACAGGTATTTTATTATTAATCTTCTTCTTTGATATGTAAGAACAAATTTATTTAAACTATGGTATTAACCTTGTTATATTAAAACAATTAATGAGAATATTAGCAAAAAAGGGCTCTTTAGTTTTACTCAATTTAGTCATTTGGTCTTTACTATGTGGAAAAAAACATTATTACCTGTGAAATATATAAGGAATTTTTGGTCCTACCTCAGCAGTATAAGCAAGGAATATTCTATTCCATTCTATTAATTGTTGGTCAAGTGCATAATATGCACTTGACCATATTATGATGCTAAGCACCATATTATGGTGCTAATCTGGTAATCCAGTAGAGCTGAGATCCATTGTTTCCAAAATTCCACCCAACACATGATATCTCAATCATATATAGAAAAATTGACCATTTAAGTATAAAAAGTGATAGACAACAGACCAATGAGACAGCATCAGAACATTTTTACATGCTCACATTGCAACAACACCAGAAGATACTTCCAATTTCTAATATTAGAAATTCCTTGAAAGTAAAATGATTTTAGTGGACTGTCTTGTCTTGTTTGGGTAGTGTAACTGAACACTTAATTCCCACACTTGGTACTCTAACCACTCTTGTAGATTATCAAGCTATCTATCTTAGAAATGAAGCACAGAATCTAAATTTACTGTAGCATCAGAAAAGCCCAAACATATGGCATGATGAAGACAAATGCAATTCCATTAAATAAACTTCCTGACATTAAGTACACATGAAAGTCAAGGTTTGAAATTATGAGGAAATTCAAAGAGAACATCAATCAACTACCTGAGTGGCAATTTCACTATGCTGTTTTAGTGGCTATTTAAATGTCCATATTTCCTAGTCTAAACAGAGCTACCCCAGACATGCAGTGTGAGAGAGCAAAAGAAAATGTGGCGTGATATTTCTGTTGGCGCCAGCATCAAGGGAAAAATGCTTGGAAAAATCTTGCATCACAAAACACTCTCCAATTTTCTTGTTACATCAGCTTTTAAATATTTTTCTGTTATCAGTATCAATAAAACTAAGAGGATATAGGACTTACCGTTTAAAATGTTATACCGGATGGATTTATTTAAAATTAAGAACTAAAATTACTGATAAGGAATGGCAAATGAACACTGCTGAACTGATCAAGTCGAACTTTTATCTTTTATCACTAAACTGACCGAATATTTGAGAATTTTTTCAAAACTGAACTTTTACAACGTAGCTTGTAAAAAAAAATAACGGTGTGCGTTCGTTCAACACAAGTTCATACAGCATAATAATCGAAATCGATTGTGCTGTGCGACCGTTATGCTGGGTGAATTTGTGTTGAAAGAACATTGTGCCCTGCGAAATTGTGTTGTACGAACGTTTGAGATGGTTAAAATCCATGAAACTCTTTCCATTTCCCCACCCAGAGCTCAAAAGTTTCCCTTGAGAAGAGAATAGAGAAATTTTATCTATGAAATAGGGAATTTTGCAGGGTGGAATAATGGAATAACCGTATCTCAATTATTATTTTTTACTTTTCTAGTTTTCTTTTTTCGTAGTTAAGAGTAGCTAGTGTATTATTAAAATACAGTGAACTAACAATCAAACGATTGGAAATTTATTTAAAAAAAAATAATATTAATGTAATAAGAAAAGTTTTATTTGAACGACAAAAAGCATCGACAGCTTAGCAGTACTCACATTACTGAAGTCCATAAGGTTGAACTATGGAAACTAGAGTGTCACCAGCCTTTGATTGAATCTATTGTAATCTATAGAAATGGGGATATGAAGAGAATAATGACTGCCTCTGTGGACAGGTGCAGACAAATGAACATCTCCTTGTCTGTAATCAGTTGGATGAACCCTGCACCCAACAAGATCTAACCCTGGCCAATCTAAGATATGTTGTTCCGGACATGAAAAGTAAAGTAAGTAATGTAATAAGCATGAATGGTTTTATGATCATCACTATTGTGAGACAGCAAGCCTGTCTAGAGTTAAAAGCTTGTTTATCCCAAAAAATTTCAGTTCCCTTCTTTGCCACATTATGCTATTTGTTCTTGTATCACTGAATCCCAATGAAAAAACAAGGTTTGTGTCATCTGACCCTCATCTTTTCTCTGGAGAGCCTCCAGATATCTGGGACTTGGGACTTAACACTGTTTCCATATTCCCAAATCCACTGTGCAATACATGTTGCATTGATTTTTTTCCCCTCTGAGATTTTCAATTTTGTTTCTTCTTTCATCATCAATAAGGAATTCAAGAATCTGGAATTCCAAATCTAAAACCCTTGTAAAAATATCTATTTTTAATAACATCAAGTCTATTAATCAATAATGGACTAGTTGACACAACTAGAGGATGGCTGAGGCCAACCCAGGTATCCTGTTTCTGGTGTGTCAGATCATAACATGCTGAAATGTGATATCATCCCTGCACTAACTATCAAAACACCAGCAAAGCTCCATTACCTAGTCCTAAATTATATAGACCAAAGCAACAAGTTATTTCTGTTTTCCCTATCATCTCCATCTCTTAGTATGCCCCAAACACTGGTGACTATCATCTCCCCATAATGAATTGTCCCAAGTCTGAATAACCTTGCTGAATTCATGCCCAGCCTCCATAAGAGCCCATGTGCATCTAGTTTTTCTTCACCATCCCTCAAATTCTAACCACCATTACCCCAATTCAACATTCATCAAAATGGTCTATGAATTGTCAAGCTATACCTTATGTTTCCATGATTTCCATGCTATACCAAATAAAGTTTGCATTGGCTACCAGTCATATTATATCTACAAAGTATAATCCAATACAAAAACCGTATTATGTCCTTTCATTTTAAAATTAATAAACTATGTACCTACCTGATTTTTACAAGTGAAAACATTCCCTCATAATCGAAACTAAACTTTGCTTCTTTTCTTTTAATTTAATTTTCACTACATGACTATTTTTTTAGTATAAGAAGGATATCCTGTCCCTGCCCTTATTTTTTGTGTTATATTGTAGGTACTTCAATTGAATTATAGATTTTACTTTGGGTTTCTCAGTCCCATCGATCATTTTCAATTCTGAGCCTATTCCTTTGTCTTTTTTTCTGTTCTTTTTCCTTTTTATTGTATATTAGAGTGGATCAAAAAATCATTTTATTGTATTTAATTAACGCTATACCTCGGAAAAGTTGTGGCTGTTCGAGATAAGACTTGTGAGCTAAAAAAGATTTTGGAACACGTCTTCCGGTCGCGCAAAGGCTTTCAAAATGGCAAAAATCCAAAAAAAAAAATAATAATAATAAATAAAAATAAGAATTTTTTTTAAAAAAATGTAAAAAAATTAATAACAATTTTAATGGTTTGCTATAGAATATACTAGTTATAAAAATACCAGACTAAAAAAAGACTAATGAAACCACCTTTACCAGTCACGCAAAGGCCTTGAAAATTCACTATAATTTGCCCTTTTTCAAGGAATTGAAAAATATAGGTAAAATTTTTATTTATCTGACTCCCCATAGAAATTATTACTTGCATGAAGGTCCAAAGAATCCACAGAGACCAAAAAAAATAAAATCGGACAAACCCTTCCGGTTGTGCAAAGGCCTTGAAAAGTTATCCTCTAAATCTTTGTACTTACATTATGTATATCATTCAGACCAGCTTAAAAATTGACCCAGAACTCACGAAGAAGAGTTATAGGTACGAGTATACGACAAATTCCATCCAGACCCTACCGGTATCTCAGTAGTCAAGACGTCTACTGGTAATCCAGAGGTCGTGGGTTCGAAAGGTGACCGGTAAAGGAGGTTTCATTGGTGTTTTTTTAAAACTCTTTATACTATTCTGGTCTTTTTATAACTAGTATATGCTATAGCAAACCAAAAAAATCGATTATAACTTTTTTTTTACATTTTTTTTTTTAATTTTCTTATTTTTTTTGGAATTTCGCCATTTTGAAAGCCTTTTTGCGACCGGAAGGCGTGGTCCAAAAAAATTTTTTTTTGCGCAAAAGTCTTATCTTCAACAGCCACAACTTTTCCGGGGTATAGCGTTAATTAAATAAAATAAAATGATTTTTCGACCCACTTTGTATACATTATTTTTTTCCTATCCATTATTTAATTCTTATAATAATTATATTTACTGTACATAATTATGTCTATGTATATCCAATAAAGTGTTTAATAATAATAATTATCTATCTTTTTGCTTTCAGAGACTTGCCATGCAAATCTTTAAGTGACTCCTGCTGCCTCTGGACATCTGGCTTTTCTGCTGCCTCCGGCTATCTGACTCTCCAGCTGCCTCTGGCTTTTCTGCTGCCTTCCTGTATTATTCATTTATTTACACCCTGATTAAGATTGTCTAGGCAACCATGTTTCATGTCAACCCACTTCTAAACAATGTAAACTTAATTATTACAATAAAAGAAAAAAAAAATAAAAAAAAATTGAAATTCTGATGTTCTCTATTTCCCAGACAAAACAAATAGCCACCACCTATAGCTTGTAAAAATGCAGTTGCATTTTTGTATTCAACGTTTCATAGGTGGAGAAAATAACCTGGTTCCCAATTAATTACAGACTGTAAAATTGACATTAAGAGTGACACTTCATTCGTCTGTCACTGTAATGTCAATTTTACAGTTACCAGAACAGCCAGAAAGATAAAATGGCCAAGCAGTGGTTCATAACATTTTTAGCATCGCGGCACACTTAGCATGAATAGATCAAAGATATTGGACTTAGCCGCAGACAAAATTTTGAAGATGTTTATAAAAAGAAAGAGATTTTGTATTGAACCCAACTAATAATGAGGGCTTTTTTTTATCTTCAGAAATTTTATAGCACATCAGCATTATAGGATGGGAATCACTGTGCTTACTTTATTAAGTAGTCACTGTAGCCGAGTGGAGTAGTCGATTCCCGGCAGCGCAGAAATTTTCTGCTTGGATGTCCGGGGTCCACTCATACCTCATGAGGAATAAGCGACCTCACTAGAGACAAGGTTCTGTTTTAACTTGGGTACTGGACGATTTGGCTTTCTTTTGTCTGTCTGTTAAGCGATAACACCCGACCGGATTCTTCAAAATTGTTATATTAGTATGTATACCATGTTCATTGGGGTCTTAGAATTTTACCTATTGTTTTTAGGCCGGCTAGGAAAGAACACTCGACCGCAGCGCAGGCTCCTACCTAGTAGAGGCAGACCTCAACTCAACCAGGAAAAGTCTATCCTGCTTGGTATAATACCTCGATACTGGGCAAGCTAAAGACGACTCTAGACGGGAACCTCAATTATCCATCACTATACCTCCATTCGTCACACCAGAAAGCCTTAAGTCTGGACGGCAGTCCACAACTTCGGCTATGACTTTGTGAAATAGTGTGATCGGTTGAGGGAGAGGGGGGTCGACAAGAGTCAGATTTTGCCCATCTGTTACCGTTTCGGCTGTAGAAACATTTTACGCCTGAACCTTCGACTCTCACCCGAAATACGGGCAAATATCACTCGAGTTGACATTACTTTTTTTTTTTATCTTCAGAAATTTTATAGCACATCAGCATTATAGGATGGGAATCACTGTGCTTACTTTATTAAGTAGTCACTGTGGCCGAGTGGAGTAGGCTAGCAAGGAGGGTGACCTAGGTTCGATTCCTAGCAGCGCAGAAATTTTCTGCTTGGATGTCCGGGGTCCACTCATACCTCGTGAGGAATAAGCGACCTCACTAGCGACGAGATTCTGTTTTAACTTGGGTACTGGACGATTTGGTATTAGTATTATTTATTAGTATGTATACATGTTTATTGGGGTCTTAGAATTTTACCTATTGTTTTTAGGCCGGCTAGGAAGGAACGCTCGACCGCAGCGCAGGCTCCTACCTAGTAGAGGCAGACCTCAACTCAACCAGGAAAAGTCTACCCTGCTTGGTAGAATACCTAGATACTGGGCAAGCTGAAGACTAGACTCTAGGCGGGAACCTCGCGATTATCCATCACTATACCTCCAAACCTCCATTCGTCACACCAGAAAGCCTGAAGTCTGGACGGCGGTCCACAACTTCGGCTATGCCTTTGATGACTTTTTGAAATAGTGTGATCGGTTGAGGGGAAGTTTTTAGGGGGGGGGGGGTCTAAGAGTCAGATTTTGCCCATCTGTTACCGTTTCGGCTGTAGAAGCATTTTACGCCTGAACCTTCGACTCTCACCCGAAACGTCCATCTCATTAAAATCAGAAGTTTCCGAAGAATTAAAAATTCAAATCAGGAACATCTATAAGTTCATAAGCGCTCTAGGAAGAACTAAAAGTTCCTAGAACCCTTGAAATCGGGAAGTTCCTGCAATATACATACAGACAAATGTCACTCGAGTTGACATTAGGTAGGTACTTACTTGTAAATTAGGGACGGGTTCTAAAAATCTCGAGATATACAGAGTGTCCCACCAAAGTTGGACACCTCAAATTACTCGGCTCCTGAAAGAGTTTTTGTAAAATAAAAAATTCAAAGGTACATGTCCTAATTATGCGGTTTCAGTCATGAATTTTTTTATACAGGGAGGTTCATAAGTCAGAAATTGAGGTGTCAACTTTCGATTTTTAAATGAATCGACCTGAATTTTGTTTGTGTAATGAAAACACGCATTTTCAATTTGCATCAAGAATTTTCATACAGGGTGGTTCATAAGTAAAATAATTACTTGTTTTTTTTTAATTTTTATTACGAATTAAGAATCTCCGCCCAATTTTTCGTTAGTCATATCAAAAAACAAACCTACAGGGTGAGACATAATTTTTTTGCAACACACTGTTTGTGGGCATCAGTAAAAGAGTCGTAGAATTGAACAGAAAGACTTAAAATGCAAGCAAAACTTCGGTTTTTTTAAATTAAAAAGTTATGGTGTTTAAACTAATATTGTCGCATGGACCAACCTGTAGATATTCTCTTAAACTATCTTGTGAGTACTCGAAGTTGTATAGAATTCAACGAAGACTTTGAATCGGGGGAAAAAACAAGTAAAAAACGCCATTTTTTAAGCCATTTTCAATTTGGTGTCCACACTGAATGATTTTAAAACTTGAAATGAAAAATAGGTAGGTGTAAGCACAAAATTGAAAATGGATTTTTAATTTTACGTCTCTTTGACTACCCATAGAAAGGGTGTTGCAAAAAAATTATGTCTCACCCTGTACAACACTTTAGTCTTGTTTTTCGATATGATCAACCAAAATTGTGTAAAATTAGGCGAAGATTCTTAATCCGCAATTTTTTTTAAAAAAAACTCGGTTTTAAAAATAACTCGGTTTTAAAAAAAATCAAGTCATTATTTCACTTATGAACCACCCTGTATAAAAAAAATTGCTACCAATTGAAGGTGCGTGTTTTCATTACACAAACACTTTCTATTCTTGTTATCGAAAAAATTAAACGAAATCGAATTTTTCGAGATTTAGAAGAAGAAAAAATTGGTCAAAAAAACCCACCATGTATGTAATATTTTAGTTTGAAAAAGTACTCAGAAACCATTTAGAAGTTAAATTATCAAATAAAATTCATGTCGATTCATTTAAAAATCAAAAGTTGACACCTCAATTTCTGACTTTTGAACCTCCCTGTATAAAAAAATTCATGACTGAAACCGCATAATTAGGACATGTACGTACCTTTGAATTTTTTATTTTACAAAAAATCTTTCAGGAGCCGAGTAATTTGAGGTGTCCAACTTTGGTGGGACACCCTTCATATACATAATATCTATTTATAAAATGCTTGAAGGTAACCTCTGTCATTTTTTTACTTTCCTTATCTTATAATAATAATTTAAATAAATGTGTAATAAAAGAGCAGAATTAAAGGACTTTTCCGTATCCGGTATAATCCTTATCTGCTTATAATTTCGCCACTCTACGCTGCTCATATTAAAGTAGCTACTCATGTTTCCTCACGAGGTATGAGTGGACCCCGGACATGCAAGTACAGACCCGAAAAAATCCTGCCGTGCTGGGGATCGAACCCAGGTCACCGTGCACGCTGCAAGCAAGCCAAGAGCGGTAACCCACTGGAATCACCCAAAATTTTCGATAGGTCAGTTTTAAGTGCCAAAATACTTTTTAGTGACCTCAGAGACAAAATCCAAGGTTTGAGACGTGTATCTATCCGTCCGTCTGAATAAAATATCCCAAAAACACTGCCAATTATGGACACAATACTTCCTCGTGATTGCTTCACATTGTAAACACGTGCCAATTTGGAGATTTTATAGAAAATTACTTGTACCTCCAAAACGGCTCAACCGATTTTCTTCAAATTTGTTTTATATGGTAGAATATCGTTTTTTCTACAATCTGAATTCCACAAAAAATTCTGTATCGGCAAGTCGTGGTCCTTATTTTTTTACTTTTTTGTCCAAAATTTCGGATTTTCTTAAATATCACAGTCAAATTATAATTAATTTAAAAATAAATACAAATAACCTGTGTCAAACAATAATATGCATATTCTTACAAAAATTCATCGAAATTGGGTGTACCGTTCACGAGATATAAGCGTTTAAGTAAAAAGTTAGTGGTCACAGGCGCATAGTCTCTTTCACCCAGAACCGCTGGTATGAATTCGATGAATTTAAAATGGGACCATCTACAGAATGTCTCCTAGATGTGTGTAAAATTTCATCAAAATCGGTTGAGTAGTTTCCGAGATTTGCGCGTTACAAGGAATCGTTTTTACAGACAGACAGACAGACAGACAGACAGACCGACAGACGGACACAAAACCAAATTTACTCAGTAGGTTATGAAACGTCCAGAAATATGAAAAAAATTGAAATCGGAGCAAAAAAATATTTTTTTTTACAAAAACGAACACAATACTTCCGATTTCTAATATTAGAAATTTCTCGGAAGTAGAACGGTAGGTATAGGATAGACTTCTTTTAGGAAGACTAGGAAGAGGATGTCCAGTAGCCCTAGCGTCGAGGGTACGTTGAATAAACCAGTTCTCGTTTTGTCTCTAAAGTTAAGCAACGTGCAGCGAGGTTAGGACATGGGTGAGTGACCATTCAATTTAGAAACCTCCTGATAGTGGCTATTCCCGATCTCACTGAAGCTGGGTGAAGTTAATTTGCATTGCTGATTTGTGAGTTTCGAGCGAATGGAGGGTGAACCCCCGTGTGATATGACCATGCAGCTGAAAGCCATATTAAACTCAAATTTTTAAAAAAAAATCCTGAAATTAAGCAATGAAGTTTAAAAAAAAGTCCAAGACTTGGATGTGTCACCATTCGAATTCAAATGCTCGTCTTGCTAACTATTCCAGCCCCACACTAGTCACCGTGGCCGAATGAGTTAGCGCGCTAGGCATTGCACGCACGGTGATCTGAGTTCAATCCCCAGCGGAGCAGGATTTTAGCTGCTTTAATGTTAGCAGCGACCAGTGGCGGGATTATAGGCAAAAATAAGATATTGGGTTATTAAAGATATGGAAAAGCCCTATAATTCTGAGCTACCCACTAAAATTGTCATATAATAACACAAAGAAACACATTATTATTATTATTCCCGCCCCACTCAGGCTGTGTGAGGTTTATTTGAATAGATGTTTGTGAATACCCCTTTATAAGTGCCGCACGCGACAGAAATGAATAATATTAATTTTATTTATTTTTACTGGGGTTTAATGTCTATAATTTTGGGGTTCCATATCTTTAAGGTCGTTTCTCACATTAAAAAAGCTACTCATTTTTCCTTACGAGGTATGGGTATGAGTGGAAAAAATCCTGTCCTGCGGTGATCGAACTCAGGTCAACGTACGTGCAAGTCTAGTGCGTTACCCACTCGGCCACGGTGACTAATGTATCCATCTCGATTTTGTCTTTTAAATTACCCTTAAAATTAGTTAAATAATTAATAAAATAAACATGTTCCAGGTCTTATTAAGCTTTTGCGATATTTACTTTTAAAGGATTTTTTAAAAATATCGTGGGATATTTTACTAGAGATTTGGGAAAAATCCCGTGTGCCTACTTCCCCTACATCCAATAGTCTATACAATGAAGTTTTTTTCGATTAATCGGTTATGCTGTGCGTTCATTATGTTGTACGAAATTGTGCTGTGTAACCGTTGTGTTGAATGTGATTGTGTTGTACGAACACGATTTTTCAAATTTGAATTCGATTATCGATATTTTATGCTGAAAGACCATTATGCTGTGCGAACTTGTGTTGTATGACGCCGCACCAAAATAACCCCTCTTTGACAGTGTTGCCAGACGAGTAAGTTGAAATTTCCGTATACGCATTCCGTGTACGCATCAAGACTAACCACAGATTTTACTGTTCATAATTAATGAGTGAGGTTCTTTAAGGCCCAGGCACATAATTGATGTTTTGCAATGATTTATTATAATGCGAAATTTATAAAACAACCGCGACATAAATGTTTTATTTTTTAAATAACTAGTTTGTCTGTTTATTTTTGTTTAACGTACGTCGCTTCCAACTAAATGGTGATAGCATGACGGGGGCTTTACACACCATGCGCTGGGCAAACAACCCAGATACTTTAATTAACCTCACCCTCGTGGCTCAGCTGTTCCAATGGTTACTGACCCGGAAGTCGCGGGGTCAAATCCTCGCCGGAGTCAAAATTCTGACCGAGTATTTTTGTTTCTGTAATGGTAAAGGTAAAATGCGAAATCGGTTCCGAGGCACAACAACGAGGCATACCTTGAAAAAAAAAAAACTTGAATGGGCCAGGGATAGCCAGCAGAACGTAGTGGATTCCCATGACGACCATGTGGATGTATTTGAAACCATAACTTATTTCACAGTTATTAAATTTTCAAAACTTTAAATATTTTTATTATACAGGGTGTAACAGACTAAATGTAAAATCTCTTAAGGGATGGTAGTATAGATCATTTCCAACCATTAATGTTCTATAACACTTTTGATTTAACTCAGTGGTTCTCGAGATATTATTTTTTTGAATTATTTTTACAAGTCCCCTGCCGCTCGACAAAGAACGGCATCTAACTCCGTAAATACAGTAGATGAAGCAATAGATTTAACTTTTTCCATAAGTTAACAACATTTCACTATTATTTAGACTAGATTTATTCTTAAAAAGTGCACACGTACTGAAAAAAATCGGCAGCAGCGGAAAATTTATCGCGAACATGAAATCCACCTGAAACTTCAGCCGCCATTTTCTCAAAATACTGCCCTCATAAAGTATTGGTTTCATTTATGTAAAAACTTGCTTGAAGTCTTATCTTTCAGAAAATATGACACACTTGATATAAAACTTTCATTTTTTATTGGAACCAAGAGAAATAAAAAAAAAGTCAGTCAGTACTACTAACTGTACCTATACTAGGCTACCATCCTACTTTTACCTAGGGAACTAATTTTTTTCTTCAATTTGACAAATTATGGTTGTCATTTACTTTCCAACGGCCCAAAAAGTTAGCCTCAGTCGATTCATTGATAAGGCTGCGGACTCTTAACTTGGAGGTCACTGGTTCGAGTCTCAAGTATGGCAAATATTTAGTAAGACGAGTTTGAGCTATTGTGACACCACGATCGTGATTAATTGACCTTAATATTTTAGTATGTATGTATGGTTTTATTTGTGGTGAAGCACAAGGCCTCTTCACATTTTTTGTGGGTAGCGCAGCATTACTAAGAGCCTCCTTTACTTTTCGAATTATTCTATTACATTAATTTCTTTTTACTCCGGTAATGCCGCCACTGGTCGTTACTCATACAAGTAACTACTCATTTTTCCTCACGAGGTATGAGTGGACCCCGAACATCCAAGTACAGAAACTCCCGCTGGGGATCGAACCCAGGTCACCATGCGTGCAACGCCTAGCACGCTAACTCACTCTGCCACGATGACTACTAATTGACCTTAATATTTTAGTATTCCATGTGTTTTATTAAAATTCTGTACTTACTAACATAATAATTTGTACCTCTATGTACCAACCTATGAATGTTCAGTATTTACCGTACCACCTTTACCTGTGGGTGTTAACTATGTAGGTACATTGTTGTTTCATTTCATTCAAACCATTTTATCATTGAGACCCTTTCCTCTTAAGAACAAATGAACAATTACGATTAATATTGATTTCTGAAGCACCACAGCTAAAAGTATCATACATGGATACGTACATACTAATTTGCCACACTTGAGACTCGAACCAGTGACCTCCAAGTTAAGAGTCTACTGAGGCAAACTTTTGGGCCGTTGGAAAATAAATGGCAACCATAATTTGTCAAATTGAAGAAAAAAATTAGTTCCCTAGGTAAAAGTAGGATGGTAGCCTAGTAGGTACAGTTAGTAGTACTGACTGACTTTTTTTTTATTTCTCTTGGTTCCAATAAAAAATGAAAGTTTTATATCAAGTGTGTCATATTTTCTGAAAGATAAGACTTCAAGCAAGTTTTTACATAAATGAAACCAATACTTTATGAGGGCAGTATTTTGAGAAAATGGCGGCTGAAGTTTCAGGTGGATTTCATGTTCGCGATAAATTTTCCGCTGCTGCCGATTTTTTTCAGTACGTGTGCACTTTTTAAGAATAAATCTAGTCTAAATAATAGTGAAATATTGTTATCTTATGGAAAAAGTTAAATCTATTGCTTCATCAGCTGTATTTACGGAGTTAGATGCCATTCTTTGTCGAGCGGCAGGGGACTTGTAAAAATAATTCAAAAAAATAATATCTCGAGAACCACTGAGTTAAATCAAAAGTGTTATAGAACATTAATGGTTGGAAATGATCTATACTACCACCCCTTAAGAGATTTTACATTTAGTCTGTTACACCCTGTATATATATATTTTTTTTTTTTTTTTAATATACAAAAGTTAAACATTAATGTATCATTCTTCTACTCGTCCCATTCCTGCACCATCTTCACATTCAATCCCTGTTATTCAGTTATTAAATTGAATAGATAAAATGAAATTTTGATAAAATGATAAAATGAACGTACCAAAAATCTTCCTATTAACCAAAAGATGCTTTGTATTTATTAATAGCACACTTAGTTGAAATAGGTACCTATATGTATCTTTGTACCAAAGAAACTAATCGTCCGTCATAAAAAGGAGCACGGTAGAGCGCCAAGCCAAGTTCCGGCCAGTGTTAAATATTTATAGCTGTAAAAAAATTAATAATCACCATCAATGTTGCGTTGAGTAGACGTGCTCTCGTAAGATCGCTGGATGTTAAGCAACGTCTAGAAACTAATATTAAGCAACGCTAACGAATTCTTGGCGGGTGACCCCAGGTTCGAATCATACCCAGACAGCACAGTCAACTGGATGTATACCATACTGTTAGGTGGAAAAAGTCTACTTGCCCACTGAATAGTTCCGACCGGCTGGGGGAAATTGATGAGAGTAATATTATTCATAAGTTTATTGAGAGTAAGTCTGAAATATTACTCGCGGGCGAGACGCGAACGTATCTGCGATTAAAATGTTAAAATGTCATATTACTGAATAGAGCTATAGCTAAGCAGGTCAATTTAAAGTAGTAATCCTGATTTTTTTACTTTCCTTATCGTATAATAAGGAAAGTAATGGAATCACCCAAAATTTTCGAT
This sequence comes from Bactericera cockerelli, assembly GCA_024516035.1. Lineage (NCBI taxonomy): Eukaryota > Metazoa > Arthropoda > Insecta > Hemiptera > Triozidae > Bactericera > Bactericera cockerelli. The sequence goes on from CM044964.1 coordinate 9,632,688, forward strand.
AGTCAGTTTTCAGTGCAAAAATACGTTTTAGGGTCCCTTGATCCTAAATCCTAAGTTTCAGCCATTGTTCCATGTCTGTCTGTCTGTTTACAAGATATCTCGAGAACGGCCATAATTATGTAGAGGACGCAGCACGAAACTTTTATAAGAACAAGTTTTTCTTGTAAAAAAATAGGGGTCTATTCTGATTTATTTTTTGATATCTTGAACTTTTTGAAACCCGGCCCCAATTTACCGGTATTTTGGGAGGGATCCTAGGACTACTAACTTTCTTACTATTCATACTAGATAGGGGTTGTGACATATCGAATCCAATGATTTGAGAAGCTAATTACAATTTTTACATTGATTTTTTGCGAACAGTTAACGTTGAGTCACCAGTGGCGGATTTAGTGTTAAGGAAAGTCGTGTGGTGTCACACCAGTTTTTTTTTAAACTTCAAAGAAAGAGACATACCTAATTACTATATTATACCTTTAATATTGAGAAGTTAAATCCATTTACTTGGTACTACAATATTGGAAAATAAAACAAGCAGTAAAGTAGGTACTTTAATTTTTTAATATATTTATATTTACAATAACTCTATGTGGGTAAAAATAAACAAAATATATTGAAGTATGGACTAACTGGCAAATTCTATGTTAAAAAATCATAGAACAGTAGTTGATAAAAGTTGATTCAAATAGTTGAGAAATAAGGTATGAATGACAAAGAAATTGATGCCTCATGTGATTTTTGAGCTTGAATTTTACTAGATAGTTCTAAATGAGGTTCAATGGCTTAGCTCTTTTTTTTACTAATATATCCTCAATACATTAAAGTCTTAAGTCTCATTATTGGCTGCAAAAGCACTCTTTGGCCAAAATTCCCTCACAAACTCCTTACAGGCAGCTTCTATGGTAGGGTACTTAAACTGGAACCCAAACTTCTCCACTAGTCTAGTGGCTCCACCAGGGACGGCCGGTGCTAAGGAGCTGCGGAACTCCAGCACCCCCAGACGAAAAGGAAAAAAAAAGTTTTTTTTTCGTGGTTCTTTAGCTTGTAGTAAATGAAAATCATTAGGCATATCTCGAACAATCAATTCATAAAATTATCATTATAATAAAAAAAAAATCGTACTAAATAAAAACTAGGTACCTAATTAGATAAATCTTTACTCAAGCTTGATTGTAGAGAACATAAATCTAATACGCTCTTCTTACTTTTTGGCTTCTCCGTGCGGAGCGCTACCGCGCTCCGTAGAGCATTTCTCTTTTCTCTGCTCATGCCTTCTTGAAAGAGAAGGCATGGAGCAACCAAATAAACCCGCACAGCGGCACAAAGAGAGGGACAAAGAAACGAAAAGAAATTGTCTCCAGGGAGAAAGATAGTTACCGCTGAAAAATTTCTGATTAACTTCAGAGCTCTAGAGTTATGCGGGAGAAAAATGCAAGTTATTTTTAGATTTCCGTTCATGAGGAGAGGGGAAGTCGCAAGGAAGAAGGAACTAGACAACAACTGTCAACTAGTTCAGGGGCTCACTCGCGCCGCGAATGACCTGGTTTTGTTCAGTGCCCTTTCGTTCCGTTCCGCGTAATTTATGTTAATAATTTCACGTATTTTTGTTTTGAAAATTAATTAATAATCGGTTACAATTTATTTAATGATTTAAAGTACAGTGTAACAAATTACAATTAATCATTGAATTAACCTAACAGTTTATTTTACCCAAAGTTTTGTAAACATATCGGTCTATAATTATAACATTTATTTTATCCTTTTTGAATTCATTTTGAGATTAAATTTGTGCAATCAATTTAAGTTGGGTTTGAAACTTCTTATAAAGGATATTAAAATTAAATTAACATTATCAATTCATTCTCTTTAAAGTTAAAAATGTATATTTTTACTTTTAATGAAAAAAGTATAGAATGTATTGTTTTTTTATCACATAGGAATTAGGTAATTACATTTCAAAGCAGGTATGGAAAAACAAAATCTATTCAGTTGACATCTTATTAAGAATAAGATTTTTTTGTTTTCACTTGTCAAAAAAATGATTTCAAACATACATATTTGATTCTGACTTCAATGAAAAAGCCATTCACAAGTTTTGTTCGAAATCCAGCGAATGGATTCTTCTCCAAATAATCAGTAGAGTAAAGAGTAAGACCTTTATAAATTCTTATATTCTTTCTTTTGAATATTTTTTTTCTCATGCATGTTGAAAAAAAATCTACAATGGTTGTGAAAAATAAACGTTATTCCAAAATTATCATCATAATATATTTGCGTCAGCTAATCATTTTTTATAAATTAAAACAAATTACTTTATTATGATACCTAACCACTCTAACAGAATTCTCGAAAATCACCACACGTGAGACTTGAGCTATTGACCCCCTAGTTAGAATTCCCTCTCCCTGACATAACCACTTCACCACTAGGCCTTGCAGACATGTATTAAATGTTGCATAGTTTTTCTTTTCGTAAGTTTTTGACAGCACCCCCAAACCAAATTCCCACCGGCCGCGCCTGGGCTCCACTCTCTTTCACTAGAAGTTTTTCAAAATCTTCAAGACATCATCTCATTACTGGCTGCAAAAGGACTCTTTGGCCAAAAGTCCCTCACAACCTGCTTGCAAGCTGCGTCCAATGGTAGGGTACTTGAACTCGAACCCAAAATTCTCCATTCTAGGGGCTCCACTCAAACTGGAACCCAAACTTTTCCAATACTCAGATTCTTCAAGACATCTCATTACTGGCTGCAAAAGGACTCTTTGGCCAGAATTCCCTTACAACCTCCTTGCACGCTGTGTCTATGGTAGGGTACTTGAACTGGAACCCAAACTTCTCCACAAGTCTTGTGGGTTTCACTTTCTGGCCGTCGGCTACTATCCTGGCCCTCTCAGGACTGAATATGAGGTTGAGGGCGAAGGTGGGGAAGGGCAGCAGGGCGGGGCGGCCCAGGGCTGCACCAAAAGCTTTCGCAAAGTCTGCGTTTGTGATGAGCTGGAAAAGAGATATTTGATTTAATAATAATAATAATTCCCCCACCAAGGGGGATAGCCGCGGGAGAGAAAAAGATGGACTACACAAAGTCCATCATAAAATAACCTCCCCACATTATGAACCAAACAACTTCAGGAGACTTGATCTTCGGATCCGCTCCTGAAGTTACAACACCAGGAGAATTAATCAATGATCATATGATCCGCTCCTGGTGTAATACCCTTTGAAAGGTACCATAATTACCTTCCAAAGGAGAGAAAGTGGAAGAAATAATAATAATAATAATAATAGAAAATCTTATAAGGGCAGAGCTCTATAACTAAAACTATTAAGCCCAGAACAAAATTATGAGGTTATGTTATACAATTGATGCATTATTTAATATTTAATTATTAATTTGTTGTTTTAATTATTAAAGTGTTGGGTGTAAGAGATTGCCAAAGGTAATAACCTTGCCCTTTAGTTAGGACACCTGTAGATATATTATCTATGTTTCCTATATTGTTTATCTTTTTAACTTGTTTATATTGTTCTCAATTTTGTATTTTTATGTTTACATTACTTGTTTGTACATATATGTCCTAAAAAATTAAATAATAATAATTTGACAGAAAAGAGCGCGCTATTAGCTCAGTGGTAAGAAAGAGGTCTCACATTCGATCCCTAGAGACAAAAAATAATTGTATTAAAATTTTGGTTACAGTTGATTGTAAGGGATACCTCCCAGTGCATTCGTGTTGAGTTGTTGTTGACCCAGCATCTAAATGGGAAGTGTTGTGTCACTTGTCGCCCATTAGAGAAGAAGCATATTATGGGATGGGCAAGCTACAACACAGACCTCAAGCGTTTACAGTAGTTTCTGTTTCATATGAAATAAAAAAAGACTGTTAAACACCCATAAAAAATGCCAGAACACTAAGATGTTGTTGGTGTAACAAGCATGGTAAAAGCTGGAACCAACACACCTAGCAAACTTGTGGCGGGATTAAAGCTAGTTTGATAATTTGTTTACCTGAGGGGCCACTCCATTGACGACCCCGCTAACATTGTCCTGTTCAATGGCCAGCTTAATAATGCGGACCATGTCGTGAATGTGGATCCAGGGCAGAGGTTGAGAACCGCTGCCCATAGGCCCACCTGCCATAAAGAAGAAAGGCCAAAACGAAGACTTGATCATGCCTCCTCCGTTGCCCAACACCACTCCTGAGAGAAAAAAAGATAGAATAAATAATCAAATAAATAATTCTTTGCAAGAATGATACAAAATTATACAGTAAAATTCAATCCTAGTAATAAGAGGAGTGAGAAAGAAGAAAAGAGGACTGGGTTGCGAAGATGGTACTGGGATGTATGTTTGAAATGTTTTAAAAAATGTATTAAGATTATTTGTTAATAAAAAAAATCCTAGTAAATAATCAGTCAGATACATAGAAATTCACATTTGCTTGCACAGATAATTAGTACTGATAGTAGTATTATATGACAGGATTTTGATTGTTTAAACATGATGAATGTTTGTAACAAATTGTGGTTTCCAAATACACACTCTTTGTCACTCCTTTAAATGAGGGGGACTCTAACCCTGATTTCTAATTGTAACAGTATAGCATAGTAATTTATCATTAAAATCCATTCTGCCACATATTAAAATTGTGTTCAATCTAAGACCATATGCATTAGTGTGACATTTCTCTACATTAGGTTTGAATAGAAGATAATTAATAAAACTTAGAGAGAGAGAGAGAGAGAGAGAGAGAGAGAGAGAGAGAGAGAGAGAGAGAGAGAAAAGAGCAAGAGTTCCAACTTAAAATCTTTCATTATCATACTTGTACCATGACTTCAGCTCAGCTGCAGATATAATTTACTAACCAGAGCGTACTATTGTGGTGCGGATATCTTTGGAAGCTACCTGTGCTGCTGCCTCCCAATCCCTAGCCAGTGTCTGGAAGAAATCTCCCTTGGGATTGTTGCCTAGATCTGACTCTTCATCATACACTTTGTCCGTGCCCGGCTCGTAGATACCTAAAAGGAAAAGGAAAAATGTACCGTATTAAATAAGAATGCATTTTTAATATTTTGTATTTGGTACTAAAAATATTTTGAATTAGAGCATTATGGGTTTCCATTTGTCTTTTTTAGATTTCAGAAATGGATATAAGAGAACAATTAATTACCAGGTCAAATTTACTTCTTTATAAAGAAAAATAACCTAAAGAGTTGGTCTCTTGAGTTCTCTTATATCCAGGTTTGACTATATAGATTTTTTGTCTCTATCAGTCAACTGATACAATAGAAGCAACATCAAATGGTTCTTCATTATTTTTTGGATAGGAAATAGATTTTTATGGTTGTTGTTTTCGAATTTTGATGGTCAACCATCCAAGAACTAACATCACTGGATGTTGCTTAACTTCAGTGATGAAACTATAACTGGGGTATTCAATGTGCCATTGATGCTGGATAGTTTTTTTTTAAGTTTTTAATGAAAAAAGAAAGAAAAAAAAGTAATTAATTAAATACTTCTTCCTCAACTTACCTACACCACTGAAAGACACAAAAGCCTTCACTTTCTGGTCAGCAGCAAGCATTCTCTGCACAAGGTCCTGGGTTCGATTTACTCGGGAGGAATAAACTTCCTGCTTGTATGTTTTGGTCCATATGGAGCCGGGAGCCAGGATATTCTGCCCCACTAGATTGACAACAGCTTCTGTGCCTGTGGGTATGCCTTTGCTGTTAAGAGTCTCCTGTAAAGTGAGGGAGGGGAAGTTACAATGAGACATAGGTCTGTAATTTAAGTATCATTTTGGTTTAACATATTATTATTTAAAAAAAAAAAAAAAAAAAATACAATATTGTTTTAAGAAAAAGTTCTTACCCAGGTGATAGTATTGGGTCCTGGTTTTCTGGATACAATTTGAACTGTGTAACCTTTCTGACGGAGATAATACTGAAGAGCTTTTCCTATGAATCCTGTACCACCAGCTGTGGATAAAAGAATACAAATTAAATGGGACTGTAATAAATAATAAGCATTGAAATTGTTTTTTTTTTTTAACACGATTAATTAATTTCTCGGGAAAGGTACAAAATATTTTTATTTAGAATAGACAAAAAAAAATTAATTACCTATATAGTAAAAAATTCATTACCTACGTAATCTTTCAACACAAAATTGAACTAATCTTGTTTTTGTTATTTCAAAAGATCGATCATTTGAACCAATAGTTCAATTTTCATATGTTGAATAAATCATAAATCAGAAGCCTTGAAACTGTGTTTATTACTTCCGAGAAATTTCTAATATTAGAAATCGGAAGTAGGTATTGTATTCGTTTTTGTAAAAAAAAATAAATATTTTTTTGCTCCGATTTCAAGTCTTTTCATATTTCTGGACGTTTCATAACCTACTGAGTAAATTTGGTTTTGAGTCCGTCTGTTGGTCTGTTAAAACGATTCCTTGTAACGCGCAAATCTCGGAAACTACTCGACCGATTTTGATGAAATTTTGCACACATCTAGGAGACATTCTGTAGATGGTCCCATTTTAAATTAATCGAATTCATACCAGCGGTTCTGGGTGAAAGAGACCATGCGCCTGACCACTAACTTTTTACTTAAACGCTTATATCTCTTGAACGGTACACCCGATTTTGATGAAATTTTGTAAGAATATGCATATTATTGTTTTATACAGGGTGTCCCACCAAACTTGGACACCTCAAATTACTCGGCCCCTGAAAGAGTTTTTAAAAAATAAAAAATCCTAGGGTACATGGTCTAATTATGCGGTTTCAGTCATGAATTATTTTTTTATACAGGGTGGTTCAAAAGTCAGAAATTGAGGTGTCAACTTTCGATTTTTAAATGGATCGACCTGAATTTTATTTGATAATTTTACTTCTAAATGATTCCTGAGTACTTTTTTTAACAAAAATATTACATACAGGGTGGTTCTTTTTCGACCAATTTTTTTTTTAAATCTTGAATAACTCAAGTTCGGTTAATTTTTTTGATAACAAGAAGAGAATGTGTTTGTGTAATGAATACACGCACTTTCAATTGGCATCAAATTTTTTTATACAGGGTGGTTCACAAGTGAAATAATGACTTGATTTTTTTTAAAACCGAGTTTTTTTAATTTTTTATTTAGGATAAATAATTCTCGTCTAATTTTACACATTTTTCGTTAGTCATATCGAAAAACAAAACTAAAGTGTTGTACAGGGTGAGACATAATAAAAACATTTAGCCTTGAAACTATAACTTACTTATTAATATAGATCCTGTCACATAATGCACACAGAAAAATACTTGGTATATTAGAACACTACACAAGAAATTCATGTCAAGATTGTTTACAGTTTAATGCACAACATAAAACCTAATGAATGGCTTTTATAAGTATTTAATTATTTAAAAGAAATATAGGTACCTACTTGTGTTAAAAAATTACATTGAATGAGTGTTTCCTAAATAAAACAGGTAGGTACACAAGATAAAACTTTGTGGAACACAAAGGATTCAAAAGTGACTCATATTCATTTCTCTTTTTCTGAGGAATAAATAAACAATAAAAACACTATTCCAAAAGTAGGTAATTTGATAAACAAATAATTGAAAAATACCAAAAGGTCAAATGTAAACAAGAGAAATGATAAAATATTATGTAATCAGTACATTAATCTTTACAGACATCAGCATGTCTTTACTTAACCCTTGCCATCTCTGATTTTATAGAAAAGTTCTCAATTGAGTAATATGAATAATTTACTCTCTCTCTAGTGTAGTGGTGCAAAACTCTTTGTAAGCTACAACCCCAAAATGGGATTTAAAAAAGTGCACCCCCTCCTCTCAAAAATAAAATAATTTTTGTCTTGAATTTAAAATGGGAAGTGTTGCAAAGTCAGTGGAATTCAATCTCATTTGATCCTACACTCAGTATAAGATCCTGTTAAGATGGTTCTAACTAAGTTAGCAATAGTTTCAAGTCAAAGTAATAGTTTAGGTCTTTTGGCATTTTCATTTTTTTCTTCTTTTTTATATACCAATAACAGCTACTCCAAAAAAAAAAATCTAATATCTCAAGAACAATTAAGGGCAAAACCAACTATCCTGATGGTTTTGATTTTGATTTATTCCTGTCTTAAATTAAACATTATTTATCTTGGCTCCTTATTAGTTGGGAATTGCCATACATGACAGGAGAGTCAGGAGACAACAGCCTGTGATTCTTGAATCTTTCTCCTGGGTACAGGGGTAATATTTCAACTACTTTTGTTTGATACTTACTCACAAGTACACTTTTGGACATTTCGGAGGTAAACGGATGGGAAGTGCTTCAAATTACCTTTCTTCTTATTTCTTGCCAAATTCGATGAATTTCACTTTGCACTTAGCAGTCAGACAGCTAAAAATAAAAAATATATTTCAAATATTGCGCCAAGTCAGTAACTGATAACACAGAAATTCCGTGAACGCAGTGTTGCCAGATCAGTAGAATAACTTTTTGGAGAAATCTGTGGAATGATCATACAGGGTGGATCACCCTGTTAGTTTGGGGTATTCCGTGAAAATCCGTGTATTCAAATGATAACAAATCATAAAAAAAATTCGACTCTATTATCTAGGGCGGAATTAATAGACGTTTTTGTAATACCTCTGTGGCACTAAGTCACGGATTGCGTACTGTGTAAGATAGGGAAAATCGACACTTACCAACGACTTAAGTTATTGATGTTGTCTATTAATTCCGCCCTTAATCTTTATCAATATTTCTTTTTCTTAACCTTTCTATTCTGCTGATAAGGAGTTTTTCTCAACGTCCATTCTCAGTAATCTCAGTTAGACTTTTTAGTAGAGAATAGTCAAGTACCTACCTATTAAAAAAAATAAAACTTCAATTTTACCTAATTTAAAAAAACCTACCTAAAGCAAAATTTATCAAATTTAACAAGTGAGACAACAGTCTTATCAATACCTATAATAAAAATTATCAAATAAGTGAGTTAAGAATATTAGTCCAGCAAAGCGAAAGACTGAAAAGACTCCAATATTGCTATGACTTCATAATTCCAACTGAAAGTTCTCTAGCTTGATCAGGCTGGAGCCAATGGGAGGGAAAAACATCAGAGGCTGAACATTCTGCCAGTACCAGGCTATAGTCTGCAGGAGGCTTGATCATAATATTAATTTTGATCTTCAAGTAATTTAAATACCATGGGGAATCAACTGGTTGGTATTGCTCCGTCTCAAATATTCCCAGTGGAACATTACCTTTCAGAGCTGACTGACCTTCAGTTTGACGCAAAGTAAGTATTTTTGCTTCCAGTCTAACTTAGTAGTCACAATCATAATAGAGGTGATATCATTACAGAGAATATGTAAATTTTGTAACCAGAGTTGCTAACATTTGTATACAAGTTACTCTTACATTTATCTAGTACAAAAAATGTCACTTGTTCCAGAGTGGATATTACGCAAGCATTCGAAGGACCCACTTTGCCCTCTGATTTACAAATACAAGTGACAGAAATCTTCTTGTTGATATGAATAAACACGTGAACTACTAAGTTATGTGTTTACAATATGGAGAATAGTAGGTAATGAAATCTTTTATGCTCTGATCAAAATGTTCAGCTACATAAGTCCAGTTTAAATTTATAACTAATTTCTTATATTCATGATGATTGTTTTTCATTGATTAAAATCTCTTTAACAGTTAGGTCATTGGAAAATCTAGCATTTCTACTGTAGAATAATTTATAAAATCAATAAACAACCAAATGCTTTGAAATAAACAGTATTTATCCTTTTTTCCAGCCTGGGCAGTACAAGATTCCTCAAGGTAGCCAGGGCTAAATCCCAAGAAGGTCTTCTTGTGGTCAAAGTGTTTGCTATTCAGGACCCAACTCTGCCTCTTTTGGTGTACAAACAAAATATTGACAGCATTAGGTAAGTGCCTATTTTATTGTAAATGGAAATTTTTATTTTAGTTACCTAAGTCTCATCTAGTGGGTGTCAAAATAATGGAATTAATTGTTTGAATTTATTAAAAACTTCTTTACAGTTTTGAATGGGTATTCCTTGCTAATGCTAATGTTTCATTATTGTATAACATAATTCTGTAAATAAATGGACTATTGTTGGAAAAAAAAATTCAAGTGCAAGAATCTCCCACAGTCAAAATTGGCTTGGGTGCTCTTGGTAAAACTTCAAACTATCAAAAAATGTTGTTTTTTTTACATACTAAAAGATAGTTATTTTTAATCTCTTGCAGGAATAAATTGGCTGACACCGTCAACTGTCTGGCATTCCAAAAGACAGTGCTCACAGACAAAGCAGGATTTCTCATGAGAGAGTATGTGAAGTACAGCCTCTATGATAGAATTAGTACTCGGCCTTTCCTTCTGCCTATTGAGAAGAAATGGATAGCTTTCCAGTTGCTGTATGCCTTGCACCAGTGCCACAGAGTGGGGGTAAGATAATAATAATATAAAAAAAGATATGTTCAATATGACTTCTGTCAAAGGTTGTGGGATCAAATTTAGCAAATTATTTTTTTAAAACTTTAATTGCAAACAAGTTGCCTTTTTTATTTACAATTAGTGGACATACATAAGTACATAATATACAAAATAAACAATAGAAGCTGAAGCAAATTATATTGAAATGAGAAAAATAAATCTCCAAATAGATCTTTAAAAAAAGTAATGAGATTCCACAAAAACAAAAATGAGAAAAGAAGAAGAACAAAAGAAAAAAAAACCTAGTTCCAAATTAAATATCAGGCTTAGTAGATCTGGTTAAAGAAAATCCTAGTTTACCAGTATTAAATGAGTACATAGAAATGATTTTTATATTGTTAGAAAAGATTCATTTTTTCTGTTCTAATGCTGGCCAAATTATATTTGTATACCTACTTGTTTTAAAATTGGCCACTTATAGAAATTAATATTAATGTCAAAAATAGTTATATTCTACAAAAATCTTGAGAGCATCACAACACAACAAAATTCCGAGTATACCCAAAAACTTCATTGATAAATTAAACACATACTTTTGCACAAAATCTAAATCTAAGTACCTAGACCTACACAAACACTACCCAAAATCCTCAGATCCTTACTTTCAAAATTCTTCTTGCTGATGACACTGATGTTCAAAATTCTTCTTGCTGATGACACTGATGTTCAAAATTATTCTTGCTGATGACACTGATGTTCAAAATTCTTCTTGCTGATGACACTGATGTTCAAAATTATTCTTGCTGATGACACTGATGTTCAAAATTCTTCTTGCTGATGACACTGATGTTCAAAATTCTTCTTGCTGATGACACTGATGTTCAAAATTATTTTTGCTGATGACACTGATGTTCAAAATTCTTCTTGCTAATGAAACTTATGTTCAAAATTATTCTTGCTGATGAAACTTATGTTCAAAATTCTTCTTGCTCATAACTCTGATGTTCAAAATTCTCCTTGCTCATAACTCTGATGTTCAAAATTCTTCTTGCTCATAACTCTGATGTTCAAAATTATTCTTGCTGATGACATTGATGTTCAAAATTCTTTTTGCTGATGACACTGATGTTCAAAATGATTCTTGCTGATGACATTGATGACACTGATGTTCAAAATTCTTCTTGCTGATGACACTATGGAAAAGAAGACTTTACCAAGATCCAGATGACAACACACTTTGGTGGAAAAGTGATGAAGCATGGGAAGTAATTTACTCCTGGACGCATGCCTTTCCAGTACTCTCACCCCACTCTTCCTGATGAAATGTGAAGTCAAGAAAATAATGGCGTACCTAGCCCAAAGAATCCAAACCTTGTTAAAAACAATACCTCCTAAAAACTGTTGTCCCAATGCCGACAGAATCTTTGACTCGTAATTGGCATTAGCCAGATAAATAAAACATCCTAGGTACAGAAAGCCTTGTGTTTTTATTACTTCTTAACAAGTTTTAAACCCAATTACATTATGCAAGTATTTGAACACTGCATATGTAAGTCGCTTAAAAAAAAAAATACAATGCCAATTATGGACACAATTCTTCCTCGTGATTGGTTCTCATTGTATACACGTGACAAATTTGAGATGTTATACTAAGGGCGGAATTAATAGACAACATCAATAACTTAAGTCGTTGGTAAGTGTCGGTTTTCGCTATCTTACACAGTACCCAATTCGTGACTTGGCGCCACAGAGGTATTATAAAAACGTCTATTGAACAGTATCAGTATAAAAAGAAAAGTGAGAAGTTGTACTAGATGTACATGAATATCAGAACATACCTGGACAGCTGTTTCGAGCTTCTTTGCTCTCATCAGCAGGTAATAGTTCTGAATATCCATGCCATCAACTAACCTCTCTATTTTAATCATCAATTCCGCCCTAAATCTTGTATCTCCAAAACGGCTTTATCTTCTCGCCAGGTGTGTCACGGAGATATCAAGCTAGAGAACCTCCTCGTCACCTCCTGGTCCTGGCTCCTCCTCTCCGATTTCGCCTCCTACAAGCCCACCCGCCTCCCCGACGATAACCCGGCGGACTTTTCCTACTTTTTCGACACCAGCCGCCGCCGCACCTGCTACCTGGCTCCGGAGAGATTTGTGGGCGGCTCGGGGAACAACAGTGTGATCAACATGATGGGGAGCGGGGAGGAGGGGAGCGCTGAGCCGGCCATGGATATTTTCTCTGCTGGGTGAGTTGCAGCTTGTTTATCATTTGGCTTAACACATATGAGACGGGTCCTATTTTCTATAGTTTGTACGCTGGGACGGCTTCAAATAGGGTAAGTGTTCCAAATATGACAACAACAACAAAAAAATTGGGACGGGCGAGTACAAAAATATATTAACACTTAGACGACCGGCATGGTTTTTCGTGAATTCTCTTGTGGGACCGGCGATAATACGGCTATCCGACCGGGTGTACCACCGGTGGTACACCCGGTCCATTCCGTACGAACGTGCGTGTACCACCGGTGGTACACCCGGTCGTCTAAGTGTTAAGTAACTTTGAAAAGTAAGTAAAACCAGCATTGACTGGCTTATCATCTATTTAGCCTGTAAATAAAATTGATACCGTTCCTACCCTATCCTTCAATTATAAAATTTAAACTGACTGAATGATTGCTGAAACTAGAACATCCTAAAGATATAGGAAGACATAGATAAAGTTTTATTAACAGTAGTACACATCTTCCATAGTAGAACAAACTGGAAGTGTGCCCAGCACACTAGCCGCATTCCCGCGCTGTATTGCAATGGATAGTCTTTGCATTAAGAACGCTTTGGATTTGGAAGTACCAGTGAGCTGAGACGAAAAAATTTAAACTGTTATTGTAACGTGTTATAAATAAATCAAAGTATCATCTACCCAGGTCATGATTAAAATGATAATTGAGTTGATTATTTTTAATTCAGTTTATATTTGTCTTTGTCTGGCTGGGGTAGTATAAACAGGGAGTAGACCAGCATTCTAGCTGGGGGACTATAAACAGGGAGTAGACCAGCATTGACTGGATTCTGGGGGCCCTTGTCACTTATTAGCCTCCTTGTAAAGACTTCTTTAGAAGTGCTGAGTCATTCCTCCACTGTCTGGCTACCAACGATCACGATGACGCCACCCTATGATGATGAACTTTGCGACTTAAACTGGCCAGTTGAGATTGTAAGATTACTAAATAAAAGAAAAGCTATTGCTTTGTCTAGAATTCGAGGCACATGTGTTTTGGCCGAAATTCGTGGTCTTTAACTAGAAATTTACGGCTTTGTTCGGTCTGGAGTCAATAAATAGAAATATGTTTTTTGATTTGTTAGAATTAGAAAACCCTCTTTAGGCGTACCCTCTTAACATGTAAAAAAATCAAAATGTTTATTTTACGTTTTTCTAAACTTGGTTGTCAACATAGGTGGAACAAATTGCAATTTTTTTTTTTTTTTTTTTTTTTTTTTTTTTTGTATGGTATTGTATAGTATAGTAGTGCTTTATTTAGACTGTCAGCTCGAGACAAGGAGTCCCATTATGCTAACAGTTTAATATAGCACCTCTTTATTTATTGTAAATTTTATTTTATAAGTAACTAGCCGTTTGCCCGTGCTTTGCAACGGGACTAAATTTCAAATTTACTAAGGCATGGCCATACTGCTGGACAGCAATGCCTTTTTGAACTTTTTATAATTTTTCTGGACAGTGCGATAATGGTTTTGGGGGGGTCAATTCTGAGACATTTTTTGCTATCTCTTACCGTTTTGGCTAAAAAAACTCCGGACAAACAAACAAACATAGGTAGGTAGGTAGGTAGTCCTTTTTTCTGTTTTATATATAGAGATTAGTAAATTTGAAAGTAGACTATATCTCCTCTCACAGCTGCGTGCTAGCCGAGCTCTTCTCAGACGGGACGCTGGCCCCATTCGACCTGTCTCAGCTCCTCGCCTACCGCAACGATGACTACTCCCCCGGCCCCACGCTGGCCAAACTAGAGGACCCGCGGGCCCGGGCCCTCGTGGCCGCGATGATAGTCAAGGCCCCCGGCCACAGAGCTTCGGCCGAAACTCTGCTGGCCTCTGAGCGCGGCCGCCTCTTTCCCGAGTACTTTTACACGTTCCTGCAGTCCTACATGTTGATATTCTCCTCCCGGGATCCGATACTGTCGCCTGATGAGAAGATAGAGAGGTGAGTTATCATAAAAAAAAGTTTGTTAGTAATAATAGAAATGATAAATAAAAAAAATGAATATAGTGGTTCAAATTTCTGTTTATACTGATTATACTGAAATACCCAAAAAAAAAAAAAAAAAATAGAAATGATATAAATGCAAGAAAGAATAAAGAGAGAAAGGTAAGTAATAATAGAGGTAGAAATGTAGGTACTAATAGAGATAGAAAAGTAAGGAAGAAGATAGGTAGGGGAAGGTTTGCTAAAACCGGGTAGTCTGCTAATACCGGGTACCACTGTTTCCGACGATACCGCTAATGCCATATATGAACTGATTACAAAAACTAAAATCCCTTCCTAGCAGAGCGTAACTTTTGTAAAAAAACCAATTTCATTTCGAGTCATTTCGCTCTGATTTGAGGTTCTAGTTTTGCTCGTGTTATTTCCTTATTTTCGAGGCCACAGTTATCGAGTGACTTTTAACGGCTATTTGTGCTGAAAATTCAGGGTAAGTGTGTAAAGCTGTTACTAAAAAAGTGTTATTTCATATCATAATTAAATCTTTTTAATATCGTTTTGCATGTCTTGGTTATTCAATATTTTTTACAGAAAGTCATGAGTCTGTTCATACCGGGTACTTTTGGGTTGATAAAACCGGGTACAGATTTTCAGGTACCCGATTTGAGCAGCCTATTTTTTCCTTAGTGTTGTGTGTTTTTTTATGTGCTTACATTTTTTCAAGTTGTCTTTGAAATGTCTCGGGCGATTTTTTCAGGGTAGGTATTGAAGGTAAGTAGGTGAGCAAGTAGGGACCTGTTACATATTATTTTGTAATGTCATTCAATTATTTTTCTCATTTTTTATATTTTTTTAGGTTTCACAATGTCAAACCCTCCAAGGTATGCTCTAAAGATTTTGGTACAATTCCTATTGTAGTTATTTTTTACTATGTCAAGAAAGATAGTTGTAAGTTTTACCTTTATGAATACCTACAAAATGTGTTTCCTATTTTATTTTTCTAAAATTTAGATTCAAAATTTGTTCCTTCTTGTTGTTTGCTATTCGAAAAATAATTATTTTTTACATTGAAATTACTTATGCTCATAAATAAAAATAAATGTTAAAGTTTGTTTCAATAAACATCATTGAACTTTTTATAAATGTCTTCCTTACGAAATATAGGGGTACCCGGTTCTGTCAAACCCAGTACTCGGTTTTGAAAGACCGGGTTGACAGAAGCGGGTACTTTGACTTTTTTTGAAAAAAATAAATTTAACAAAAAATGGCAATACATAGTGACGTATCGTTTTCAAATTTAGATAGCCAACAAAGTTGTGAATGTTTTTCAGTTTAATTTGCTTAGCTGATGATAATGGCTTTTCCGCTAGATGGCCTAGAAAACTAAGTACCCGGTTTTGGGAGACCTTCTCCTACGTGATAAGAAAGATAGAAAGGTAAGTAATAATAATAACTTGAAAGTAATAATAAAGGGAAAGGTGAGTAATAAGAAAGATAAGTTATAAGGTAAGTCTTACATGTTGATATTCTCCTCAAGGGATCCGATACTGTCGCCCGATGAGAAGATAGAGAGGTGAGTAACCATAAAGATAAGTAATAAGGTAAGTCTTACATGTTGATATTCTCCTCCCGGGATCCGATACTGTCGCCTGATGAGAAGATAGAGAGGTGAGTCTTACATGTTGATATTCTCCTCACGGGATCCGATACTGTCGCCAGATGAGAAGATAGAGAGGTGAGTAATCATGAAGATAAAAAAGTTAGTTAGTAATAATAGAAATGATATAAATGTAAGTAAGAATAAAGAAAGATAGGTAATAATAATAATAATAATACTCTTTAGTGGAAGGTAACCACCAGGCGAGGTTATTGCTCGAAGCATTTTCTACCACCTAACCCTCAGAGTTTTATTATTTTGTGGTCACAAACTCAAATTAATGAGGACAAATTCATGCACTGGGTGGGATTCGAACCAATCCGTTCGTTCGACTAGCGTAGGGATCGATTGGTACGAATTCCACCCGGTGCATGAATTTTTCCTCATTTATTTGAGTATATGAACTCATATTAATAAAACTCTGAGGGTTTTGGTGGTAGAAGAAGCTTTGAGCATTAACCTCGCCTTGTGGTTATCTTCCATTAAAGAGTATTATTAATTTATTATTATTGTGATTTATTTCTTTTCAGACTTAAAAAGGACATTCACAACATCATCAACATCGTCACCTCTCAGCCGTCATCCACTTCAGAGTCAGACTCTTCCACCCAACCAAGAGACGGCCATAGCCCCACCCCCACTAATGAGGTGCAGCTAGTAGATACTCGGGAGACCAGAGTGCTGCAGGGGGGTGATGTAGTGAGTAGTGATGCCACTGGAGACTCCACTGAAAAGGTTATTATTTGGTTTAATTTCACCTTTTACTGCATGGTTATACCACAACGGGGGTTTTACCCTCCATTCACTGGAAACTCACATACCAGATACTCAAATTAACCTCACCCAGCCTCAGTGGGGCCGGGATTAGCCAGCATCACGAGGATTCGAATTTGAATGGTCACCCATCCAAGGCCTAACCTCCCTGAAAGTTGCTTAACTTCAGTGACAGAACGAGCACTGGTTTATTCGACGTTCCATCGACGGTGACGCTGGCTAAGGTTATTCGAATGTATGGTTTCTTTGAGAAATGTTTTTTCCAGCCTGCTTTACTGTTAACCCTTTCACTGAATTTGTCCTTGCTCAGGGACATCAATTGATTTTGAAAATACCAGTGCTGCATTCTATGATTTTGTTTCTGTACTTTTTGGAGTTGTTTTTTTTTTGTTCTCTTCGTTTGTAAACAAAAGATTTTTCAGTTTTGAAGATTTTTTTTTTGGAAACATCATCTATGGACTCTAACAAACTCATAAAAGCATCGTTCATACCCAACTAATTCATAGATGTACAGTGAAAGGGTTAAGAAGGTTAAGTTTATTTACTTAGAAATGATCAAATGATGTTTCTAGTTTCTATTGCACTGTACCCATTTATTCGTTGGGAGACAGTGTATGGCTTACAAGAAATGTTGCCAGATATTCAAGCTTTCGTGTGTTGGAAAAAATTCTATTTCCTAGAAGAAATTTCGTAGAAACATTAAGCGTAGAAAAAATGTCTTTGTAAAAAAAAAAATATTCTCATAAAGAAATTATTAAAAGAATTAAAGCAGCAAGTGTATAGTGAATGCCAAAGGCATTATCACCACCCTTGATCAGTCTTTATTTACCTTTGGTTAATTATGACTTTTCACTGTACATGTTTATAATTTTTTTAAATAAAGTTTGATCAAAATTGTTGAATAATATAGGAAAAAAATAAATAAAATTAGCTCTCTGTATTCTACACTAGGCCACGCTCACAAGCACGCTGCCCAATGCCAAAGAAGACCCTCTGGTTCTGATCACGTCGCTTGTGACTTCGTGTATACGCGGCCTTCACTTCCCTTCCTCCAAGCAGTCTGCCCTTTCCATCCTAGTGGACATCTCCAGCGTATCCTCAGGTATTGTTTTTGATTTACCTTGCTTACACTAAAGAGGTAAGACTGAAAAGTCCCTTTACTCCAGCAGTCAAACAGTTCTTAAATTTTATAGATAAGTATTTGTGATGGTCACAAATTGTGATGTTATAATAATATTCGAATCTTCCTTTCAAAAATTCGCTGTGCTTATTTTTCTATTTGTATGTATATGTTTGTAAATCATTAGTAAACAAATGAGGGGATCAAAATTTTTACTATTGATGAACATTGAAAATAAAATGGAACCTATTATACAACCTTGAGAAATGAGAGCTGCTGAAAATGAAATGCTGTCAAAAAGATCACCATCAAAAATAGTCTCAGTTTTCAATATGAAACCATCAATGAACAGAAAGGGAAAATTTATTTTTAAAGTTTAATTAGGGAAATTTCAAAATCCTCCATATCAAAAGCTTTTAAAGTTGATAGACAACATGAAAATAGCTGTTACACTTCAGAAGTAATTTTGATTTTCTCTATCAATATGGATCGTCACCATGTTACAGAGTCATCCATCAAGACTAGATCTTATTTTGACGGGTCATTCATAATTATATGTCAAGACCATTTGTAAAAAAAAAGAAATAATAAAGCAATTGTGATTTATAAATGTTAAATTTTGTTATTTGTATTCTATTTTTTCTTCATGTTAGCCGACCGCTGGAATCTTATCCCCCAGAACCAAGCCAATGCTGGTCTACTCCCTGTTTATAGTCCCCCAGCCTATACAGGGTGATTCAGAAAAGTACCGTCAAACGTTAACCACATATTC
The DNA here is from genome assembly GCA_024516035.1 of Bactericera cockerelli. Lineage (NCBI taxonomy): Eukaryota > Metazoa > Arthropoda > Insecta > Hemiptera > Triozidae > Bactericera > Bactericera cockerelli. Next base: position 9,651,692 of record CM044964.1, read on the forward strand.
TATGGGCTAGTTAAGGAGGGGTCAACTCTATAAAAGAAAGTGCGCAAATGCCTCCTAACGGAGGTACACGCCCCTTAAGGTGTTTTTAAACAATCGAAATTTTCATTTTACGGCTTACCTATTTGGGATATCGCAATGTGGTAAAAAAATCACTCTGAATACTAGATCGCACCTTTCTTTTGGCACAAAATTTAACACCATTCCAATGTCAGGGGCGGTCTCAGGAGGGTCAGATGGTAGAAAAAAGGTTCTAACTTTTTAGTCGTTGCTTGTAATTGAATTTGGTTTTCACCCTATTAAAACGTCTGTCATTGTCTACAAAAATGTTCTGAATATTTTTTTTCTCAAACCAACACAAACGCTTGAAAATTGAAATTGAAGATTTTAAAACTGCATTAAGTTTTGAAACCTATGCAACTAGCATACAATTTTAGAACAAGAATTTTCAGCCAATTCATTATTTAACAAAGAAATACACCTGGAATATTTGAACGTGTTCGTCAATCTTTTCGAAGGCGTATTGGAGGTCTGCATTGAAGCCAGAGGAGCCCATGTGGAACATTTGCTGTAAATCTTATTTCGGCTTAAGCCCTTCAATTTCGATTTTCAAGCGTTTATGTTGGTTTGAGAAAAAAATTATTCAGAACATTTTTGTAGACAATGACAGACGTTTTAATAGGGTGAAAACCAAATTCAATTACAAGCAACGACTAAAAAGTTAGAACCTTTTTTCTACCATCTGACCCACCTGAGACCGCCCCTGACATTGGAATGGTGTTAAATTTTGTGCCAAAAGAAAGGTGCTATCTAGTATTGAGAGTGATTTTTTTACCACATTGCGATATCCCAAATAGGTAAGCCGTAAAGTGAAAATTTCGATTGTTTAAAAAACACCTTAAGGGGCGTGTACCTCCGTTAGGAGGCATTTGCGCACTTTCTTTTATAGAGTTGACCCCTCCTTACTAGCCCATAGAATATGTGGTTAACGTTTGACGGTACTTTTCTGAATCACCCTGTATATTTATGTTATCTTCCCAGCCTATATCCCCCCTAGCCTATATGATTATTATAAAATATTGTATGTAAATATTGATGTACAATGTAATTTTTTGTGGTTCTCCGACCTATGACTCAACCAACAAGCACTTCATGTTGGATAAAGCAATATCTTGTACATGAGGCACCCCTGTCTGAAATGTGACTCGGCAGAGAACGATGAGAGGAGGGAGACATATTTCGGGCCAAACTTCTCACTCTTTTTTTTATTTATTTTTTTTTTATTTGGTCGGTATAATTATTATTTGTATGTAAAACAAGGTGTCATCTTTTTTCATTGGAAGCACTGTATTCTATTCTAATGTTTGTATTCTATTTTCAGGTGAAACTATTCTGGACCGCACACTCCCCTACATCGTGTATCTACTGGGTGACTCATCCAGCAGAGTGCGGGCGGACGCTGTGAACTGTCTCACCCGATGTCTCCAGTACGTCTCCTCCCCTCTTCCTCTCAACAACAACAATAACAACGCCCACGTGTTTCCGGAATATGTGCTACCCTGTAAGTATTGAAAATATATTCGTACTACCCTGTAATAATTGAAAGAAAATGTCATTACCATCAGCGCAACCCTTGATCATAGTTTGTTTTAAAACATTCTAATTTGTAAATGAAATTCCATCTGTGTACCAACTGTACCATAGTGTACCACACTGTAAATTTGATTTCGTTTAATCACTATATCAGTATAAATCAATGTAACGAATAAAATTAATTACACATTTTCTTATAAATCAAGATACTGACTGGGCTTATATTCATATCAGAGAATTTGACACTCTGGATTTTGATTTTTTTGTATTAATTTAGAAATGGTCTACCATGCAATAGTGGTTGAGTCATTAAGGCGCAAGAAATCTGTTGTTTTGAATCCCACCCAATGCATGCAATTCCCGCAATTAATTTGAGACCTTTGACCACATCATGTCACCAGAGCAACTGCTGGAATTATTATTTTTATGATTCTATTGTTAAACCACAGTACTGTTGTGTCTGTAAATGTTCTTATCTCTTCTTGTTCTTATCTCTTCTAATGTAATTATAATGAGACCAATCAGTAATAATTGTTCTCTCGCATCACTAATTGCTGTTATTTAGTGACACACAATATGACAATATCTTGTGTAAATCGAATAACAGTGTAGACGTAATTAAAAATATTATTAATACTGTGTAAAAACTAAAACTAAATTGAATTGAATTGATTCCTGTCAGGTTTAAGCAATATCGTGACAGACGACTCCGTGATAGTCCGCACAGCGCTCGCTCAGAATATCGCCACCCTGGCAGAAACTGGCCTCAAGTTTCTCGAGCACACACAGCTCCTCTCTTCTCTAACGTCCGGGGGAGCACCTCAGCACTCGTATGAGAATGAGCTGGCAACACTGCACGAGATGATTCAGAGCATTGTGTCTGTGCTGCTGACTGATGGACAGAGGTAAGTTGACATGACGACAATTCATAACTATCACAAAAAAAGAACCGACATTAGGGTCCCTAACCATACGCTAAGACATTCTAACAAGCCTCTATTCCATATTCCTAATTGTACAAATATAAACCATTTACTAAAATCCCCACTAGTTTGTGCAATGAAGACTTACAATAACATGACAAAGAAACCAGATCTTTTATAGTTTACGCCAATATTTCTGTCAGGCATTGCTTTGGTCGGAATTTCGGTTCTGATTAAAGTGTTGACAGTAGCAAAAAAAAAAAAAAAAAATCAGGTATGTGAATTTAGGGCGAAACAAAAAGCCAAAATTGAGATCAAAAGTTGGATTTTAAACTTACGAGACATAGACTCGTACATTTTCCCCAAACAACTTCTATGGACATGGACATAGACGTATGTCCATAGAATTATTTTTAATATTTCTCTCTTAGGGCGGAATTAATAGACAACATCAATAACTTAAGTCGTTGGTAAGTGTCGATTTTCCCTATCTTACACAGTACGTAATCCGTGACTTAGCGCCACAGAGGTATTACAAAAACGTCTAGTAATTCCGCCCTTAGTGTCTCAATTTTTAGTCCCTCAGTGACTTGTAGACAGTTATGTTTTTTTCTTCTCTTTTTTTTCTTCACTATGTTTGTGCTATTGGTTAATGAATTACAAATCATGGAAAATTTACAATAATGAAGTTAGATTACAACAAATAGTTAATCATTTATTGTAGTTGTAAAAAAAAATGTCGAAGAATACCACACTGTATAGGTGTACTTATGTATATTCCTATTTGCCTTTTTTAAAAATGTGCAATTCCGCATTTAATTTCAGCATCGTGAAGCAAACCCTCATAGAGAACGGAGCTATCACCAAGCTGTGCATCTTCTTCGGAAAGCAGAAGACAAATGACTATCTTTTCTCTCACATGATCACTTTCCTCAATGACAAGCACAACGCTCAGCTCCGTGCTTCTTTCTTCGACAATATTGTGGGTGAGTAGTGAGTTTTTTCTAAAATATACTTTCAATGTGAATCAATCAGTTGTTCAATCATTAAAGCAACTGGTAATTGAAAAGATTTTTTGCGATTATGCCTTTTAGTTATAATGATTATTAGTATTATCAATTTATGACTATTAAATATTCAATTTACAATCAATCAGTACAGTGAGAATTATAAATATATTTCTACCTAGAAAAAGATTGTAAGAACATTCTAATGAGAAATAATGATACCAAGTACTTGAAAGTAATAATTGTTTGCAAATCCGGGTTGAAGTTATTGTCTGGTAAAATAATAAAATAAAATTTTATGGCTGTATGGAATGGCCTTGCCAACCAATGCCAAAAAAAGTTATTGTCTGAGGCATTTTCTGCTACTCTACCTCGATAACCTAACCTTGAAAATACAAATATGATAGCCTAAAATTTACCAATTCAAAATTTCCCATTTTCAGGCGTGGCCGCATACATCGGCATTCACAGTTCTTCCATGGTCACACCGCTCCTGCTGCAAGGCTTCGTCGACGAGGAAGAGTTCATCGTGAGGAAGGCGCTCAATGCTCTCACACTGCTCACTCAATTGAATCTACTCGAGAAAGCGTGCCTGTATGAGTTGCTGCAGGAAACGTGCTGTCTCCTCGTGCACCCGAACCTGTGGATTAGACACAGCATGGTGAGGCAGGGGAATCGAACTTAGGCCCGATATAACTTTTTTTCAGACAGTACAAATAATTATTCTTTTCCTCTAATTAAAATAAATATAAAAATGAGTCATCATATTTGTGTTAATCACTGTTGTGATATCACAATTGCTCAATCTCGGTTTACTAATTTTTTTTATTAACTTTGGACTTGAACTACCGACCTCCAGGTTACAAGTTCGCCGCCTGTTTCATCAAGCTACCGAGTTCGGGTATTACAAGATTTTTAAAAACCATAATTTCTTTTCTACCTTCACACTTCAGGTCTCATTCATCTCCAGTCTCTCATCTTGTAAACACCTCAACCCCGTCGATATCCAATGCAAGGTCTTGCCCTTGATCAAGCCCTATATCAAATACTCCATCATCCAGCTCGACAAACAGGTCATTCTACTGAACGCTCTGAAGACACCCCTGCCTCGTCATCTCTACAACATAGCCAGCAAGTCTGCTCCCTCTGATCTGTTCCTGTATACCCTGGGACAGAGGTATAGGAGCAAGGGAGGACCTTTGAGTCAGGTGAGTAGATAACATTATGAGTGGTTTTGTCGTGAGCATTCCCCTCTGATCTGTCCCTGGGACAGAGGTATAGGAGCAAGGGAGGACCTTTGAGTCAGGTGACTAGATAACATTATGAGTGGTTTTGTCGTGAGCATTCCCCTCTTATGTGTCCCTGGGACAGAGTAGGAGCAAGGGAGGACCTTTCAATTGAGTGGTAGAGTACATTAAATAATTCATGTAATTGAAGTTGTTTATTGGAAGGGTATTTGTAATATCGTAATTGCAAAACCTACAAATAAGTTATCAATGAATAATTTACTCTATTTTAATTTAATTTACTTTTATTTCGATTTTTTTTCATGTAAAAACTGACAATATAATTCTACTGGTTTCAGAATACCCAACTGATGAATGAGTTGAATGTAGAGGAGAATATGCTGAGTGTCAGCGGTGCACGCACCGGTGTGATAGCCAACGTGTTCCGCAAGCTGACTTCTGAAGGTGAGTTCCTATCTCTTTTACTGAATTCAAGGTGAGAAAAGATATCATAATATTTGTGTTCATAAGAGTGATGTCATAATTATTCATCTCGCCTCTTTGAGAATGTCCAAGAAGCAAGTGGCGTAAAAAATAAATTATTAGACCTCTTTTCCCGAACTCCGAATTTCCATTTTATAATTTCAGAGTAATTACTTTATTTGTATGCGTAACCAACGATTTCTGGCGAAGGGCATCGAAAATTATTAAAAATATTTTAATAATTTTCGATGCCCTTCGTAATAATGTGTTACCCAGAAATTTCAGGAAGAGGCTCACAAAAATTAATTCATTATCTTATTACATCACTTAAATTCCTTTTCCCGTGAAAAAGATACAATCATTGTTTTATTGATTTATTCCTTTGTCAAGCTTGACTGTCGGAACATGTCTTAGAGTAATTTTGTGAGCACAAATGTCTGATTAACTATTGTGAGGATATGATAATTTCAAGTTGAGTTCTTGCTGTTCCATGTTGTTCATACATTATCTGTATTCGTTCCATGATCTCAGACATAAAAAGAGCCTAGACATTGGATCTAGGCGTCCATATAATCGTTTCACCACCGTGATATAAGTATTCGTGCCTACTTCACGGACAAATAATTATTATCATTACCTAACGGGTGTATATTCATACGGACCTCAGTAGCTTGATCGATGAAGCAGCGGACTTGTAACCTGGAGGTCGGTGGTTCAAGTCCCGGTTTCAGCGTAGATTTAGTAAAGCGAGTTTGAGTAGTTGTGATATCACGAAAGCGATTAACACAAATATGATAACTTTTAACTTTTTACTTATTCATTTTCCTGCAATTCTTTCCCAGGAATGACCGAGGAACACGAAGAGCAAATCCTGCTCCTTGCCAAACACCTGCGCAAGTGTGTCAGGAACGCCAGCAACAAAAGCAACCAGGACACCGGGCATCAGGACTTGGACAGCACCGGGGAGATTCACATCAGTGGCGTGCAGAGTCACAGTGTGGTGCTCTCTGACAGTGCGCAGTCCTTCATGTGAGATAAAATTCAGGCATGGCCAGAGTGTTAGAATATTTTTTTTGGTTGATTCTATTACTTTTCCCAATTTAGGATAGGGAAAGTAAAAATGTCTTCACGGGAATTTTACATCAATAAAATTGTATGTGACTGAGGTGGTAGCAATGATTTGATTTAAATAGAAATTAGAAGAGGACCTAAAGTATTACCTTGAGAAACTCTTCAAGAGTTATTCAGTTGTAAAACCAAAGTATATTTCTTACCATAATACATTTTCCATACATTTTACAAATAGTATTAGTCATAGTATACGGCATCATGAAAAACATTCTCCTAAGAAGTAGACTTTTATTTTCAATAGAATCATAGGCTTTGTTGAAATCAGGGAGTAATGAAACAAGAGTTTACTTTACTTCACGTTGTTTACTTCAAGAAAAGACAAGGAAAATCGGTATGTTGTCCAGTTTTAAAATGAAATTTCAGATTATTTATAAGAGAGGTAGAGTTGAAAATCAACTTGGGCAACATTAACAACACTTAGACGACCGGCATGGTTTTTCGTGAATTCTCTTGTGGGACCGGCGATAATACGGCTATCCGACCCCGTGTACCACTGGTGGTACATCCGGTCCATTCCGTACGAACGTGCGTGTACCACCGGTGGTACACCCGGTCGTCTACCTGTTAAGCGATGAAAATGGAAAATATCTAATGCTAGTAGTACACGCTCGCCGAGGCAAGGTGAGGGCAGCCGAGCGCGAGAGAGCGAGAGTGAACTCGTGCACCTCGCCTACGTTCGGCTAAGCTCGGCTAGGCAATTCTCGCGGTCCCTCGCCTCGGGTGTCTTGGTTCTGAGCACCTGGACACGAGTGTACTGCTAGCATAAGGTAATGTGATACGAAGTCATTGGCAATTCATAACATTTTTTTTTTTACCATTTTTATTTAATTTACAGTCTACAATTTAACTTAAAGATAAACAATTGTAATGAGTAAATGTGATGGAGGCAATGGCCTGAGAGAGAAGCTATCCATTGATAGCACTCTCATTAACGTTAATCAAAAGCAGATTCGAACTGCTTGGGTTTGTTAGGGTAATTCATAACATCAGTATACTTTTCTTTATTATTTTCTCAGGAAAAAGAACGACAGTGATTTTTCTTTATTATTTTCTTAGGAAAAAGAACGACAGTGATGCCAACATGAATGAAGAATGGAAACACATGTTCACCACTCGAAACATAGTGAAGCATAACACCATGCTATGTTCTGATACGAGCACTAGTGAACTGAGTTCCAGCAGTGATCCGAATGTTAACAGTGTGCAGGTGAGTGATAGACACTGATATGTCATACCATTATTAATATTAGCTATGGCAAGCTTTAAATAAGTTTCATTGTCTGTATTATTATTTTTAGAAACTCTTAATTGACTTATTGTCTTTACAAATTGCAACGCAGCGTGATAATGGGTTTAATTAATGTATTTTTTGAATTACTATGGTCAAATTAAAAAAAGTTAATCACCAATTTACACTAAATTTTTACTCCATACTGGAACTACCGATTTCCAGATTGCAAGTCGGTCAAATCTATTGATCTTAATTTTCATTTGAACTCAACAGGAAAGGTCCTATATTCAGTATCACTACGCTCCCTGCAAGATAGAGTTGAGGAAGTTGATCAGTCGACATCAGGAACTGCACTCTGCTCACTTGAAAGGTAACGAATCTATCTAAACTTACATATTATAATAATAATAATAATAAATTAATAACACTCTTTAGTGGAAGGTTAATACTCAAAGCATTTTCTACCACCTAACCCTGGTAGATGCGAAAGTCACTCAACACCCTCTACGGTATGTCCTAGGAGGCGAAAAGTTGTTGTATAGATGTCTTTTATCCCTGAGAGTCGTTAGACCTATTAGAGGCGCACTAAGAAAAGATTTAATATTATATTTGTCATCATATTTTTGTTATTTAATATTATATTTGTCATAATAGTAGTCACCGTGGCAGAGTGAGTTAGCGCGCTTGGCATTGCACGCACGGTGACCTGGGTTCGAACCCCAGCGGGACAGGATTTTTTCTGCTCTGTACTTGGATGTTCGGGGTCCACTCATACCTCGTGAGGAAAAATGAGTAGCTGCTTTCATGTGAAGCAGCGACCAGTGGCAGAATCATAGGCAAAAAAAAAAAATACAAGATATTGTAAATTAAAGTAGTAACGTCCTATGATTCTGCGCTACCCACTAAAATTGTGACATAATAACACAAAGCAATCTCTTCCACCCAAAGGGTTGGGTGGAAGAGATTGCCACAGGCAATAACCCCGCCCTTTAGGTAGGACATTATTGTTACTTTCTTTTTTTTTACTTATTTATTTTTCATTTGTTTGTTTTTTTTTTTTTTTTTTTTCCTTTCTTTTCTTAATTTTATACTGTTGCCTGTTTGTCCTCCTAATAAAGCTTAAAAAAAAAGAAAAACATTATTATATTATATTTGTCATAAATTTTATTTAAATAATTAAACCGTATCTTCCTCTTCAGGCCGTTCCGACTCCGCCCCCGCTAGCACGGGCGGTCCCCCGGTGGGCGTGGTCTCTGACTCCTCCCCCCTAGTGCCGCCCCCTCGCTGGCGGCTCCGGTGCCAGCTCGTAGCGCACTGTCACGAGCACGGTGCCGGCGTGTCTAGACTGGCACGCGTCACGGGCACCTCTCTGCTCGCGTCGGGTGACCGCCGGTCCACGCTCAAGCTGTGGGACCTGGCGAAGCTGGAGGGTGAGTTTTTTTTTAACAATAATTGACTGATCTAAATAAAATTTGTCTAAATGTGTTGAAAATTTCACAGTTAAAATTGTGAAATTTTCTTTTTACCTATAGTATACAATTATACACGTTTGAAACTACTGGGTATATGGTTAGAAGATCAGATGACAGATGGACCAAGATAAGAACAAAATGCAGCCCACCAGACAAGAAAAGACCACAAGGAAGACTACCCGATCGATAGGACAGAGACATCAAAAAAGTAGCATCACATAAATGGCAAACAACCGCCAAAGATAGAATAAAATGGAAAACTTTGCTACAAACTTACTTATCAAATCAATAAAATTCTAAAGAGGCCACATATACTAGGAAAAATAGGCTGTATTGTATTGTACTACATTCTATTTATTTACAGTAAATAAAGTAAAGGATTATTGCCACAGGCAATAACCCCGCACTTTAGGTAGGACATTAGCTTAATTTTTTTTATTGTTGTTTCTTTGTTCAATCTATTTATTTTTTCTTTAAAATTTCATTGTATTTTACTGTATATATTTTTGTCTTACCTAATAGAGCATACTATAAAATAATTATTAAATTTCTCATTCCAGGTCCATATTCGTTCCGAGAATTTCTAGATTAGTATTAATAATGATAATGATACTTTTCAGGCAAAAGCATGGCGAACAGATCCAAGTGCTCTCTGAACACAGGAGGGGGAGTTATCAATGCCATAGCTGTGTGTGATCAGAACCGGAGTCTCGCTGTGTCCAATGCCACGTCCAGTTGCAATGGTCAGATATCTATCGTGAGGATAGACAGCAGCAAGATGAATGTGATCAACAGTAGAAACCTCACGGAGTGTCCGAGTGATTTGGGCAGGTGAGTAGCAATGGTGAGATATCTATTGTGAGGATAGACAGCAGCAAGATGAATGTGATCAACAGTAGAAACCTCACGGAGTGTCCGAGTGATTTGGGCAGGTGAGTAGCAATGGTGAGATATCTATCGTGAGGATAGACAGCAGCAAGATGAATGTGATCAACAGTAGAAACCTTACGGAGTGTCCGAGTGATCTAGGCAGGTGAGAAAAAGCATGAGAATAACATACTCAAAACATGAAAATAACTTATAACATACTCATATTTATAAACAATTTATTAATAAACAATTGGACCAAGCTTTATTTAATTTTTTTATATACAATGAACAGGGTAACAAGTTGTGAAATAAATATAAACAAAGCCTGATCAAGGTGGTGATAATGCCTTCGGCATTCTCTTCCAAACTCATGCCGTGTGAATAGCATGCAAGTACTTACTTACTCCTTCTCCTTTTTCCGTGGGTGTAGGGGAACATGTGAGTAAAATACTAAACATGAGAATAACATACTTAAAACATGAAAATATCTTATATTTAATTAATTATACCTTTTGACTGTACCTGTATATAAAAAAAATGTAAATAAATATTGATCTAATTTGTTGAATAATAATAATAAAACATACTCATACCATGTGAATAACATGCAAGTACTTATTTAATCCTTTTCCTTTTTCCGTGGGTCTAGGGGAACGTGTGAGTAACCTAGGAGGATTTAGTATCCTCCTAGTGAGTTACATACTAAACATGGGAATAAATTACAAGTAACTCATGTCAGTAACTTACTCATAACATGTTAATAACATACACATAACTTGTGAATCATATACTTATAACTTGTGAATAATATTATTTTACTTGATAATTTTTTTACTGGATGATGTTTACCTGATAATGTATACTGGATAATATTTACTTGATAATGTTTACTGGATAATATTAGATTTTAATGTTTACTTGATGATATTTACTTGATAATGTTACCTGGATAATATTTACTTTTTAATGTTTAGTTGATAATATTTACTTGATGACATTTACTTGATAATGTTTACTTGATATTTACTTGATAATGTTTACTGGCTTGGCTTGGTTCTGGGGCCCTTGTAAAGCCTCCTTGTAAAAACAGTGGTAGAAGTGCTGAGTCATTACTCCACTGTCTGGCTACCATCGTTCACGATGACGCCACCCTATGATGATGAATATTTACTTGATAATGTTCACTGGATCATATTTACTTTTTAATGTTTAGTTGATAATATTTACTTGATAATATTTACTTGATAATGTTTACTTGATGATATTTACTTGATAATGTTTACTTGATAATATTTACTTGATAATGTTTACTTGATGATATTTACTTGATAATGTTTACTTGATAATATTTACTTGATAATGTTTACTTGATGATATTTACTTGATAATGTTTACTGGCTTGGCTTGGTTCTGGAAGCCCTTGTAAAGCCTCCTTGTAAATACAGCGGTAGAAGTGCTGAGTCATTACTCCACTGTCTGGCTACCATCGTTCACGATGACGCCACCCTATGATGATGAATGTTTACTTCATGATATTTACTTTATAATGTTTACTTGATGATATTTACTTTATAATGTTTACTTGATGATATTTACTTTATAATGTTTACTTGAATGATATTTACTTTATAATGTTTACTTGATGATATTTACTTTATAATGTTTACTTGATGATATTTACTTTATAATGTTTACTTGATAATATTTACTTTATAATGTTAACTTGATGATATTTACTTTATAATGTTTACTTGATAATATTTACTTTATAATGTTTACTTGATGATATTTACTTTATAATGTTTACTTGATGATATTTACTTTATAATGTTTACTTGATGATATTTACTTTATAATGTTTACTTGATAATATTTACTTTATAATGTTTACTTGATGATATTTACTTTATAATGTTTACTTGATAATATTTACTTTATAATGTTTACTTGATGATATTTACTTTATAATGTTTACTTGATGATATTTACTTTATAATGTTTACTTGATGATATTTACTTTATAATGTTTACTTGATGATATTTACTTTATAATGTTTACTTGATGATATTTACTTTATAATGTTTACTTGATAATATTTACTTTATAATGTTTACTTGATGATATTTACTTTATAATGTTTACTTGATGATATTTACTTTATAATGTTTACTTGATGATATTTACTTTATAATGTTTACTTGATGATATTTACTTTATAATGTTTACTTGATGACATTTACTTTATAATGTTTACTGGATAATATTTACTTTATAATGTTTACTTGATGATATTTACTTTATAATGTTTACTTGATGATATTTACTTTATAATGTCTACTAGATAATATTTACTTTATAATGTTTACTTGATGATATTTACTTTATAATGTTTACTTGATGATATTTACTTTATAATGTTTACTTGATGATATTTACTTTATACTGTTTACTTGATAATATTTACTTTATAATGTTTACTTGATGATATTTACTTTATAATGTTTACTTGATGATATTTACTTTATAATGTTTACTTGATGATATTTACTTTATAATGTTTACTTGATGATATTTACTTTATAATGTTTACTTGATGATATTTACTTTATAATGTTTACTTGATGATATTTACTTTATAATGTTTACTTGATAACATTTACTCGCAGGTTTGACAACAACGTGGTGGTATACTCCTGTCTGACGGGTCAGATATGTGGCTGGGACCTGAGGGTATTTACTTGATGATTTTTACTTGATGATATTTACTTTATAATGTTTACTTGACGATATTTACTTGATAACATTTACTCGCAGGTTTGACAACAACGTGGTGGTATACTCCTGTCTGACGGGTCAGATATGTGGCTGGGACCTGAGGGTATTTACTTGATGATTTTTACTTGATGATATTTACTTTATAATGTTTACTTGACGATATTTACTTGATAACATTTACTCGCAGGTTTGACAACAATGTGGTGGTATACTCCTGTCTGACGGGTCAGATATGTGGCTGGGACCTGAGGGTGTCCAACAATGCGGGGAACGCCTGGAAGTTCGATAATGATCTCAAGAAGGGTGAGTTTTGTGGTTGTTATATTAGAGACTTATTGGTTTTACCAAGAGTTGTGTATTATTTTTGTTATCCTGTAGAATTTCATTCTAACAAAAAAATCTATCTCCCCAAAAGAATAATCTTTTTTTCTTTTCTTTTTTTCTCCACAGTTAAAGTCTGTATATCTATCAACTATTCTCTTTTGTAAAAAAAATTTCGTTGTATTCATGAATTCTTTCTCGTTGCTTTTCAAGGTGCTATCTTTGCCATGCATGTGGACAGTCGGCAGTATCAGCTTGTGGTGGGAACTAGTCTAGGATCCTTCACCTGCTGGGATCTGAGGTTCCGTCTTCCAGTGTCCACCTTCTCCCATCCCCACAGTAAGTACTATACCTCGTGAGGAAAAATGAGTAGCTGTTTTAGTGTGAGCAGCGACCAGTTGCGGAATTATAGGCAAAAATAAGATATTGGGGTTTTAAAAGATATGGAAAAAGTCCTATAATTCTGCGCTACGCACTAAAATTGTGATAAAAAAAGAAACTACCACAGGAGGTTATTGCCCTGGCTGGGAGACGTTAGTCTGACTGGGGGACGTTAAACAGGGAGAAGATCAGTGTCTCGCGTTAAAAAAATTAATATTTCTTTTTTTTTGTACATATTTCTAAGTTTTTTTTTTAATTTATTGTTATATTTTTTGTTGTTGTTGATGATTGTTTTGTAAAAAAAATAAAGTGTAAATAAATAAATCGCTAGAGGACTATAAACAGAGAACAGACTAGCCAACCTTTACAAGCCAGGCTAGCTTGCAGTTTCCTAAGGGTTTAATGGCTTATAGAGAAAAGTCCAAGTCCTCATGATGGTTGATCACACGTAGAAATATGTGGTTCAGGACGAGCCAACTTTGAAATAAAGTTGTCTGGGGACCATCACTCACCCCTCCAGCTGTAGCCAAGCTGGCTACAACAACAACAACAACAACAACAATTGCCTTTAGTATTATTTTCTTTATTTATTTATTTTTGAAAATATTTTATTATTATTTTTCTTAATTTTACACTGTAAATATTGTCCATTACTTTGTGCTCCTAAAATTTTTTATATAGTAGTAATAATAACACTAGGGGGATCTCCCCAATATAAGGAACTGATTCCATGAAATTCAACAAAACAAACATATGTATAACTGCGAAACTAGAAATACTGTATGAAAACCCGACCTCAGTGGCTTGATCGATAAGGCAGCGGACTTGTAACCTGGAGGTCGGTGGTTCAAGTCCCGGTTTCAGCGTAGATTTAGTAAAGCGAGTTTGAGTAGTTGTGATATCACGAAAGTGATTAACACAAATATGATAACTTACTGTATGAGAACATGTAGGTATAATACCAAATACCAATACCCCCCTCATAGGGGGAGGCCCCTGCTCCATAGGGGTGACAGAGGGCTATAATATATTATGTTATTACACTAACAACAACAGACTCCGTGGCGTAATGGTTGTGACTACTGCCCGTAGTCCAGAGTTCCCGAGTTCAACTCCCGGTTGGGACAGACTTTTCGAAGAAAATTCTGTTCCATCCAAACACGTGAGGCTGGCAATTCCGGCCGTACCCAGGCTGGGTGAGGTTAATGTGGGTACCTGGTACGATTCCCAGCGAATGGAGGGTAAAACCCCCGTCCTGTCTACCTCAAGTCAGGACGTTAAAACCAAAAAGAATCAATGGACATGAAAGGAGCCTAGACATTGGATTTGGGCGTCCATATAATCCTCTCACCATCGTGATTTAGGTAGCAATACCTATATCACGGACACGGAATTATTATTATTATTATTATTATTACACTAATAACACAAATAAACGCATGTTCTACCCACTTCCCCCCAGACCTGCGAGTACGCCGCATCATCGGGCACCCGAGCAGATATGGCAATGTGTCTATTATAGCATTTAAATTCATATAGATGGATGGATGTATATCTGTTTTCTACCTACTTCCATTTAAATTCATATAGATGGATGGATGTATATCTGTTTTCTACCTACTTCCATTTAAATTCATATAGATGGATGGATGTATATCTGTTTTCTACCTATTCCCATTTAAATTCATATAGATGGATGGATGTATATCTGTTTTCTACCTACTTCCCATTTAAATTCATATAGATGGATGGATGTATATCTGTTTTCTACCTACTTCCCATTTAAATTCATATAGATGGATGGATGTATATCTGTTTTCTACCTACTTCCCATTTAAATTCATATAGATGGATGGATGTATATCTGTTTTCTACCTACTTCCCATTTAAATTCATATAGATGGATGGATGTATATCTGTTTTCTACCTACTTCCCATTTAAATTCATATAGATGGATGGATGTATATCTGTTTTCTACCTACTTCCCATTTAAATTCATATAGATGGATGGATGTATATCTGTTTTCTACCTACTTCCCATTTAAATTCATATAGATGGATGGCTCCGTATATCTGTTGTCTCCTACTTTCCGCACCTGCCCGTCCGCCCCTCGGGCCGGCACCGGTGTCGGCTCTACGCAGGCACCTGGTGCGACGGTGAGTAGATGCTGATGGTGGAAATCTGTATATCCTCCGAGGTGATGTCTGGCACCTCCACTCTAAACCGTCGGGATTTTTTCAAATTTAACATACAAGGCATGACTCTGAATATCTGTGACTAATCTATCTATTCTTATGCTCTTTTCATTTTCTAAACAACTTTGGCACATACCAGGTAGGATAATTTACTTGCTATCCCATATTAGCTATGTGCTTTGGGTCGATTGACTCAACCTCAGGTTGAACAAGTGATGGTGAGCATACAGTAACAGTATAATATTAAGAAAAGAAAATTAAGGCAAAGAAACAGAACATATGAAAATTGAATAGAAAAAAAAAGAAAATGACAATAATGACTAGTAAAGGGCGGGTTACCTTGGAATCTCACCCAACCCTTTTTCTACATACATAAAAAAGAGTCTTCTCTTTTTTGGTTTTTTTCTCGATATTTTGAAAATGATTTCACCTGAGATTATTTTTTTGTTTTGAGATTTAAGACTGAAAAAATGTAGAATTATCTAAATATTTACTGACTGGATGGCAATGTTTTATCATAGATAATATACCTCAGTAAGTCCTCATTAGATTTTCTCCATTGTGTATGTTATCTCCCGTCATGTTCTGTTGGGCAGTTACATTTTAAAAAATTACAATCAATTTGTATGTTCATGCAACATCTAGCCTTGGTACATCAGGAGTGAGTATTGGTCTGGATTCCACGAAGACTTTAAAGAGTAACCCACCTCCTACGACGTAATAAACTATTGTGTATTCAACGTGATGTCGCATGAACGATTACCATCTTTGAGGATATTGTAAGTTATCATAATATGATAAACAATTTTAGATACTTAAATAGTATATGTCTATATGTATGATAAATTTAAAAAAGAAAAAAATTACAAATTGCACAAAATTTAGTAGAAAAAAAATGAAAATAACGTTTTCTACATACAAAAACAAATTAAGTCCGTTATTGTTTTGTATATCAATATTTTAAAATAAACATTTCCAAATTATTTTTTTGTTGTTGTTGAGATTTAAGACTCTGTAAAAAATGTAGAATTACTCTAAATATTTACCTGAAATGGCCAATTTTATGCGACAATTTCATTATCCATGAGATAATAATAACACTCTTAGGGGAAGGTAACCACTAGGCGAAGTTAATGCTCAAAGCATTTCTACCACCTAACCCTCTGTGATATTGGTTATGAGTTCTCCATTACCATTTCTCTTTTGTGATGGGCACGTGTTTATATTATCTCATTAAATAAAAGGTGTTCGGTTCACAGAACTACAATTTGTTACTGTTTCACTATTTCAGGAATGGATTCCTGCTAGCCTGTGGTACGGATCAGAGAGTGAGATATTGGGGTCTGGATAATCCAAACGAGAGTTATCTGGCCATCCCGTCTGGATTCGAATACAATAATCCCCCCACGCTCAGCTACGAGTAAGTAAACACAACCACTTGGTTCATCATCATAGGGTGGTGTCAGCGTGAACGATGGTAGCCATATAGTGGAGAAATAACTCAGCATTTCTACCACTGTCTTTATAAGGAGGCTAATAAATGACAAGGGCCCCCAGACCCAAGCCAATGCTGGTCTACTCCCTGTTTATAGTCCCCCACACTTGGTTCAATGACCTTTTATTTAAAGATAGTTCTATAAAGTCCTTTTCCACTCTTTATTTAATACAGTCGAACCACTAGTCACCTTGTCCTAGCGGTAGCATGCTCGGCTTGCACTCCAGGTGATCCGGGTTCGAATATACCAGTGCACGATTACAGATCAATCATGTATCATTGTTGTTCTTGATACTAATATTCATGGTCAAACTTCGTGGTGTAACGGTTGTCACTACTACCAAACTAGTGCCTTAACCACTTGACTACTAATGCACGTTTATGTATAATATAAAATAATTGTAGGTGTATATTTTTTTATTGGCTGTCAGGTCTCCTTATTCTAAACTAGCCGTTTGCCCGTGCTTTGCAACGGGACTAAATTTCAATTTTACTAAGGCATGCCGTACTGCTGGACAGCAATGCTTTTTTGAACTTTTTATAATTTTTTCTGGACAAGGCGATAATGGTTTTGGGGGGTCAATTCTGAGACATTTTTCGCTATCTCTTACCGTTTTGGCTAAACAACTCCGGACAAACAAACAAAGGTAGGTAGTCCTTTTTTTGTTTATATATAGAGATTAACGTTTTCATTAATCTCTACCCCCCCCCCCTCCAGGTACAACCTTATCGACGGCATCAAGACGGCGCAGGAGATCTCCATCCGCTGCTCCTCGGGGGCCGGGGGGGCGGACACCCCCTCCTCCCGCTCTCCCCTGCCCCCCACCTCCTCCCGGCCCCCCCCTGCCCCCGGCACCGGCCACGGGGGGGGAGGAGTGTCCCCGCTCCGGGCCAGACCCGGTGGTGCCCGCCCACTATGACGTCATCACCGACCTGAGTCTAGGCCACGCCTCCCAGTGTCTGCTCGTCACCGGCGCCAACGATGGCGTCATCAAGGTGTGGAAGTAATGGTGATGACGTCATCAAGGTGTGGAAGTAGAATGGTGACGTCATCAAGGTGTGGAAGTAGAATGGTGACGTCATCAAGGTGTGGAAGTAGAATGGTGACGTCATCAAGGTGTGGAAGTAGAATGGTGACGTCATCAAGGTGTGGAAGTAGAATGGTGACGTCATCAAGGTGTGGAAGTAGAGTGATGACGTCATCAAGGTGTGGAAGTAGAATGATGACGTCATCAAGGTGTGGAAGTAGAATGGTGACGTCATCAAGGTGTGGAAGTAGAATGGTGACGTCATCAAGGTGTGGAAGTAGAAGAGTGATGACGTCATCAAGGTGTGGAAGTAGAGTGATGACGTCATCAAGGTGTGGAAGTAGAGTGATGACGTCATCAAGGTGTGGAAGTAGAATGGTGACGTCATCAAGGTGTGGAAGTAGAGTGATGACGTCATCAAGGTGTGGAAGTAGGTGTACGTCATCAAGGTGTGGAGTAGAAGAGTGATGACGTCATCAAGGTGTGGAAGTAGAAGAGTGATGACGTCATCAAGGTGTGGGAGTAGAAGAGTGATGACGTCATCAAGGTGTGGAAGTAGAAGAGTGATGACGTCATCAAGGTGTGGAAGTAGAAGAGTGATGACGTCATCAAGGTGTGGGAGTAGAAGAGTGATGACGTCATCAAGGTGTGGAAGTAGAGTGATGACGTCATTAAGTCAACCACTTGACTACCGTGCACTGGTAGTCAAGTGGTTAAGGCGCTGGTTTGGTAATCCAGGTAGCGTAGGGATCCGTTGGTTCGAATCCCTCCCAATTCATAAGTTTTTCCTCATAAATTTGAGTATATGACCACATCGCCGCTGCAAACACAAACTGTCGTATCTGCAAATTTTCAGGAAGCGCACATAGTGGTTTGAAACTTCCTTTTTCACGTCACGAACTGTCGTATCTGTATCTCAACTCCTTCCCGAAGTATTCAAGTTTTAAGGTTAGTCGTATGTGAGTTTCAAAGATTCTCAGCAAGCACAAACCACTATGTGCGCATCTTAACTGAAAATGGCAAAATTTGCAGATACGACAGTTTGTGTTTGCAGCGGCGACATAATAATAAGACTCTGAGGGTGGTAGAAAATACTTTAAGCATTAACCTCGCCTGGTGGTTACCTTCCACTAAAGGACTAAAGAGTAATTATTATTATTATTATTAAGTTGTGGATGTAAATTATAATAATAATAATAATACACTCTTTAGTGGTGAATACTCGAAACATTAACAAGCGAACAAGCCAACCACTAGCAAGGTTCATACTCCAAACATTTTATACTATCTCACCCTCAGGGTCTTAATATCATGTGGACACATACTCAAATAACAGAGGAAATCCATCCATTTTTATGGCAATCCAAGTTCTGCTGGCTATTCCCGGCCCCCACTCAGGCTCAGCGAGGTTATTTTGAGTAACTGGATTGTTTGTCCAGCAAATGATCAGTAAATCCTCTGTCGTGATAATATGACTAAGAAGTTGAAAAGGAAATTACACCCCAAAAAACAAACATAATATTAAATCCGGTACCACCGCATCATATCATTCAGATAAATACTGTGGGTCATAATAATTTTCCATCAGAAAACTTGATGTTGAAAATGATGCTCTTTTTCTATACATAATGTGCTTAATAAAAAAAAGTCATTTTTTAAATTAAAAACAATAAAAGAAATAGCTAAGAAATGTATAATTTTAATATATTAGTATTCTTTATTCTGTAAGGTAATATTAATACAAATGCAAGTTTTGAGATTATATTGACTAAGATACTATATTTTTTTATGTACAGTTTTAAAAAATTCTAATTGTGATAAAATATAATTTGTTATTTGATGTATGAAAAATGTGTTTTGGTTTACCTATACTAGATTTCAATATTTTCTTTAAAAATACTCTTCAGGGTTGTTCTTGCTGTTGTCTCATATTTTTTTTCAAGTACAAATATAAAGTACTTGAATTGAGTAGGCTTTACCATTTCATAATGATATCCACTATTAAATGCTGAATTAAGAGAAATGTTTTATACGTAGACAATATAAAATGATCTATTAGTATAATTACTTCCGATAAATTTCTAATATTAGAAATCGGAAGTATTGTGTTCGTTTTTGTAAAAAAGAAAAATATTTTTTTAGCTCCGATTTTTTTCTCATTCATTTCATACTGGTAGTCACTATGAGACTGGTGGGTAACTGAGAGATGTCTTAGCACACTAGGCTTTGCATACACCTACCTAGATGTTTATTATGGCTAGGTAAAAATTAAATATCTCATAGCTCGTGAGGAAATAAGAGTATTTACTTGAATGAGTAACGACCAGTGGCAGCATAACTGGAGTAAAAAGAAAAATAAAGTTAAGTATTTATCTAAATCTTTGCTGTACTTGGAAACCACTAACCTCTGGTTACAAGTCCACCACCTTATCAATCTGACGAAACAAGTTCTCTTGTTCAAGATCTCCCTAATTCATTGAGATGGGAAATTTTTGGCCACCCACCATATTCACCTGATCTAGCACCAAGTCACTTGTTTCCCCATCTGAAAGTTCATTTGGGAGGGAAAAGCTTCCGAAAAGACGACGAGCTCAAGACCGCTGTCTGTGCTTGGAGCTTTAGTTTGGAGTTTGAAAACACAGCTTTTCAAGGAGGGTATACATAAATTGTTCCCTGGTTCCAAACGTGCATTGATCGAGTCGAGCTAGGAATTATGTAGAAAAATGATAGGATGTTACTGAACACAATGCAATAAAAATATGTTGAATTTTTTTTGGGGAATTTTTCATAGCGTAGGGACTTTTGAGACGCCCCGCGTATTTATAAAGAGAAGATTTTGAAGAGGTTCCTGCAACACCACAAAAAATAAATACTTTACATAACTGATTTATTTGAAAATCTATTTTCAAAATAAAACTGTACCAAGTCTTTTTCTTTGACTTTTTTGGTTTAAATTAAAAGGTTTTTTTTTCATTCAAGATGAGTGTGTCAGTCTTTTTTTACTTTGTAGCCATAAAATGGCAATAATTACAAATGCTTGTGGTTGGTCTTTTAGCTTGCTCATTAAGTAGTATGCCTCCCTACTTATAGTTATGACACAATACCTCCCATTTAAGTGTTAGGTCACACGAGGGCACCAGAAGGTATTCCTTAAAAACAACTGTAACCATAAACACTTTACAATTTTTTGTCGGCTCTGTGTTTGATTTTTGTTGTAATAGAATGTTGTAGGTATCACATTTTCTTCTGAGCCAGCAGAGCAGCTTTGTTTTTCTGCAATAATATTTGCTTTCTCTTTGTCAGCTTTCTCTGGTTGAGCTTTGCATGACTCAATGCTTGCTCCAAGACTTGAGCAATGCTCAATACACTCGCTGTGTCTAGCTCGAGATCTATTTGTTTCTCCTGCTGGCTGGAATTTTCCAAATGGAGTCGAACCGTGAATCTAGGCTCACACTGATTTAGATGAGATCGAGTGGCAAGTATACCTGGGAAAAGGATAATAATGAAAAATATTAATAACATTTTTTAGTGTTCAAACACAAATCTGGTCTTGGTAGTGTTCAAGGCATCTGTGTGGCATTGTGTGGCAATCCACAGTTGTGTATTCCAAACCCTGCTGGGACATGACAAAACATTGGAACTAGACCTGTAACTTTTTTCCAAGTGTCAGCATGTTGTTTTTTTCGTTCTATTAAGACAAGATTCTGATTTTATGAAGAATTACTTGGTTTACCATGTTCATTTGAAACAATCCTACTTTTAGTTAAGACTTGTGTATTTTTTGCTATTTCAATAAGTACCAATCAAATTAAAAAAATTGCTTGGGATTGTGAACATGTTTTAATCCAAAAGGCACTCTAAGAAAGAAATCAAGAAAGTTTTCTTCTAGGTACTTCAACAAAATGCCTTACCTTCAAACCTCCACTCAAGAGATTTGAAATGCAGGAGACTGATGTATTCGCTGATCAGTGTCTGATATAAGTTGTACTTCTCTCGTGTGTAGAATCCGTAGAGAATTTTTTCACACTCAGCCTCCTGAGTGAATCCCATGTTATATAGTGTGTTACAAAAGTCATACTCATTGATGTTTAATATTGTTGCTAGTAGGAGAAAGTATACAAGAGCCTCCACACTGTCCTGTACATTGCTTGCAGATGGAAGGCTGAGCTTCTTTGATATTGACGTGTAAAGCTTCTGATTTGGGCCATCTGTGAGATAGTTGGTGGTGAGCTTACAGAAGTCTTGAATAACTGGAAAAGAAAGTTATAAATATGATATTAATAAAGGAACAAAAACCATTTACTTTCAGGTACAAGATTTTCAAAAGAATGCAAGTAATCGTGATAATATAGGCTGGCTGGCTTGAGTTCTCTTGACAAACGCTCCCTATCAACTGTCAATTTTTTTTCTTCTTTCAATAACCCAATTAGAGTGTGTTCTTTACCTACCCAGATAACCCAATCAATGATAGACGGTTAAGAGAAATTTGGGAATAAAAAGAGTGAGAAAGCTTTCTGGAACAAGGCCCAGACTAGCACCTTAACATTCAGTTCCTGTAAATCACTTAATAATAATAGTAAATCTTATAAGGGCAAATCTTTACAAGTAAAACTACTAAGCCCAGAACAAAATTATGAGGTTATGTTATAAAATTGATGCTTTATTTAATAGATATACTCTAAATAATAAGTATACTTTATTTAATAGTTATAATACCTACTTCTACAAAGCTATTAGCCAGTGGTGTTGTCACATTAAATAAAATCAAATTTCTGTCATCAATGTTACTATGTCTAGCAGGGTAACAGTCGGTTCTTCATATTTGCCAAAAACACAAACCACCTAACCTCAAAATCAGCGTTTTGCTCGAAATACGCTTACTTTTTGAAAATTCAGGGATTGGCAAGAATATAAACAAAATTGTGGCGGTAATTTAAAAAAAAACCTTCATTATGTGAAATTGAGGCGTATTTGGTGTTTGATCATTTGTCAAATAATTAAATATTATAATCTTTACTCTATAGAAATAAACAACGAATTTAATTATTCAACAGGGTTCAACAAACAACCATAAACATTATTTACAAAAAATTCTCTAGAATAATTCATTTTTAATTCTCATTAAACTATCCCTTTTTCTCTTTTACCTTACTACAGTCATTGCTTCCCAGCTTCATTTTTTTTATATTTCTTCATCTGTTAACTTGCCGATGAGGGCGATGAGGTAAAGTGAAGTCGCTGAGATTAATGTTTTGGAGATTGCGCATGGCACTTGGTCTATTTATGTGCATAAATTTAAAATCGTCGAAATCGAATTTTGTTTCAACGAAATTCGGATAGCCCTAAAAGATTATTGCTTTAAACCTGGCGGGACGCAGTCATATATATTATATACAAATGTCAAGGAACCAAGGTCTGTCGTAATCTAGCTTGTGATCAATTGTATACTATGGACATGAAAGGAGCCTAGACATTGGATTTGGGCGTCCATAAAATCGTCTCACCACCGTGATTTAGGTATCAATACCTATCTCACAGACACGGAATTATTATTATATAATTGTATACTATTTGTAAAATATTTTTTTTGTAATTATTACTAAGTTATGCGCGCCCTAAAACTTTTTATATTCTTGTTGCAAATAATATTGAATGTTATAGATGGCGGCATGCAGTCATATCCGACATTGAAAGAACTAAGATTACGACAGACGATTACAACAGACCTTTTGGTTCCTTCAATGTCGGATATGACTGCGTGCCGTTAGGTTATAATCGAGTTATTTTGCCTTAAATTACAGGCAATTGTATTTGCAACAATAATAAAAAAAAGTTTTAGTGCACGTGTAAGTTTATAAAAATTACAAAATTGATTTAAAAATTTATATCATAAAAATAGAACGCAAAAATGACTTCTGCTAGTAGTGGGATTATATTTATTCTGCGAGAAAAAAACATCTTAGTTAAAAAAATCTTGTGACTGAGGTATGTATTATTAGTACCTCTTTGGTAACTTCAGCAATAAGAGTTAAAATATTTTGCCGTACCCTGTAGAAATTTCGATAAAAATTTCAAGACGTTGGTAGCTTCGGGTACTTTAGCTTTTCTTGTTTTTATGCTTTCTGTTTATGTTCTTGAATTTTTAAATTTTGGCGCTTTTACTTTTTTGCTACCTTTGGCGTATATCACAAAAAATATGCCAACTCCGTTTCGCGAGAGCAAAACTCTACTGGCGCTATCTTGACGAATCCTTTGGAACTAACATTTTTCGAAAAACACGGTGTTTTTTTGTAAGTGAAGAACCCATCATAAGACTTCCCATATAAAATCAATTCCTGATGATGCTGGCTTTCAAAGGTTAGCAGATGTTCATGTGGATTGCTTGATAGTAAGTTTCCAGCAATTGAAGGGCAAACCCCTACTCTCTCTAAAACCTTAGCAACATAAACTACTTACCCGAGGGAGGGAGATTAAAGAGAACGCTCAGATTTTCTTTGTGTGCCTCATTCAAGTTAATAATCATAATGCTGGCTCTCAGGGTTGCCTCAGCTTTGGGCTATTCTCAACTTTCCTGTGTCTCTGATAATGGATTGGAGGTAGCATCAGTTATCTTAAAATAGTGTTCGAAGTACGGCAAGACTTCTGTATAATATTAGTATATTAGCAATTATATCAATTCACAATTAATTGAGGCTTTTTCCTTTTTTCATGTAAAAAATGTATGTAATAAAACCAAGATTGATTATTTTGATAAGGAATTTTAAATTTACCGCGATACAAAATATCCCCGATTATCTGCTTCACTTCTCCTTTCAAAAGTCTTACTAACCTCCTTGAAAAATAAGGGTTTACCAAACTGAGGAAAATTTGGCCTCACTCTTTTGATTAATCTGTTCTCTCGTACCTAATCTACCTCCACGTAGAACAAGGGATTTCCAAAATGAGGATAACTAGGCTTCACTTTTCTTATTTTATTTCCTTCCATTACACTTAAAAGCCTCCTTGAAAACAAGGGGTAACCAAACTGGGGGAAAATAGGCTTCACTATTCTTATGTAATTTGGTGCGGCGTCATTCAACACAAGTTCGCACAGCATAATGATCTTTCAGCATAAAATATCGATAATCGAATTCACATTTGAAAAATCGTGTTCGTACAACACAATCACATTCAACACAACGGTTACACAGCACAATTTCGTACAGCACAATGAACGCACAGCATAACCGATTAATCGAAAAAAACTTCATTGTATAGACTATGGATGCAGGGGAAGTAGACATACGGGATTTTTCCCAAACCTCTAGTAAAATATCCCACGATATTTTTTTAAAAAAAAAGTAAATATCGCAAAAGCTTAATAAGACCTGTAACATGTTTATTTTATTAATTATTTAACTAATTTTAAGGGTTTAATATAATCGAGATGGATACATTAGTCACCGAGGCCGAGTGGGTAACGCACTAGACTTGCACGCACGGTGACCTGAGTTCGATCACCGCAGGACAAGATTTTTTCCACTCATACCTCGTAGGGAAAAATAATAAATAAGTAGCTTCTTTAATGTGAGCAACGACCTTAAAGATATGGAACCCCAAAATTATAGATATTAAACCCCAGTTAAAATAAATAAAATTAATATTATTCATTTCTGTCGCGTGCGGCACTTATAAAGGGGTACTCACAAACAGCTATTCAAATAAACCTCACACAGTTTGAGTGGGGCGGAAATAATAATGTGCTTCTTTATGTTATTAAATCACAATTTTAGTGGGTAGCGCAGAATTATAGGACTTTTCCATATCTTTAATAACCCAATATCTTATTTTTGCCTATAATCCTGCCACTGGTCGTTGCTAACATTAAAGCAGCTAAAATCCTGCTCCGCTGGGGATTGAACCCAGATCACCGTGCGTGCAATGACTAGCGCGCTAACTCACTCGGCCAAGGTGACTACTGTGGGGCGGGAATAGTCAGCAACACGAGCATTTGAATTCGAATGGTGACTTATCCAAGTCTTGGACTTTTTTTTAACTTCATTTGCTTAGTTTTGGGATCTTTTTTATTTATTTATTGAGTTTAATATGGCTTTCAGCTGCATGGTCATATCACACGGGGGTTCACCCTCCATTCGCTCGAAACTCACAAACCAGCGCCAGCGATGCAAATTAACTTCACCCAGCTTCAGTGTGGTCGGGAATAGCCAATACCAGGAGGGTTCTAAATTCAATGGTCACTCACCCATGTCCTAACCTCGCTGCACGTTGCTCAACTTTAGAGACAAAACGAGAACTGGTTTATTCAACGTACCCTTGACGCTAGGGCTACAGGACTTAAGTCCGACCCTGAGAAAGAGAATGAGAGAAAATTTGAGTTTTTAAATTTTATGTGTGTGCGAGAGAGAGAAAATTAAAAAGACGACCTGACAGAGAGTAAGTGAGCGAAAGAGAGAGTGATAAGGAGAAAGAATAATTGAATAACCCATTAGAAATTTAGAGCAATATTAAAGTGGTTTTGGTTTTGAATTGATTTCGTGGAATAATTTTTGAAAGACGGGTAAATTGGGTCTTTTCTTTCCTTTATTGGGTCTTTTCTTTACATCCTCTTCCTAAAAGAAGTCTAAAAATATGCAAAAATTGTCCTTTCTGTAAGATAAGGGTGGTCACGGTTGTCCAGTGGGTTACCGCTCTTGGCTTGCGTGCACGGTGACCTGGGTTCGATCTCCAGCAGGGCAGGATTTTTTCGGGTATGTACTTGCATGTCCGGGGTTCTCTCATACCTCGTGAGGAAACATGAGTAGCTGCTTTAATATGAGCAGCGTAGAGAGGCGAAATTATAAGCAGAAATAAGATAAGGATTATACCGGATACGAAAAAGTCCTATAATTCTTGTCTTTTATTACACATTTAGTGTTGGCATAATGGGACTACCTGTCTTGCGCTGACAGTCTAAATAAAGCACTACTTATACTTATTTATTTAAATCATTATTATAAGATAAGGAAAGTAAAAAAATGACAGAGGTTACCTTCAAGCATTTTATAAATAGATATATGTATATACAGGGTGTCCCACCAAAGATGGACACCACAAATTACTCGGACTCTGAAAGAGTTTTTGTAAAATAAACTCGGTTGAAAAAAAAACATGTAAAATTATTTTACACCCTGTATGAAAATTTTTGCTGCCTATTGAAAATGCGTGTTTTCATTACACAAACACTTTCTATTCTTGTTATCGAAAAAATTAAACGAAAACGTTATTCGAGATTTAGAAAAAAAAAAAAAAACACTGCCAATTATGGACACAATACTTCCTCGTGATTGTTTCACATTGTATACACGACCACGTGCCAATTTTGAGATTTTATACTAAATCACTTGTATCTCCAAACCGCTTAACCGATTTTCTTCAAATTTGTGTTAATGGTATAATACCGTTTTTTCTACATTCTAGATTCCACAAAAAATTCTGTATCGGCAAGTCGTGGTCCTTATTTTTTGACTTTTTTGTCCAAAATTTCGGATTTTCTTAAATATCAGAGTTAATTAAAAAATAAATATAAATAGTCTATGTAAAATAATAATAATTATGCATACCTATACATACAAAATTTCATCAAAATCGGGTGTACCGTTCACGAGATTTAAGCGTTTAAGTAAAAAGTTAGTGGTCAGGCGCATGGTCTCTTTCACCCAGAACCGCTAGTACGAATTTGATTAATTTAAAATGGGACCATCTACAGAACGTCTCCTATATGTGTGCAAAATTTCATCAAAATCCGTTCAGTAGTTTCTGAGATTTGCGCGTTACAAGGAATATTTTTAACAGACCGACGGATCGACAGACGGACACAAAACCAAAGTTGCTCAGGGGGTTAAGAAACGTCCAGAAATATGAAAAAAATTGAAATCGGAGCAAAAAATTTTTTTTTTTACAAAAAGTAACACAATACTTCCGATTTCTAATATTAGAAATTTCTCGGAAGTAAAATGGTCAAAAAACCTACCCTGTATGTAATATTTTAGTTTAAAAAAGTACTCAGAAACCATTTAGAAGTTAAATTATCAAATAAAATTCAGGTTGATTCATTTAAAAATCGAAAGTTGACACCTCAATTTTTGACTTTCGAACCACCCTGTATATAAAAAAAATTCATGACTGAAACCGCATGATTAAAACATATGTACCCTTGAATTTTTTATTTTTCAAAAACTCTTTCATGGGCCGGGTAATTTGAGGTGTCCAACTTTGGTGGGACACTCTGTATATCTCGAGCTTTTTAGAACCTGTCCCTAATTTTCAAGTAAGTAATGTCAACTCAAGTGACATTTGCCCGTATTTCGGGTGAGAGTCGAAGGTTCAGCCGTAAAATGTTTCTACAGACGAAACGGTAACAGATGGGCAAAATCTGACTCTTGTCGACCCCCATCCCCCTCAACCGATCACACTATTTCAAAAAGTCATCAAAGGCATAGCCGAAGTTGTGGACTGTCGTCCAGACTTAAGGCTTTCTGGTGTGACGAATGGAAGTATAGTGATGGATAATTGAGGTTACCGTCTAGAGTCGTCTTTAGCTTGCCTAGTATCGAGGTATTCCGGTATTCTACCAAGCAGGATAGACTTTTCCTGGTTGAGATGAGGTCTGCCTCTACTAGGTAGGAGCCTGCGCTGCGGTCGAGTGTTCTTTCCTAGCCGGCCTAGAAACAATAGGTAAAATTCTAAGACCCCAATGAACATGAATACATACTAATAACAATTTTGAAGAATCCGGTCGGGTGCTATCGCTTAACAGACAGACAAACGAAAGCCAAATCGTCCAGTACCCAAGTTAAAACAGAACCTCGTCTCTAGTGAGGTCGCTTATTCCTCATGAGGTATGAGTGGACCCCGGACATCCAAGCAGAAAATTTCTGCGCTGCCGGGAATCGAACCCAGGTCACCCTGCTTGGTAGCCTACTCCAATCGGCCACAGTGATTACTTAATAAAGTATTAAGCACAGTGATTCCCATCCTATAATTCTGATGTGCTATAAAATTTCTGAAGATAAAAAAAAGCCCACATTATTAGTTGGGTTCAATACAAAATCTCTTTCTTTTTATAAACATCTTCAAAATTTTGTCTGCGGCTAAGTCCAATATCTTTGATTTATTCATGCCAAGTGTGCCGCGATGCTAAAAATGTTAAGAACCACTGCTTGGCCATTTTATCTCGGTAACTGTAAAATTGACATTAACAGTGACAGACGAATGAAGTGTCACTGATAATGTCAATTTTACAGTCTGTAATTAATTGGGAACCAGGTTATTTTCTCCACCTATGAAATGTTGAATACAAAAATGCAACTGTATTTTTACAAGCTATAGGTGGTGGCTATTTGTTTTGTCTGGGAAATAGAGAACATCAGAATTTCAATTTTTTTTCTTTTTTTTTCTTTTATTGTAATAATTAAGTTTACATTGTTTAGAGGTGGGTTGACATGAAACATGGTTGCCTAGCCTAGACAATCTTAATCAGGGTGTAAATGAATAAATGAATAATAATACAGGCAGGCAGCAGAAAAGCCGGAGGCAGCTGAAGAGCCAGATAGCGGGAGGCAACAGAAGAGCCGGATGGCCGGAGGCAGCAGAAAAGCCAGATGTCCAGAGGCAGCGGGAGTCACTTAAAGATTTGCACGGCAAGTCTCTGAAAGCAAAAAGATAGATAATTATTATTTTAAACACTTTATTAGATATACATAGACATAATTATGTACAGTACACATAATTATTATAAGAATTAAATAATGGAAACAATAATGGAAAGGAAAAAAATAATGTATACAATAGAGTGGTTTTTTAGGGTCCTCTCAATTATCCAGACTTTTATATAGGACCTCGATTATCCAGCATACGGGCATACCCTTAGTAGACATTAATCCAGATAATGAAGGTTCTACTGTATTGTGAGGTGGAATAGAGAGATAAGTGAAGTGAGTATTATGACTGTGGAATGAAGAGTGTATGAAATGATGAGTGAAGATATGGAGGTGAAGTCTCATTCAAAACTCTCCACAGTAAGCCCAATCTCAGATGTTCTAATCTCTTATCAATTCGTAACCATTGAAGATTTTTTCATTTAGCTGAAACATGATCAAATGACTGAAACACAACACAAGCATTCTGAAATGTTTGAAGTAAATTCCCTTTGATGTTTGACATAGCAGCTCCAGTATTCAATTAAAGGAAATATAAGAGAAGTACATAGGAGCTATTTTGTCTTGTAGGGCTAAAACCTTTGCAAATGTTTCAGGGAATGAAACTTTTGATACACTTCCTTACCAATTTGAACAACCTGAGAGTTCCATTGAAGATCTGGATCTAATAGTATTCCAAGATTTTTCACACAAGAAGACAAAGGAATAGGCTCAGAATTGAAAATGATAGATGGGACTGAGAAACCCAAAGTAAAATCTATAATTCAATTGAAGTACAATATAACACAAAAAATAAGGGCAGGGACAGAGAATCTTTCTTATACTAAAAAAAATAGTTATGTAGTGAAAATTAAATGAAAAGAAAAGAAGCAAAGTTTAGTTTCGATTATAAGGGAATGGTTTCACTTGTAAAAATCAGGTACATAGTTTATTAATTTTAAACATGAGAGGACATAATACAGTTTTTGTATTGCATTATACTTTGTAGATAGAATTTGACTGGTAGGGAAAACAAAAACTTGTTGCTTTGGTCTACATAATTTAGGACTCATGGTAATGGAGCTTTGCTGGTGTTTTGATAGTTAGTGGGGGGATGATATCACACTTCAGCATGTTATGATCTGACACACCAGAAACAGGATACCTGGGTTGGCCTCAGCCATCCTCTAGTTTTGTCAACTAGTCCATTATTGATTAATAGACTTGATGTTTAAAAAAATAGATATTTTTACAAAGGTTTTAGATTTATAATTCCAGATTCTTGAATTCCTTATTGATGATGAAAGAAGAAACAAAATTGAAAAAAATCAATGCAACATGTATTGCAGTGGATTTGGGAATATGGAAATAGTGTTAAGTCTCAAGTCCCAGATATCTGGAGGCTCTCCAGAGAAAAGATAAGGGGCAGATGACACAAGCCTTGTTTTTTCATTGGGATTTAGTGATACAGGCACAAATAGCACATTGATATGGTAGTGGCAAAGAAGGGAACTGAAATTTTTTGGGATAAACAAGCTTTTAACTAGACAGGCTTGCTGTCTCACAATAGTGATGATCATAAAACCATTCATGCTTATAACATTACTTACTTTACTTTTCATGTCCGGAACAACATATATTATCTTTCATATCTTAGATTGGCCAGGGTAACCAGGGTTAGATCTTGTTGGGTACAGGGTTCATCCAATTGATTACAGAAAAGGAGATGTTCATTTGTCTGCACCTGTCCACAGTGGCAGTCATTATTCTCTCTTCATATCCACATTTCTATAGATTACAATAGATTCAATCAAAGGCTGGTGGCACTCTAGTTTCCATAGTTCAACCTTGTGGACTTCAGTAATGTGAGTACAGCTGTCGATGCTTGTTGTTGTTCAAATAAAACTTTTCTTATTACATTGATATTATTTTTTTTTAAATAAATTTCCAATCCTTTGATTGTTAGTTCACTGTATTTTAATAATACACTACTCTTAACTACAAAAAAAAGAAAACTAGAAAAGTAAAAAATAAAAATTGAGTTAAGGTTATTCCATTATTCCACCCTGCAAAATTCCCTATTTCATAGATAAAATTTCTCTATTCTCTTCTGAAGGGAAACTTTTGAGCTCTGGGTGGGGAAATGGAAAGAGTTTCATGGATTTTAACCATTTCAAACGTTCGTACAACACAATTTCGCAGGACATAATGTTCTTTCAACACAAATTCACCCAGCATAACGGTCGCACAGCATTATCGATTTCGATTATTATGCTGTATGAACTTGTGTTGAACGAACGCACACCTGTAATTTCCGTCCTCTGGCTTTATAACTTCCTTTAAATTTAAGGAGTTCTCAAACTGGGGATGTTCAGGCATGCGCTTTCGATACTTCCTTTATCTAAACAGGAGATAAAAAAACAGCTGATTGGAAAATAAAAACAGAAGAGAAAAGAAAATTCAGGAAAATTTAAAAGCGGAAGGAACAAAGTACGCAAAAAAAAAACCAAGTGAAAATTAACTTTTAAGCTCAGAATCCTGGTTATTAAATTCATTGTGCCCTTTATTTTAACATCTTTTAACTAGAGTTGCTGAGTTTCAATTTTAACAATGGGGGCACTTCTAGCAGCTCCAATGGCTTTGTGCTCTGCAGCACAGGTAAGATAAAATACACTGGATTACTCATTCTAAATTCCTGCCATTAACAGGTATTAATAATTATAATACCTACACTTTCTGCTACCCCTGGTCATCTTGGCAAGCCGCTGATGAGCAGGGAGGTGACTAATCGACATTTCACTCTTGAACATGTTCATTCTAATGTAGTTCCTAGAAAAGGAATAGTTGGAAAAAAAGACAAAATTTTCATTGGGTACTCTTACTCTCCCAGCTACAAGTATCAGGTGGTGTAACATTTAGCTTATAACCAGCAAATATTATTATTATTATTATTATTATTTATAAACATTGAAGGGGAAGACCCTTTGCTAACTATCCTAACTAAGCTAATTACAATAATGGACCCTAAACCTATCTAACGCTATCTATGACCTAACAAACATAGGTACTAAAGCTGATAAAAAAAAAAAAAAAAATTGCACTAAAAAACTACATAAAAGAGGCAGGGAAAGGAAGGTTCAGTTCACCTAGTTTGATCAGATAGAGTTGAAATAATGTTTAATGTTCTGAATAGATGTAGAAAAGAAATTGATATTAGTTGAAAGATTATTTCCTGTTCTCTGAAACCAAACAATAGGCGAGTTCTGAAGATAGTTAGCCCGTACAAAAGGAGGTGTGAAGGGTAGGGGTGATCTGGTTACTCGAGAAGGCACAGTGATATTGATTGATAATAAAAGATAAGAAGAATCAATTTGAGAGTTAATATAGCAATATAGCATGGAATGTTGATAACACCTGTTTTACAGTGATGAGTGAAGTTAAGCAATGTCAGTGTGATGAAGATATGGATTTGTGATTTTTCTGGTTTCAAATTGATCCATGGTCATCATGCCAATTCATGTTCTGATGATGATTTTTGTCCATACTCAGTCTAGGTTTAAGAATGAAATGGTTTTCTAGGAAATGGGCTGGATGGGCCTTCTTGTGTGCCAATATCAAACCAAGGTAATTGATTATTCAGAAGTTGGGTTTTGGGTTTTTCTACTAATATTACCTTATATTGACCTAATAATGTTATAGACATATCACACATCCAAGAACTGCATATAGCAAAAAAAATCAATAATAATGTTGATAATATATATTGACTGTTTATGTTTTTGAAAATCTTGTAAAGGATGCAGAATGAGAACCAATCAGTAGCTAGAACCATCTGTTTGCCTGTTTTGTGATTTTTTTTGTTTATGTAGTTGGTGGAAGTGTGATATGTTGATTATTTATTAGTGTTTTTAAGTCAATATAAGGTATGTAATTTCAGTTAAAAAAATCTGAAGCCCAACTTCCAAATAATTACCCAAACTTACATTGTAAAGTCTATTACTATGAAATTGCCATATAAATTGATGAAAAATTGGTTTTTTCTGTCCAATAAGGTTTAATTGATTTCTGTTCTCAAAAAATCCAAAATTTTCCATCTGTGCATCCAATAAAATCTATTGTTTAACATTTCAGATGGCATGCTGCTGTGGTAGTATGGCATGCAGCCTGTGCTCATGCTGTACTAATGGGAAGAGCTCAACACTCACCCGCATCATGTATGCTGTCATGCTACTAGTTGGCACTATAATAGCATGCATAACACTAGCTCCGGGGCTACAAGATTTCCTACGGAAAGTGCCATTCTGTTCAGAGTCCCAGTCTATAGCACAGTCAGTGGGAATGGGATCAATTGATTGTCAAGCAGTTGTGGGATACATGGCAGTGTATAGGATCTGCTTTGGAATGGCAGCCTTCTTTCTGATCATGGCATTTATGATGATAGGTGTGAAGAGTTCCCGAGACAATCGATCAGCTATTCAGAATGGGTATGTTTATAATAGATCAGAGGCGTTATTAGTAAACCTAACAACCATAAACTCAATAACTTGTTCAAGGTTGTTTGCTTTTGTTCAAGTCCTCACAACTGACAGAATTCTTTGACACACTCTTGTGATTTTGGTTACTCTTTTATTATTATTATTTTCTAATCATTGACATAATATATTCAACTTCGTGAATTTTTATGCTAAAGGATTTCCAGGGTACTCTCAAATGACTCAAATGAGTAGCTGCTTTCCTGTGAGTAGCTACCAAAAGTAGCAGAATCATGGTGAAATATTATATTAGGATAATGAATTCATAGAAATGTATTAAAATTGTGGTAAAATGATATTTTACTATCAAATTTCATATATTTATTCCAGCATGTGGGGCATGAAGTACATGTTGGTAGCTCTGATTGTTGTTGCGGCATTCTTCATCCCAGCTGACTCTGCGTTTGGCACCACAATGATGTACATCGGAATGGTGGGTGGCTTTGTGTTCATCCTGATTCAGTTGGTGCTGCTTGTAGACTTTGCTCACTCCTGGGCGGAGGTCTGGGTCTCCAACTACGAGGAAACAGAGTCCCGAGGCTGGTGAGATTACTTGAAAATTTTAACTATTAATTTTTTAAAAATATGTATAGTTGATTACATTTTTTTATTCAAGTTTCACATGTCTTCTTCTTTCACTTTACTTAGGGTCAGCATTGTTCAACCTCATGGTTGAGGTTGTCTTTGTTGTGGCACATTTTTACAACTAGATGCCTTTCCTAATGCCAACAATTCTATTTGATTGAACATTAGGATGAAGGTTTTACCCTCCATTTGCTGGGATTCATACCAGCACCCACCCAAATTAATCTCACCCATTGTGGGTAGGGTTGGCAATAACCTTCTCTCTGTGCTTCTAAGCCTTAGCAGTGTTGTTCAAATAAACTTATACATTGTGTGTTCAAATAAACTTATACATTGTGGGATTTTTATTGTACAATTAAGCTACAAGTTATAGCAGAAAAACATGTTAACAATGAGTGTGTTTCATGATTATATCTATCTATCTTCTATTATATTTTAGTGTTGTGTTTCAACTTTATATTTATATTAATGATCATCTAACTAACCAAACCTTTTCTATCCCAGGTGTGCAGCTCTGTACTCCGTCACCCTGATCAACTACTCTCTCACTCTGGCCGGTGTCATCATCCTCTTCAACTACTTTGCCTCCGTGAGTAGCTTCCTGTATTTTTTTATATCACAATTTTAGTGGGTAGCGCAGAATTATAGGACTTTACCGTATCTTTGTTATCCCAATATCCTATTTTTGCCTCTAATTTCGCAACTGGTTGCTGCTCACGTTAAAGAAGCTCCTCATTTTTACAAAGTATGAGTGGCTACCTGTAGTAGCTACCTGTATTTTAAGCTTAGTTAAAAAGAGAATTTCCCTTCTTTCACTTTTCCTTTTCCCAAATTTGAACCTTTGGGATGCTGGCTATTCCCATCCCAATCAGGCTGGGTGAGGTTAATTTGAGTAGATGTTTCGTAATTTTCTGGCAAATGCTAGGTGAAACCCGCAATGTGATATGAGTCATATCATATGACCAATAGTCTGGCTGGGGGACTTTAAACAGGGAGAAGACCAGTGTCTCGCTAGAGGACTATAAACAGAGAACAGACTAGCCAACCCTTACAAGCCAGGCTAGCTTGGAGTTTCTTAAGGGTTTAATGGCTTATAAAGAAAAGTCCAAGTCCTCACAATGGTTGATCGCACATAGAAATATGTGGTTCAGGACGAGCCAACTTTGAAATAAAGTTGGCTGAAGACCATCACTCACCCCTCCAGCTGTAGCCAAGCTGGCTACAACAACAACAATAACCAATTGACCATGTAGTTGATTTTTTTTTTCTGTCAATAAATTTACATGTTAACACTTTCAGCGCCAGGTGATACGTGGAAGTATCACCTGGCTCTGCGCTAGTATGAACATGGTGATACTTCAAAGTATCACCCACAGTCTTCTATAAGACGCTGGTGATACTTGTGAGTAACACTTTCTATATGTTTAACATGAGGAATGTGTTGCTCTGGCCTAGCAGTATCCAAGAACATGTCAAATTTTTGTCAAAATCTCTTCCCCAGGCCAGTGATACTTTGAAGTATCACCACATCAAAATCACGCCTGGCCTATGAATGAAAATAGTCGAAAATACAGTTGGCGGTGAAAGTGTTAATCTTTTTTAATCTAAAAAATCTAAAATCAATTTTTTATTGATCTACTTTTGAAATTTCACTGACGAGTATTTCATCGTGTGTCTCCCTTTCTCCTCCAGAACGAAGGTTGCGGCATGAACAAGTTCCTGATCTCCGTGAACCTCATCTTCGTCATCATCCTGAGCATCGTATCCATTCTACCCGATGTGCAGGAGCATCAGCCACGCTCCGGACTGCTCCAGTCTTCCGTCGTCTCTCTCTACACCATCTATCTGATCTGGTCCGCCCTCTCTAGCAACCCAGGTAACAAATTTAACACATCTAGCGCCATGTGAACACCGGTACACACGAATTGAGTACTGTCAGGGGCCGCGTGATCACATATCCACACGTTACCCTGAGTGCTTTATGCTGATGTATGGCATAGTAAGTAACAAAACTAACCCAAGTAAGCCTAACTACAAAATTATCAACAAAAAAAAAAAATTGGCCCTAGGAGAGAATTTCAGTTTTAGGCCTTGGCGCTAGATGTGTTAATAGAAGAAATAAAAAAACAAGCTTTGTAAGCCAGCCTCCGTGGCGTGACGGTTGAGACTACTGCCCGTAGTCCAGAGATCCTGAGTTCGATCCCCGGATGGGGCAGACTTTTCAAAGAAAATTCTGTTCCTTCCAAGCACGTGAGGCTGGCATTTACGGCCATACCCAGGCTGGGTGAGTTTAATGTGGGTAGCAAATGGAGGGTAAAACACCCGTCCTGACTATCTATCTCAATCAGGACATTAAAACCAAATAGAATCAACTGGTCACAATAGATCTAATAAGGTCACAGTGTTAATTGTAAGGGTTTCACTGAAAACCCTGCAACCAGGTCAGATAATAATAATAATAATAATGATAATAATAATAATTAATCTAACATGGGTAAATTGCATTCATTTTACTCGAAGTGTCGCCATTGGTCACTAACTATGCATACACATAGAAACTCATTTTTCCTCACGAAGTACAAGTGGATCACAAACATTTCAGTACAGACCCAAAAATATCCTGCCGTGCCAGGGATCGAACCCAGGTCGTCGTGTGTACAACCCTAGTGTGCTCCTCTACTCAGCCACAGTGACCACACTGTTGTCTTTATATTAGTTTAATGTTTGATTAATGAACTTATTTGTCTAATTCAGTGGTCCGCCACCTGAGTGCCGCGGCACACTGGGGTGCCTTAAGCTACCTTCAGGGGTGCCGCGGGCACCCCTGAAGTGACTACACTGTTTTCTTTATAGCATGATTAGTTTTTTTTGTTTTTTAAGTGGGGTTTAACGTCGCTTTCAACTGCCATGGTCATATCACGACGGGGGTTTTACCCTCCATTCGCAGGAAAATCACAAACCTGCTACTCACATTGACCTCACCCAGCCTGAGTGGGGCCGGGAAAAGCCAGCGTCACGAGAATTAGAATTTGAATGGTCACCCATCCAAGTCTTAACCTCGCTGGATGTCGCTTAACTTCGGTGTTCTGGAGGGAACCGGTGTATTCAACATGCCATCGACGCTGGCTATGATTAGTTTAATTAATGAACTTATTTGTTGTTGTTGTAGCCAGCTTGGCTACAGCTGGAGGGTTGAGTGATGGTCTCCAGCCAACTTTATTTCAAAGTTGACTCGTCCTGAACCACATATTTCTATGTGCGATCAACCATCATGAGGACATAGACTTTTCTTTATAAGCCATTAAACCCTTAGGAAACTGCAAGCTAGCCTGGCTTGTAAGGGTTGGCTAGTCTGTTCTCTGTTTATAATCCTCTAGCGAGACACTGGTCTTCTCCCTGTTTAACGTCCCCCAGCCAGACTTTGAACTTATTTGTCTAATTCAGTGGTTCGCAACCTGAGTGCCGCGGCACCCTGGGGTGCCGTAAGCTACCTTCAGGGGTGCCGCGAGATTTAGAAAATTAAATTTTGATGTTTTGGTGTTTTTCATGCAAGAAAACAATGCAAGTTTTTGAGATCTTTTGACAAATGATGAGTGGAGAACTAAATTGTCCTACTTAGCTGACAATTTTCATCATCTGAATGCTCTCAATACAGGCCTGCAAGGTCCCTCTGAGTTTTTTTTCGCCCTGGGGTGCCGCTGGGCTAAGAGTTCAAATATAGGGTGTCCATGATGGAGAAAAGGTTGCGAACCACTGGTCTAATCGGAAGAAAATGCCGTTGGCATTAGCATTGCCCTTGATCAAGTTTTGTTATATTAATCTCAATTTCTATGTATTATATTAATCTCTCAATTATATTGAGTTCAAAGAAAGGGTGCCGTTATGGAGAAAAAGTTGTGGACCACTGGTCTAATCGGAAGAAAATGCCGTTGGCATTAGCATGGCCCTTGATCAGGTTTTGTTATATTGATCTCTCAATTATATTAATCTCAATTTCTATATTCTATGTAAATAAAACTTGATCCAATATGTTTAATAATAATAATAATTGAATACCTGTTTCACTGTCTTCAGACAAGAACTGCAACCCTGGAGCTCTGCTAGGCTGGAGTCTGAAGGGAGGAGAAGCTACTGGTGCGTCTGCTATGGGGGTCACTAACAAGGTAAGGGTCACTAACAAGGTAAGGGTCACTAACAAGGTAAGGGTCACTAACAAGGTAAGGGTCACTAACAAGGTAAGGGTCACTAACAAGGTAAGGGTCACTAACAAGGTAAGATTCATTAACAAGGTAAGGGTCACTAATAATGTAAGGGTCACTAACAAGGTAAGGGTCACTAACAAGGTAAGGGTCACTAACAAGGTAAGGGTCATTAACAAGGTAAGGGTCACTAATAATGTAAGGGTCACTAACAAGGTAAGGGTCACTAACAAGGTAAGGGTCACTAACAAGGTAAGAGTCATTAACAAGGTAAGGGTCACTAATAATGTAAGGGTCACTAACAAGGTAAGGGTCACTAACAAGGTAAGGGTTACTAATAATGTAAGGGTCACTAACAAGGTAAGGGTCACTAACAAGGTAAGGGTCACTAACTAGGTAAAGGTCACTAACAAGGTAAGGGTCATTAACTAGGTAAGGGTCACTAACAAGGTAAGGGTCACTAACAAGGTAAGGGTTACTAATAATGTAAGGGTCACTAACAAGGTAAGGGTCACTAACAAGGTAAGGGTCACTAATAATGTAAGGGTCACTAACAAGGTAAGGGTCACTAACAAGGTAAGGGTCACTAACAAGGTAAGGGTCACTAACAAGGTAAGGGTCACTAACAACGTAAGGGTCACTAACAAGGTAAGGGTCACTAAACAGGTAAGGGTCACAAACAAGGTAAGGGTCACTAACCAGGTAAGGGCCACTAACCAGGTAAGGGTCATTAACCAGGTAAGGGTCACAAACAAGGTAAGGGTCCAGAGAGGAAATGCAGCTTCATTTTTGGGAGCAATTCCAAAATATGCAGTTTTTGATGAAATATTTTAAGTTTAACCCATCAGCATACCTTGTCAAAAGACATGTTTACCAATCTGTGCATGCCGTACTATTTTGTATTGCTAATAAAATGAGACTTTATATTTTGAAAACAAAATTAATTTCTCATTAGTAGTGATTTTCACCAATTCAAATTAATTTAGAGTCAGAAATCACCACAGATAAAAATAATTTAACATGAAAAAAATCTGAGAAAAAAATTAATTCCTGCGTTATCGGGTTAATAAAATAAATAAGAATAAAATATTCGTCATTAAACTATTTATTCTACTCCCCCCACAGGTTAACTTTGACACACACAGCTTCGTCTCTCTGCTGCTCTGGCTGGGCGCTATCTTGTATTCCTCTCTCAGAACTGCTTCTAAGACCAGCAAGATGAGTCTGGCCGACAAAGTGCTGGTCGCTGATCAAGATGGTAAGAGATAATAATAATAATAATATCTTGGTTATTCATGCCATTAAATAGTTTAAAAGTACAATATTTAATGCCACAGGCAATAACCCCGCCCTTTAGGTAGTACATTATCTTTATTCTCTTTTTTGTTCTTGTTTCTTGGTTTAATCTATTTATTTTTTTCTTTATAATCTCATTGTATTTATACTGTATGTATTTTTGTCTTACGTAATAAAGCATAATATAATAATAATATTTCTATGATGATAAACTATTAAGAAATCTTTTATTCTGTAAAATCTTTCAAAAAAGAAAAAATAATAAACATTTGGTTGGTTTTTCTGAAATTCCCATTATTTTTTGAAATTTTTTAAAT
Source organism: Bactericera cockerelli (assembly GCA_024516035.1). NCBI lineage: Eukaryota > Metazoa > Arthropoda > Insecta > Hemiptera > Triozidae > Bactericera > Bactericera cockerelli. The sequence continues at coordinate 9,692,427 of CM044964.1, forward strand.
GAGATTTTCTATTGCACTGGTAGTCAAGTGGTTAACGCGCTAGTCTGGTAATGCAGGTAGTGTGCATGAATTTTTCCTCATTCATTTGAGTTTGTTACCACGTAATAATAAGACTGAGGGTTACTTGGTAGAACTGGTGGTTAGCTTCCACTAAAGAGTGTTATTATTATTATAATGTTACAGGCACCGCCAAACCTCCCCCGCCTGCTCCAACCTTCTCCATCTACTTTGCCAACAAAGTCTCTGGTTACCTCTCTTTCCTTGCTCCGAGTAAATATTCCTTTCCTACCTCCTTTTTATCCCTTTTCTCCTTTATTTGTTTTCTATTCCCTTCATCCCTCCCATTAATTACCTATTTTTTAACCCCTTTTCCTGTATTATATATTAACTCCCCTCTCTATTCTTTCCTATGCTCAAGTATATACCTTATTTTTCTTTAATTTATAATGGTAGTTATGGCCCAGAACCTAATTACTACACATAAGTATATACCTAATTAAAATTTCCTTCCTTAATTTCATTTCTTTTCTATGAAAGCCCACAAAAAATCATCTCATCTTTTTTTCCCTATACGTTCACTTTCTTCTTTTATATCCAATATTATTTTTTGGTCACAACCTTGGTATAGGTAACAAACATCTATCTAACACAAAAAGTCATTCACTCACGACGGAAAAGTTCAAATCTCTATATACAGGGTGTCCCGTATACAGATGCAAATATTTTGAGGGTAGGTTCAGCCCACCGTGGACTATTATATGAGCGAAACTTGCAGTGGGGCATTTTGCTTCGTTAAAGAGTTATGGCCAAATCCCTGTTTTTCCCACAGGTCTAGAGGTCACTTGGATCGATGCACGTTTTTAAAGAAATGATAGCCAGTAAGTAATTTTTGACTTCATGTATTGATAGTCATGCATATTTCCCTTAAAATGCAGTTGGTTGCATAAAAAAATATTGAAAGACCAGAGAGATATTTAATCATAAGTTCAATATTTTTCTAAAATTTGATTATTCCCTTTTTTCCCTTTCGTGAATACAAAGTACTTCTACAATTGCAATTCTGCGTATCACTAGTTAAAAAAATACCCTATTATGTTTTTTTTTTTTTTTTAAGTGGGGTTTAACGTCGCTTTCAACTGCCATGGTCATATCACGACGGGGGTTTTACCCTCCATTCGCAGGAAACTCACAAACCTGCTACTCACATTGACCTCACCCAGCCTGAGTGGGGCCGGGAAAAGCCAGCGTCACGAGAATTAGAATTTGAATGGTCACCCATACACGTCTTAACCTCGCTGGATGTCGCTTAACTTCGGTGTTCCGAGGGGAACCGGTGTATTCAACATGCCATCGACGCTGGCTTCCTATTATGTTTAGTTTTAGAAAAAAGAAAGCTCATTTATATCACTTAAAGATCATGGAACGTAAGACACACAAAGCTCAAAAAACACTTCTGAATCATGATGGAAAATTCAAAGTTGTCTGAATTTTAACAGACTTGGCGCGTAATTTGAGGTATAAATACACTGCTCTGGGATGTTTCACAGAAGGAAATTGATCATCCACAGTGGTCGGTCGGTGTGAACTTTCATGTGAATGGGGTTTCTGGGTCACAGGGTTATCGTGAGGAAAAATGAGAGAGGCTGCAACGAAAGCAGCAACCAGAGGTGTAATTATGGACAAAGAATACACATGGAGAAAGACTCTGCGCTAACAACAAAAATTGTGATTTTATTTTTAGAATTAAAATTAAAAATATCATTTTTGTGTTTATCACAATCATGATATCAAAAACATAACAAAAAAGTGCCGAAATTAACCTTGGGTAAAACTCGAACATACAAACTTCAGGTTACTATTATTATTATTAATACTTTATTGATAAACTACAAACAATTTACATTCGGCAACACAGGACATGAAATGAAAAGAACCCAAAAGAATATGTAGCGAAGCAAGGGCGAGGTTAAAGCTTGTGGCTTTCTCTTCCACCGAACAAATCGATCGCCTTGTTATTTTAACTATTAGATTTTATTGATATAGTTGGTTAATAGAACTATGGTCTAAAAGACATTGAAGTATGTTAATAAAGTTAATAAAGAAGTTAATAAAGTATGGTCTAAAAGACATTGAAGTGATTGGAGTAATGATAGGATCTCGAGGAACATTAACATCTGTGTTTATACATTTTTGCAAAAGATTTAACATCCCTCAAAAAGTCATGAAAATAATATTGCACCACACTATACGCTCCTCAATTGCAATTGTAAGATCTCACTTATATAGATGAAAAGAAAATCTCAACAATCAACATCAACACAATAAATATTATAGAAGAAGTCGAATTGAAAATAATTGGAAACTAGTCAAGAAATGTTTAATGTTTTAATTAGTATATTGTTTTAAAAAGTTTTATAAGGTATCCTTTGTCATATGGCAACCTGTTGATGTACAGGAAGGTTGAAATATATACCTACTCCGAAAATTTTCATTAAAACTTGCAGTTGGCACAAAAATAGTCACACAGACCGCTTCAGGCATCGAGTGTTCTTCAAAATGCACTAGCGCCCAGATTCAAATTTTGAAAGATGTGTTTCTCTCCTTCTGGTGCCGTTTACTAAGGCGTATCTCATTCCTTCCTTCACGCGTCTGAAAGAACTTTGAATTTATTGAAACAACATAGCATAGGGTATTTTTTTACCTAGTGGTACGCAGAATTGCAATTGTAGAAGTACTATAAATTCACGAAAGGGAAAAAAGGGAAAAATTAAATTTTAGAAAAATATTGAATTTATACTTAAATATCTCTCTGGTTTTACAATATTTTTTTATGCAACCAACTGCATTTTAAGGGAAATATGCATGACTATCCATACATGAAGTCAAAAATTACTTACTGGCTATCATTTCTCTAAACATGCATCGATCCAAGTGACCTCTAGACCTGTGGGAAAAACAGGGATTTGGCCATAACTCTTTAATGAAGCAAAATGCCCCACTGCAAGTTTCGCTCATATGATAGTCCACGGTGGGCTGAACCTACCCTCAAAATATTTGCATCTGTATCCGGGACACCCTGTATAAAACAGAAAAAAGGACTACCTACCTACCTATGTTTGTTTGTTTGTTTGTCCCTAGTTGTTTAGCCAAAACGGTAAGAGATAGCGAAAAATGTCTCAGAATTGACCCCCCCAAAACCTAAGCTTTATTACTTCCAAGTTTATCGAAAGTATTGTGCATAGCGTGTAGAATTAAGAAGTGTGGAAACCACCCCCGCCGGCCTACATCGTGGCGTCCTCAGCGCTAGTATCGCAAAGGAGTCTCCTCTCCTCTCCTCGTCCCCCACAAAATTTCTTCACCGTATCAAATGTAAACATAAACATAAATAGACCGCGAGAAATATTCTACTCCTTTGCGATGGTGTCGCGCTATGTGGCGTTTCCATGCAACTGGGGTTCGTTTCCTCACTTCTTAAATTCTACACACTATGGTATTGTGTTTGTTTTTGTTTAAAAAAAATGACCTTTATTCAATTTTTTCTATATTTTTGAAATGTTGTGACTGTCTGGTTTTCTCCACTCTCAGACACACTTAGCAATGACGGAGGAGAGAGTGGCACCGGACAGCGCCGTGCTCCCGTTGATAATGAAGAAGAGGGAGTAGTGTACTCCTGGTCCTTCTTCCACTCCATGTTTATCCTGGCAACCCTGTATGTCATGATGACTCTCACCAACTGGTACTCGTAAGTATCTTATCCACCCTGTATGTCATGATGACTCATACCAACTGGTACTCGTAAGTATCTTATCCACCCTGTATGTCCTGATGACTCTCACCAACTGGTACTCGTAAGTATCTTATCCACCCTGTATGTCCTGTTGACTCTCACCAACTGGTACTCGTAAGTATCTTATCCACCCTGTATGTCCTGATGACTCTCACCAACTGGTACTCGTAAGTATCTTATCCACCCTGTATGTCCTGATGACTCTCACCAACTGGTACTCGTAAGTATCTTATCCACCCTGTATGTCCTGATGACTCTCACCAACTGGTACTCGTAAGTATCTTATCCACCCTGTATGTCATGATGACTCTCACCAACTGGTACTCGTAAGTATCTTATCCACCCTGTATGTCCTGATGACTCTCACCAACTGGTACTCGTAAGTATCATATCCACCCTGTATGTCATGATGACTCTTACCAACTGGTACTCGTAAGTATCTTATCCACCCTGTATGTCCTGATGACTCTCACCAACTGGTACTCGTAAGTATCTTATCCACCCTGTATGTCCTGATGACTCTCACCAACTGGTACTCGTAAGTATCTTATCCACCCTGTATGTCATGATGACTCTCACGAACTGGTACTCGTAAGTATCTTATCCACCCTGTATGTCATGATGACTCTCACGAACTGGTACTCGTAAGTATCTTATCCACCCTGTATGTCATGATGACTCTTACCAACTGGTACTCGTAAGTATCTTATCCACCCTGTATGTCATGATGACTCTCACCAACTGGTACTCGTAAGTATCTTATCCACCCTGTATGTCATGATGACTCTCACCAACTGGTACTCGTAAGTATCTTATCCACCCTGTATGTCATGATGACTCTCACCAACTGGTGAAGCAAATGCTAGGTATGTTGCTTAATTTTTTTAAAGTAGTATTTATTTATTTAAAAATATGAAACATCTTTGAGCACTTCTTCTCTCGAACGTGTGCCCAAAAGAAGAGAATAACTTTGTTTTTCAAGTGACCATTTCAAATACATTTTCTTTTCCCCCTCAACTAACTTCAATATTGAGAGTCTCAAATCTAACAAAGTTTCTGATTTGGTATCAATCCTAACAAAACCTCTTATTTGGTAAAGATTATATCATTCTGCCGACCTCAGTAGCTTCATCGATAAGGCGGCGAACTTGTAACCTGGAGGTCGGTGGTTCAAGTCCCGGTTTCAGCGTAGATTTAGTAAAGCGAGTTTGAGTAGTTGTGATATCACGAAAGTGATTAACACAAATATGATAACTGATTATCTCATTCCGGATCCTACCCCATGGTGGTGGAAGGATTGTATGGACGCACTCTTCTCCCTGTGTCCACTTTAGTATTAATCATTGATTGTCCTTCTGTTTTATTCTTGCAGACCCAACTCTAGCATCGAGAGCCTCAACTCGAACGAAGCCTCCTACTGGGTGAAGATCATTTCCTCGTGGTGCTGTGTTGGAATTTACGTGTGGACCCTGGTCGCCCCGATGGTACTGCGAGACAGGGACTTTACCTTTGAGTGAATGACCCGCCCCCATTAATACAACATTATTATTATCTAAGAAAATATTATCTTCAATTTTGGCTTGGAGTAAATTTTTTTAAGGACTTCAACTTTTAGTGAATGGACCACCCCCATTGCAATTTTACCTTGGAGTAAATTTCTCATGTGTATCTAAATGATGAACTAAAGTAAATCCCTCGCTCCACATTACTATATTATCCAAGAAAGTGTTTTCTATTTTACCTTGGAGTAAATTTCTTAAGGATTTAACCTTTGAGTGTAATACCTAAGAAAGTATTTTCATTTTAGCTACATATGAGTAAATTTCTTTGTAATAAACAACAAACCCATCATTCTGTTTTCTCCATCCTTCTTAATACTGAATGATACAATTTCCACAGTTTCATCTCCTAGTGGAAAAATATACACTCTATTTCTAACATTTTTGTTGTTGAAGAAATTGGTCCATTCTCTAAGAACAAAAACTTTCCAAATCAGACACGAGTCAGTTCTCAGATGTACCCATAGTCTTACGAGTTTCTTACTAATGGAGGATAATTAGCCCGTCTTACGGTTAATAAAATGTACAAAAAATCGTGCTTGAGAAACAGAGATGTTTAACATTTATGAATTCAGCATATTTGAAATGACTCTCATGTTTTTCCCCCACATAAAATAAATATAAATCAACATTAATTAATCTATTGTTTAGTAGGATTCATTCTAAATTGGCAGTAGTTTTTAGTCAAAACGAAGCATTCAGTTTATTTGACCATTTTGTGTATACATAATTATATTTTTGTCTTTCTATTTTGTAAGTAATATTGATTTTTATTTATATGTACTTTACTATTAAATTTTCTTATTTCTCTCTTGAAAGGTTTGAATTATTAAGGATACCTCCTAGCTGGTCGAGCTAAATAAGCTATTCTACAGATGTGCATATTTTTAATAAATCCTCTTTTAGATTTAGTGTTTTTATCTACTTAAAAATATTTGTAGTTTAGATTTTGTGTCTTTGACTTCAATTGCAAATTATACATAATCTTTTTTTGTTGACAATTTTTGTCTCAAAACCTGTGTTATTTATTGCAAACCATGTTTTTTGTCACTTGTTTACTAGTTAGCTCCTCAAACCACTCATTAGAGACACATCTCAAGACAATAAATTCAATCCATTAAAGGAAGTTTTTTTTAAACATTTAAGAGCTTTCTGTTTGAAGCTATCAAACGAATGAATAGGTATATCAATGTGAGAAACAAGTGTCTGGTATTCTTCCACACCCTCATTTCTCAATTGGATGGTATACAATAAATTATATTCCATGTAAATAGAGAAACAAGATTTAATTAAATTTCCATAAAGAAGTTAAAATTTATTTACAATCATGTAACACCAACATAAAGAAGAACATCTTAGGTACATAATAAATATTCTATCATAAGAAATTATTTTAGAAAATGAAGCTTATTATTTAAATAACACATAAGCATATTACATTGACCAAAAATCCAACGACTTCTCTTCCATGGCAATGGTCTTAACCTGAATGTTCTCATATCTACAGATATCATAAAACTCTTTACATCCTGCCCATAGATTTAAGTTCTGTGTGAGTATTTTGAATGACCAAGCCAGTTTTTAACATAATAGGTGCATTCTGTTTCATAATTTGACTCTAGAAATACAAAAAGAAATATAAATTATCTATCATTATATCAAATTTAAGGGACCATATTTTCATGAGGAATCTCCATAACATTTAAAACTTGGTCTATATTTTAGTTTAATACAATGTACTTTAATCAATAGATTAAAACCAAGTTTACAACACTCCAGGACCTGCCTAGAGCTTAATGAATTTTACACAGCAAACAAAAAGAGTATAATTTTTGAATATTTTTTCAGTTTTGGTATTCTTCATTTTTTCTAACAAGAATTCAACTTCAAGTAATTAATGAAAATTTCACTTGTTAACAACATAGGTGCATAATTTAACAAAGTGCTGCACCCCAAAAAAGGCTAGTAACTACTGACTACAACTTGCAATTCATTTCTTTCTATAGAGATACATTTTTTGTGGGTTTTTCAAAGCTACTTATTTTCTTTTCCAAAACGTTTAAAAGTTACTTTCAATTTTTTAACTCACCCTTTTCCCAGTAAAAATAATTCTAGTACAAGTTGTATCCTCCAAAGATATTGAAAATTGGGCAAAATTGAAGACTAGAAGTTCCAAGGGTGATTTCTATCACAAATTGACAAATGGTCTCCCTATTTCGTCTGCTCTAACAGATCCTTGGCCTGATTGATCTTGGCGGCTATGTATGGTGATCCTCCCCTGTCTGGGTGATTAAGAGTGATGATCTTCTTGTGAGCTTCCTGTAAGTAATTGGAAACAATGCAACTTATTACTGTATGAATAGAAAAATATAACTGTATTTCTCAATAAAATACTCTACCTGTAAATATTTGTAGTACATACAGTTGGTCTGGATTGAATCCTCTATAGAACTTACTTTAACTTTTATTCTATTGGCTGACTGGGACACCCCCAGAATCAAGCTAGCTTCTCGCTTGGTCATTTTAGATTCAAATCCACCCTTGTAGTATTTGCTGGAGGCAAAAGATTCTGCCTTGGGTAAAGACTTGAGTGCCTCGTTGAATGCTGCTGTTGCAGCGGGAGCAGCCTTGAGGAGGTATCTCCCAGCAAAGCCAACTGCGGCTAAGCCCAGACCAGCCAGTATGGCAGTGGAACCCTGGAAATGAAAGCATTTAAATATTAATTCCAGAATCAATTGAACAATGACCAACCACATAAGTGCAGTGTCATGTGTTAGTGTTTCATGGTGGTATTTTGGAGCCCTGAGATTTATTATAATTTAAGTACATAAGTGCAAACCTGAATCAGGGTGTCTACTAAATGGTCAAAGTAAAATTCCCTGACTTTTCCAGGTTTTCCAGACCATTTTTCTAGTTTCTCCAGTCTACTTTTTTAAGGAGACATTACATTATATGTATATTATACATATAGGACCTCAATCTGCCTTCTATTTTTTTTTTTTTTTTTTGCAAGCCCACCGCCTAGAAATATTAGGTATGTACAAATTGCTTACTCATGTACTGATTGATTATTAGTACACAAAAGGTAATGTATATTAAAATAATAGTAAATATTAGACATGTCATATTTTTACAAAATGTGTTTGGCTCCTTGCTTTTTTTAAAATGAAATAAAAAAAAAATCTAGTGTGATCTCCACAAGACTTTCCTACCCTATTGCTAAGAAATCACCAATTCTTCTCTAGTAAATTTGATAAAAGTTCGCTAAACAAATTATACTCTTATATTTTTTGAAATTTTGCCGAATACAATACTTTTTTCATTATACGATAAGGAAAGGTAAAACTAAGTGTAATAAATGAACACAAAAATAGGAACCCTAAAGAAAATCGAAGAACTTTCAGGGAAAACCCTGAAAAAAAACCTGCTAAAATTTTGTTAATCTTATCAAAAAGTGGTTAAGAGTGTTTTGTGTTTCTTATTAAAGAAGCATTATCACACTGCCTGGATTACAGTGGCGCCGCAGGCGAATTTTTTTTTTATTTATCATTTTCATGACAAAATTGGAGCTTGAAAAAAATTCCCTGACTCTTGGTGTTTTTTCACAAAATTCCCTGACTTATGGTGTTTTTTCACAAAATTCCCTGACTTTTCCCTGACTTTTTTGGTCTCGAAAAATTCCCTGACAATTCCAGGTTTTCCAGGTTTTCCCTGACCAGTAGACACCCTGTGAATGTAAGAGATTAATTTCGGGTCAAATATACCTCTCTTTTAGGTAAAATAAACTATTCTAAAAAAGAAACACGGATATAAGGGAAAAAAATCTAGTCCCTTGAGTTCTCTTGTATCTAGATTCAACTGTCTAGAGTGTCTAGGCTGTTTTGATCAGGTATCACATATGAATATCTTAAAAACCAAGCTGTAAGGGTTTGTGAAATTGGGGTGGAAATGAAAAGATTCAATTTATCCTGTCCTCATTTAGGTAGCTGAAAATACTTCGTCGCTTAAGAAGAGGTACCTCGTAAGTCCGAATTTTTCGATAATACGTTTTTGGTATCGTTGGAATCGGAAAAAAAATATCGATTTTTTTAAAATCGGTTTTATATGACCATTCAAATACAAAAAATGCCACAATAATCGATTAAAGTTTACCTCGTAAATCGATATTTTTGTTTTGAAGAAAATTTCTGGTGAGACCTCGTATCTCCAATCAGTAATATATGTGTATTTTGTAAAATAAATCAGAGATACGAGGTACCTCTACAAAAAATGCACACCTGCTTTTCTGAAAATTTTACAAGAATCACTTGAGAGGTACCTCGTATGTCCGATATCTCGTAAAAATACAAGTTTTATCAAAAAAATAGTAATTTCAATCGATAAAACAGGTATATGTTTATGGTTAAACTGATTTTTTTATTTTTTTTAAACCTGCCCACAACTTTATAATCAGTTTTTACTGTCTCCTGAAAAGTTCAAAAATCGGACTTACGAGGTACCTCTTCTTAAGCGACGACTTGTAACCAAATTTCTGTCAGCTCTGAATATTAAATCAAACCCTTTATGTGTACAAACAGGGTTTTAACTGAGCAATATTCATTTTTTGCATGCTATAAGCAAAGGTTCAAAGATTTCACATGATTGCTTCTTATGTCAGATGATGAAATATCTCGAAGGTGGATAATTTTAATTTATTAAAGACAACCAATCCAAAATAATATTCACATGTGATAAAAGTTGAAACATACCATTATTTACACTCCTCTAGAGTTTTTCAGAGCTCAGAACTGCAGTATTTCTCGACTGACCATATAAACACAGAAAAGACAACTTTATTATGCGTTAATTCTTCCTTATCAGTCTTATCACAGTGCCAATTTGCCAAATTTAAAAATACATTAACCAATTTTTTAATTTGAAATTTAGTGCGCAAATTTCATAATGTGAAGATAGCACACTACATCAGTTGAAAGATCCACTATAATGTGAAGATAGCTCATATTTACTGCTGGTTGAAAAATCTAAATCTAGGGGTTCTCAAAATTGGTAAATCGATTTCATTTTATGTTGTCAATCGTACTGTGATTAAATTTGTCGTTTATAAATAAAAAATTGTAGGTAGGTCCCTTAATCTGCTCAGAAAGCAGTTTCATACAAAATCTTCGAGTGCCTTTGTGATCGAACAACTCCTAAACGGCTGGGCTTGCTGTTGAGAAAAAAAAAATCAGTTTGTTGGTAAGCGTTATGCGTTACTTCGATGGCGAAATAGGTACTCAAAGGAAATCATGTAATTGCGTGATATAGTAAAATAATAAAGTTATCAAATTACAAGTAACCTTGACCTTGAACTAAATATTATTATTTCAACTAGGTAAATATTATTATCGATACATTATTATTATTTTGAACTCCCCACCTTCAGCACAAGATTTTTTATCTTTTGAATTAGGGTATACGGTATACCCTAATTATTTGTTGAAGATGTTTCTCTGTGAAATATAAATAGGTACACATGGAAGATTAAAAAATGACTAAAAATCACCTTAATGAATGATTTCCATTTCTGGAACTCGAACCAGCAACCTCCAGATTACAAGTCCGCCATGATCGAGTTACTCAGTACCGAGACTTGAGGTCAGTTATCGGTTCTTAGGACAGTAACAAAAGAATTATAACGTTAAGTAGGAACTGTAGTAGGAGTTCATCCTCAGAGTGGGTGAAGGAATCTCCTTTGAATTTCAGGACATTCATGACTTCCTATAGACCTCCATGGAGTTCTTGCCTCACGCATTTGATCTTTGACTTCTCCAGAACAAAAGAGGAAAAATATGCGTTGTTGTAGAACAGGAGATAATAATAATAATAATAATAATAAGATTGGTAATTACTAAATTGGTATAACCACAAACATTCAAAATAAGTAGACACTCATTGAATTGCCCGAATTAAGTGCCGAATAAAACAGGGTTGAATTCGAATCCTACCCAATGGCATATATTTTGCTTTCAGATTAACAGGCAAAGCCGTGAACACCAAAAAGAGGTTGACTCGGTGGTCCCAAACTCTTTCAAACAACTTCGAATATATGTATTTAAAAAAAAGAAGAAATTTCAATAAATTAATATCTATATTTTTACTACATACCTACCTACAATTTTTATGATCTATCCAGAAAAGGCAAATTTTAATTTCTATGACTTAACAGGAGCAGGTGGGTATGACTCAAATCTTGGCTTGTGGAACATGGATAACACAAAGACATTCACAATTATGACTTCAATTGACACGAAGGTCAGAGATGACTGTTTCCTATTCCTGCGTGTGTTATATCTCCGAAACAACATCTCATCAGAATTACGTGTAAGCAAGTGGAACTAGTGTTGTGGGGGAGGCGTGGGTTCGAATCCCAGCGGGTCCAGAATTTTTCAACTCTGGATTTTTGATTTTTTTTCTTCTCTATTTGGGTATCAGCCATGTTATAGTCAAAATTCTCTCTGGGTTTTATTTCCTAATTTCATCTTTAATCATCTCAACTTCTGTACGGGTATTCTTTGTCTTCGGCAGCCTGCTGCTGGGCAGGAAGATGGCATTTTAGCATATCTCTCTCTCTCTCTCTGGGCCCAATTAATATAAAAGAGGACTACAACAAAGTTAAGCTAGACCGTTCCTCTATTCGAACTAAAGTGGGCTGGGATGAGCCGACCTCCGTGGCTCAGTGGTTAAGAGCATTGGTTACATATCGGGAGTTTGCGGGTTCCATTCCCAACCGGAACGGAAAATTCTGACTTCTGAGTTCTTCCGTTTCCGGAAAGTACCCTGAAGTAATGAGAAAGCGGTTCTGATGCAAAATTACCATAAAAAATGGGCTGTGATTGGTTAAAAATCCGACTTGAGGGATAATCCTAATTGAGGGCTGTGATAATCCTATTTTTTCATGATTCAGCCCTAAGTGTTACAATGTGTTTTGAGGGCAATATCCCCGCCCCCGCTGCATCTCTGGAAACGTCCTGAGGGCCAAAGAAGAATCATCTGCCCTCTCTCTATGAGGCCCTGATTGGTCCTGCTGTCTTTTATCATCACAATAGTCTTTCCTCTCCTTCTATCACAGGTTGAATTAGTTGCCTCTCTCTCTCTTTGGACTTTTTTGATCTCTCTGTCTCTCTCTCTCTCTCTTTATTGTCTCTTTATCACTCTATCTCACACAAGTTATTTTCTCTCTCTCTATCCCTCCTGCTGTCCTATGATTGTAATAATTTGGACAATTTAGTCTCTCGCTCTGATGCTTAATTTAGTCACTGTCCGTGTAGTGTTGGGTTCAATAGTTGTGGACAGCTTCGTTATCTCTGGGGATCTTTCATTTGTCATACACGATATTATTTTGTTCTGTTTTTCAAAACATTATGTTTTCTATTTTGCTCTCTATAAAAAGTATTCATTTTAAATGTGTTACCACCCTGTAAAGTGTAGTAAGTATTGCAATAGACTCTTTTTTTTTAATTTTTCTTGTGTAAAAAAAATCTCGCGAAAACCTTCTGTGGTAAAAGAAATCTTCATTCTCTAACACAATATTCTGGTTAAACAATACTTTTTATATCTTTACAGGAAATAGAAAGTAAAAACTATTCGGAGTGTTTAGTTTTTCTGGTGAATTCAGACGTATAGAAAATGATTTTCTACACCTTCATGAAAGTTTTTGTGCATGCGTAAAATCTTTAATGAGTTCTAAAAGTTCCTTTTTCTCATAATTCTTAATATTTTTTAAAAATAGATAACACAAATCAACAGTACCTTATTTGAACTCAACGTCTCTTTAGCATCGGAGTTCATGAGAGAGCTGGGGTTTTTAAACTCCATTGGCTATAAAAGGACATAATCAGCTATCCTCACTGTCTTCACCCAGCCGAGGTTGGGCTGGAATTAGCAGCGTCACGAGGGTTCGAATTTATTATTATTATATTATGCTTTATTATGTAAGACAAAAATATATACTGGGGGCCCTTGCCAAAAAAACCCCAGACTTGGTTCTGGGGGCCCTTGTCAATTATTAGCCTCCTTGTAAAGACAGTGGTAGGTGTTCCTTCACTGTCTGGCTACCATCGTTCACGATGACGCTACCCTATGATGATGATGATGAAAACATATGCAGTAAAATACAATGAAATTATAAAGAAAAAATAAATAGATTGAACAAAGAAACAAGAACAAACAAAGAGAATGAAGCTAATGTCTTACCTAAAGGGCGGGGTTATTGCCTGTGGCAATCTCTTCTACCCAACCCTCGGGGTGAAAGAGATTGTCAGAATTTGAGTTGTCACCTACCAAATCCTAACATCACTGGTCGTTGCTTATGTTCAGTGATGACTGATGAATCTGATGATACAAGAACTGGTAAATTTAAGGAGCCATTAACGTTGGTTGTCATCATAAATCAAAAGTGTAGGGGAAAACTTTTCAACCTCTTAAATTTAATATGGTTATTGCGAAATGAAGTTCCGGATTGGCAGCGTCGATGCTGGCATGTTGAATGCACCGGTTCTCATAGGATCACCGAAGTTAAGCAACGTCGAGCTCGGTGAAGAATTCGTGATGCTGGCACTCCGGCCCAACCCAGGCTAGGTGAGGTCAATGTGGGTAGCAGGTTTGTGAGTTTTCTGCGAATGGAGGGTAACACCCCCGTCTCGAGATGACCTAGCAGTTAAAACGCAATAAAAAAAGTTCTCAGTTTAAATTTTCCACTATGCAAAAAGGCGTTATGGAAGTTTTTTTCAAGTATTTCCCAGGACAGTTCAGGTGTGCCATAAATATAATTTAGGTAATATGTATAGATTCAACAATATTTTTTGTTTTAGGTACTTATAATAAGTACATAGGTACTTACTCTGTCAGTAGTTAGGTACATTTATCCATAGGTAGGTAAGTTAGATACGCTTACAATTTTATCGCAATGCAATTCTGAATATTTTTATCGGATTCCAAATCAATTGAGCGGATAGCGGGCGTGATTTCTATTAACGCGTTGCAACAGTAGATAAAATAAAATGTACCTAATGTTAAACACATCCTATTATCCCTATTGAACAATGTTGCTGCAATAGTAGGTACCATATAAATGAAAATCAGCAACACTAACCTATATGAAACACGCCATGAGATGAGCGACTGTATAGAGGTATAGACGATGGAAATAACAGAGTAAAATCGATGAAGTTAAGCAACGTCCAGCGTGGTTCTGAATTGGTTGGTGACGACCGAAATTTGAGCCCTCGTGATGGCATCTCTTCCCGTCCCAACAAAGGTTGGTTGAGCTTCATGTGGGTAGCTGTTTTTTACTTTCTATTTCCTATAAGATATAGAAAGTATCGTTTTCGGTAGGTTTTTTTTTTTTTTGTTTCTAGCAAATCGAGGGTAAAATCTCCGTATAACCTACATAACTTAATGGTAAAGTGACGTTAAACCAAAAAGCTAATGCCACAAGATATCTACCTAATTTAAAGTTAATTAAAAAACCTAATCTTTCCTCATTTCTTTTTGTAGGTAATATTAGTGTAATTATTAGTAAAGGTGGATATAGAGAAACCTTGTAAATTACAACCTAGCATTCAGAAGATACATTCAACAAATGAAATTATTTAAATTTGAACATTAAAGACAATAAAAGAATTGTGTTAGTTATTTTTGTAACTATGTTCAAATTTCAGTCCATCAAAGACATGTTTATATAAATTCTAACAAGTCTAACAACCAAAAACAGTGAGAAATTAAATACAAAAGTATGAATCTAATTAATGAAATATACTGACGAGCCCAGCTCTTTTTTTATAACCGGAATGGGCTTTTGAAAACCTGTAAATATCTAGGCAGGAGTTCAGATTCAACGGCAGAGCCAAAGAACCTCTACAACTGGACCAAAATGAACAGTTGAGGACCTCAAGAAAAGTAGAAACGAACGTCTCAAGACCAAAGGAACGACCTTACAGAAACCGAAAACAAAAAACAACGCAGAATTACTAAGAGATCTCAAAGAAGCATAAAACAATTAAATTACATCAGAACCACAAAGAAAAACTTGGGAACAAAAAAATACTCTAGAGGACCAAGCAAAATCCCTGAGGATCTCATAAAAAAAAACACATAACAAGACCACAAAATCAGTCAGTCTAATACTCTTAACGATACAAAAAATACCATTCAAAACCACTAAAAAGTACTCAGGACTACAAGAAAATAAACACACAATAGATCTACAAAAAGAAAATAGAACCAACTAAATTCTCTCCTAGACCACAAAGAACAACTCAGTGTCACAAAAATATAATTCAAAACCACAAGTAACACACCAGCACCACAAAAGAACATTCAAAACCCTAAGGACCACACCGGCACCACAAAACACTATTCAATACCACAAAAAAACACGCCAATACCATAAAAACATCATTCAAAACCACAAAGTAACACACCAGCAACTCAAAATGTCCCCCTGTCTGACTTACCTCGTGCTTCTCCTCCTAGTCTGGGGGTGTTCCTCCGACCCTATCCCCTCCCCTCACTCAGGGGGGATCCACCCCACTCCTCCCACCCCCGGCTCCGGCCCAGAGGAGGAGTCTCCCTATGATGAGGAGATCAGCTACAACGCCGCCAAGAAGTACAATGGCACCTGGTGCCCCGCTATGACACCTCAGAGGTCCCTGGACATCGATCAGGTCAGTGGTGAAGGCGTCCGTCTGGTAATCTAGAGGTCACGGGTTCGAAACTCAGCTGAGACATAACAAAAATTTAAAATAAGAAATGAAATTAACATAATAAATCTTTAAAGCCGTTAAAGCCTTTGATTCGTTAACGCAGGGGGCGATGCTTTTGGTATTCTTTGCCACTTAGGGCAAAATAATGAAAAAGGATTAAATTTAAGATAAGCTATACACGCACTCAAGTCAGAGTTTCAACCAATGAGAACGCACTAGAATCTAGAACCCAAGTTAAGGGACAGGCTGGCTTAATATATCTTAACTTCAACCCTGTTTGCTAATGGGGTCCCCGATTTTGTTCACGAATTTCAACCCAAAATTCAACTATCTCCCTTCCCCACCGCCAGCTCATGGGCATCTGGCACGTGGTCGAAATCATCCTCCACCGCGAGAACTCCAAGGTGAACAAGCCGCCCAAATACCCGCCCATCCAGGTGGTCGAAGGCTGTCCCACCATCCATCTCAACCGCAACCCCATCCAGAAGGACGTCCTATCTCTCCTGTGGAACGAGGACGCCGGCTTTCTCGAGTACCGCTTCCAAATGACGCACCTGGAAGATCTGGGTCCCGGCTACTGGGTCTCCTATGGGCCCCAAAATGGTACGTGGTACTGGTCTGGTAAGGTTCCCCTATTTTACGTCTTTTTTTCGAGATTTTTTGAGCGGCGCTTGTTGCAGTCCTGGGAATCGTGTTCTGTGAGTAGAGACTAACATTTTTTTTTTCGCACTCTTTTAGTTCTTTATTTTCAGTAAAGTAAATTAATGTCTCTTTCTTGACCTACATCTCATCTCGGCCGAGGTATTTGATCTTTGTATTTTTTTTCTAGGTCACAAATAACCATGTGAGTAGACACTAACATATTTTTATCACTCTTTTACTTCTTTATTTTCAGTAAAGTAAATGTCTCTTTCTTTGCATAGGGCGTTCTTCACATCTCGGCCGAGGTATTTGCTATTTTTGTATTTTTTCTGGGTCACA
Organism: Bactericera cockerelli; assembly: GCA_024516035.1. Taxonomy (NCBI): domain Eukaryota; kingdom Metazoa; phylum Arthropoda; class Insecta; order Hemiptera; family Triozidae; genus Bactericera; species Bactericera cockerelli. The sequence goes on from CM044964.1 coordinate 9,709,496, forward strand.
AATAACCATATCTTTTATCTTATAATATACGAGTATGTTGTAGTACATAGTAGAAAAGCAACCTCACTAACTCAATGATAAAGGCAGAGGACAGAGGACGACTTCTTAGGGCCAAATTATGAAATAGGATTCAAGTTAAGGTTAGCCGGAGTTTCAACCAATCACCTCTCACTTTATCCCGAGTTTATCCCGCACTTTATCCCACGACACTATGATCAGTTTTCATGTACCTACTTACCTCCCTATGTAGGTATGTATTTCGGCTGTGAAACAACCTCTCGGGTGCCGAGACAAAATTACCTATTAACTCTTTGCCTGCTATGGCACAACTCAAATTGTCCAATACAGTTTTCTGGGGGGCATGGCTCAACTTGAGTTGTGGCAGTACAGTTTCTTATGGTAGCAAGATTGCCTTGAGGATTTCAAGCCTGTTATGAAATCTAATATAGGTCAAAGTATAAGGAAATGAGAATCAAATATATTATGTTTTTACATTTGACCGCTAGGTGAGAGCACACATTTTTGGCTTGGCCGGCTAGAAAACATGTCAATACTTGCTCTGGCAATCATATTATCATGTACGGAACACATGTTTGCTAGGAGAATCCTAACTTACGATTCGTCAAGACCTAAATGAGAAAGACAAATTTAATGGACATTATCTCGAGAACAAGACGCGGTTAATGAGAGTGCTCTGAATCAGCTCAGTGTTTGACAGTGGGTGCTCACAAATTGACTTATTTCATAGAGAAACATCTCGAAGATGTTTTGGTTTGTCATGTCATATGTTGATCTGTCCTGTCCCGGTAGCTCAGTGGTAAAGGCGGCACTCTGTGAATCCAGAGATTCCAGAGGTCGTGGGTTCGAAACCCAGCCGCGGGACATGACAAGTTATCCTAGTATTTGGGATTTTTACCCTTAATAATATGTCTTACTGCTGGAATAATGGGACTTTAATAATCCTAATCGGGCAGTATAAATAAGGCGATATTATTATTATTATTTTGTTGTCACTGTGGCTGAGTGGAGTAGAGCACTGCTCTGTATTCACACACACCGTGACTTGGGTTCGATCTCCAGCAGCGCAGAAATTTCCTGCCCTGTACTTGGATATCCGGAGTCCTATCTGCTGATGAGAGCCAATAAGTTTGAAAAAGCTGTTCTGGCCCTCGTTTTTGAAAGCACTCTCACTCTCATAATCCCCTAATATCCCTTTTAACCGTCACACAACGCACACTGATTGGTTAATTTGAACGCAATAACCAATCAGCGTGCGTTGTGAGACGGTTGACGGTTGAAACGGAGATTCGGGGATTTTGAGAGTGAAGCGTGTTTCTGGAACGGAATACTGGTGTCCACTACTCATTTTTATCTTCAATTCTAAACGGCTGGATAGACCAAAGAAATCCAATAGCTGAAAAATAGCAGTTTATTGTCATAATGATATTCGTTTGTTCCTGTATACGTGTTCACTAGACATTAGACAGTTCACATCACAATATGTATAGTTTTACACTTACACTGATAGTATCTATTCCGTAGGTAAGTGAATATAGATCTACGAGAGTATATCAAGGTATTTTTCATCCAATGGTTTCTCACAATCCCTACCTAACATCAATATTCTTCGATTATTTACCTGTACTAGAATATTTCACTAGGTCCCTATTGTCCAATAATCTTCCCGTTAGCGATAAATTCTGCCAAAAAGTCCCCCCCGTCAGAATTCAATAAATCGATCTTATGATTAAAAGGCACAGCAGAGGTGTACTCCAATTAAATTGGTATCTTGGTATCTATTGAATTATATTGTAGGGTGTAAAGACCTCTGTATCTAGTTATCTTCTTTTTTTTTTTCTTTTTTTTTACATGAACGGGGGTTCCATTGTACATTTTTACTTAAAAACTATATTAAAAAAGCTGGTTAATATAATAGCTTAAAATAAAATAAGTTAGTAGCATTAAATTAAAATAAATTATTTCCTATGACTATGGAAATACTTGCTATCTAGTGTAAGTACCTACCTATCGAATAATGTTACTTCCGAGAAATTTCTAATATTAGAAATCGGAAGTACCTATTGTGTTTGTTTTTGTAAAAAATAAATATTTTTTTTCTCCGATTTCAATTTTTTCATATTTCCGGACTTTTTTTTATCCAGTGGTAGCAAGGCCATTCCATAGAACCATCCTATCGACTAACATTCGACCATCATTTGGCCTCTTCCAATATTCTGTTCTCTTCACTTGTTATGTGTCTTGACTCAGCTATCTCACTTTCTAATGGTACTATGAACTATGAGCTTTTAATCGACTTTTTTAAAAAAAAATTAAAATTTTCATGACCTGTTCTAAATAGTTCCCTCTTAAATAGTAGGTATGGTTATCATATTTTGTGTTAATCGCTTTCGTGATATCACAACTACTCAAACTAGCTTTACTAAATCTGCGCTGAAACCGAGACTTGAACCACCGACCTCCAAGTTACAAGTCCGCCGCCTTATCAATCAAGCTACTGAGGTCGGTAATAGTAGGAAATGGCTTTAAATTTCAATCACATGTTTCAAATAACACTCTGTTGAAAATAGTTGGTATGAGTTTAAATTTTAATAACCTGTTTAAAATAGTATAAGTAGGTACTCTGTAGAAATAGTAGGAATTTCAATTTCAAAGACCTGTTTACAAGAGTACCCTGTTTAAAAATGTAGTTATGAATATACATTTCAATGACCTGTTTAAAATTTTAACTTGTTTAAAATAATAGTACCTAAATAATTTAAATTTTGATGGACCTGTTTAAAATAGTAGGTTTGAAAACATAAAAGAAACTTATTAACTAATAGACAGTATAACTAATGATTAACCAATTAACAACTGGGCCAGCGTCGATGGCGCGTTGAATGCACCGGTTCTCTTAGGATCACCGACGTTAAGCAACGTCCAGCGAGGTGAAGACTTCGTGATGCTGGCATTCCGGCCTAACCCAGGCTGGGTGAGGTCAATGTGGGTAGCAGGTTTGTAAGTTTCCTGCGAATGGAGGGTAAAACCCCCGTCATGTATGACCATGCAGTTGAAAAACGACGTTAAACTCTAATAAATCCAAAAAAAATAACAACTGGACAGTTCCGCCACTGTGCTTCGCTTTAGAGAAAGATTAGGTATTCAGATTAGTGGGAGACAGTGTCTACTGAGTGTCAAAACTCTAAAGTAACTATTAACCAAAAGAAAAAATAACCAATGATTAATTAATTATCTATGTACTGGACAAAATATTGAATGATACAGGAACCCATGTTATCCGCCACTGTTGGTAGCTCAAGAGCAAGATTAGGTATTGAGATGAGTGGGTGAGAGTGTCTACTAAGTGTCAAAACTCTAAAGTAACTACATATTAACCAAAAGAAAAAATAACCAATGATTAATTAATTATCTATGTACTGGACAAAATATTGAATGATACAGGAACCCATGTTATCCGCCACTGTTGGTAGCTCAAGACCTAGATTAGGTATTGAGATGAGTGGGTGAGAGTGTCTACTGAGTGTCAAAACTCTAAAGTAACTAATTAACTAATAGAAAAAATAACCAATGATTAAGTAATTAACTATGTACTGGACAAATGACTTAATGATAGGGTAACCCATGTTATCCGCCACTGTTGGTAACTCAAGAGAAAGATTAGGTATTGAGATGAGTGGGAGACAGTGTCTACTGAGTGTCAAAACTCTATAGTAACTAATTAACTAATGGACTAATTAACAAATGATTAACTAATTGACTATGTACTGGACAAATTACTGAATGATAGGGTAACCCATATTATCCGCCACTGTGGGTAGCTCAAGACCAAGATTAGGTATTGAGATGAGTGAGAGACAGTGTCTACTGAGTGTCAAAACTCTAAAGTAACTAATTAACTAATGGACTAATTTTAACAAATGATACAACTACCTACCCGTGTAATTATAGAGGTGCCAAAGTCTGTGTCTGGCTGTGGAGAGAGCTAGTTTTAATTGATCTACAAGTCACCGGGGTCGGGTGGTGTAGGGCACGCACGGTGACCTGGGTTCGATCCCTGTAAGCTCAGAATTTTTTCGGCTCTATACTTAGAATGCTCAAAAAACTCTCGTATTTTGTCCAAGAGAATTAAAAATGTCATTACTTTATTCTACATTAGTTTTGTTTCAATCACTATAAATTTTGTTTTTGTAAAAAAAGATGGTCCGATTTCCTTTAGATACAATTTATTACAATGAGTGACAATTAGCTACCCATACAAAAAATCAAATCAATTAAGTCTCGTTACATAGTTATTGCAATGTAATAGATTAAGTAGGTAGGTAAACATGTCCCTAGCTGTAAATAAAACCCGGCCTCATTGAGATGTAAATAAAACCCGGCCCTTCAGCTGTAAATAAAACCCGACCTCCTTGAGCTGTAAATAAAATTCGACCTCCTTGAGCTGTAAATAAAACTCGACCTCCTTGCAGTGGTAAGGAAACAATAGGAAAGAACAATAAGAAATATTATTCAAGTAATAAATTATACTGTTCCTAACTATACAGGATGAAGTCCATTTAAAACAAGAATTAGCTCTTAGCATTAACCCTCCCCCCCCCTATTGTTTTTTACCCCCATCTATCCTGTGTCTACCACTCCCCTTCCTTCAATACCCCTTCGCTACTCATCTTATGCTGCCCTCTCTCTCTCTCTCCTTCTCTCTCCCTATCTCTCTCACTCTCTGTTCTTTCCCCCCGCCCTCTCTCTCTCTCTCCCCCCTATCTCTCTCTCCCCTTCCTGGTATGCCGTTAAAATACCCAGTTACCCACATGTCATGTCAAATTGTCAATATTGCAAGGAGACAAAAGATAATTGCAGGCGGTCAAAGATTAATTAAAACTATCAAGTCCTGGCTTGAAGATTCAAGAATGAAAGGACGAATAAAAAACTTGAAGGATGAAAAAAGTACACGAGGATCATCACGATTTCTAATTCATCGCAAGTTAATTCAAGCCGAGATTTAACCTCACCCAGCCTGAGTGGGGCTGGTAATAGCTAGATTTTTTCAACGCAAGAATAAGTTGGAATAATTTTAGTACTGTTCTAGGTTTAGTAAGGGAACAATCCGACCAATAACCCAATAAAATTTGAGCGCACGATTACCTCAGTAGTTGAGAACTCTTTTGGCATGCGGAAGGTCCCGGGTTCGATCCCCCCAGCCAAGAAGAATAAATTTATATTCTAAATACGGTTACAGTTATTACAGATTCCTTCCGGTGCACTCGTGTTGAGCCTACACCTAAATGGAAAGTATTGTGTCAATTCTCGCCCATCAGAGGGGAGGCATTCTACGGGATGGGCAGGCGTCAAGTAGATCGTGTTTCATGTCTACGAAAAAAGGATGTTGTGAAACACTCATCTTTTAAAAAAAAAATCACTCTGATTGGTTATTGCGTTCAAATTAACCAATCAGAGTGTGTTGGCCGCTCCCTTGAATCCTGTTTTATCCAGGATCCACCTATGAGTGGTCCCTTTAGAATGGCTATTACTGCAACACGTAAACCTTCATTACTTTCGCCTTAAGCAAAACAAAACGTCACTTGACAATGCGGGCCCAACTTGACTTACGTGGCATCTACTGCTGAAAGAGAGAGAGAGAGAGAAAGATTCTAATTTGGCTTAATTAAAGCAAATTGGACACCAGAGAATCCTTTCGTCAGGCAGGCAGTCGTGAGCAGCGGTCTCCAAAATGCGAGCTCAAAGTAGCCCCATTTTGGCATTTTTTTTTGAGGATAGGAAAATTTTCTAAACACACCCAGCCACCTCACTCACCTGTCATATTTTTACCCGCTAAAAAACTATGCTCAGAAGACGTAGGAGATCTCGGAACCGTGTGATAGATTACATACATTTGGCACTTCATCATAGGGTGGCGTCATCGTGAACGGTGGTAGAAATACATAAGCCCTTGTTGGCTGCTGGAATCGCTAAGCTTGTGTTTTGAAATGCTAATGAACTACTAAATGCATGTGCAAATCTGTGAGGAAGTAATAAAAACACAAAGCTTTCTGTACCTAGGATGTTTTATTTAGTTGGAAAATGCCCGAGTCAAAGAATCTGCTGGGATTGGGACTACAGTTTTCAGAAGACATTGTTTTTAGCAAGGTTTGGATTCTTCGGGCTAGGTACGCCATTATTTTCTCGACTTCACTTTACATCAGGACAAGTGGGGTGGGAGTACTGGAAAGGTATGCGTCCAGGAGATTCTAGATAGCTTCCCATCCTTCACCACATTTCCACCAGAAGCAAATGTCGCCATCTGAAATGATGTTTTTGGCCGTTGGAGGTCCTTTGTGGAAGTTTATTCATCATATTTTTCTTGTTTGCTGTGAATTTTGATTTTGTGAGATGTTTCTAGTGTTTATGTTTTTTTTCCATTTTGTTTGTTTTTTTTTGATATTATTTTTCTGTACCTAGGATGTTTTATTCAGTTGGAAAATGCCCATTACGAGTCAAAGAATCTGCTGTTATTGGGACTACAATTTTCAGAACACATTGTTTTTAACAAGGTTTGGATTCTTTGATCTAGGTACGCCATTATTTCTTCACTTCACTTTTCATCAGGAAGAGTGGGGTGGGAGTATTGGAAAGGTATGCGTCCAGGAGATTCTAGATAGCTCCCATCCTTCACCACATTTCCACCAGAAGCAAATGTCGCCATCTGGAATGATGTTTTCAGCTGTTGGGGATATTAAATTTGTGAAATCTTCTTTTCCATTAATTTCTTGTTTCCTGAGAATTTTGATACTAGTGTTATAGTGTGTGCCAAGCAGTGTTATCATAACTACAAATTTTGAAACTCATGTCTTCACAAAGAATTTTGAACATCAGCACATGGAATTTTGATCATCAGCACATGGAATTTTGAATATCAGCACATGGAATTTGGAACTTCAGCAAATGGAATTTTGATCATCAGCACATGGAATTTTGAATATCAGCAAGTGGAATTTTGAATATCAGCACATGGAATTTGGAACTTCAGCAAATGGAATTTTGATCATCAGCACATGGATTTTTGAATATCAGCAAGTGGAATTTTGAATATCAGCAAGTGGAATTTTTCAATATCAGCAAGTGGAATTTTGAACATCAGCACATGGAATTTTGAATTTCAGCAAATGGAATTTTGATCATCAGCACGTGGAATTTTGAATATCAGCAAGTGGAATTTTGAATATCAGCACATGGAATTTGGAACTTCAGCAAATGGAATTTTGATCATCAGCACGAATATCAGCAAGTGGAATTTTGAATATCAGCAAGTGGAATTTTGAACATCAGCACATGAAATTTGGAACATCAGAACATGGAATTTTGAATATCAGCAAGTGGAATTTTGAATATCAGCAAGTGGAATTTTGAACATCAGCACATGAAATTTGGAACATCAGAACATGGAATTTTGAACATCAGCAAGTGGAATTTTGAACATCAACACATGGAATTTTGAACATCAGCACATGGAATTTTGAACATCAGCAAGGAAAATTTTGAACATCAGCAAGTGAAATTTTGAACATCAGCACATGGAATTTTGAACTTTAGCACATGGAATTTTGAACATGAGCAAGGAAAATTTTGAACATCAGCAAGTGAAATTTTGAACATCAGCACGTAAAATTTGAACATCAGCAAGGATAATTTTGAACATCAGCAAGTGAAATTTTGAACATCAGCACGTAAAATTTGAACATCAGCAAGAAGAATTTTGAACGTCAGCAAGTGAAATTTTGAACATCAGCAAGGAGAATTTGAACATGAGCACATGGAATTTTGAATATCAGCACGTAAAATTTGAACATCAGCAAGGATAATTTTGAACATCAGCACGTGGAATTTTGAATATCAGCAAGAAGAATTTTGAACGTCAGCAAAACGAATTTTGACCATTAGCAAGAAGAATTTTGAAGAGAAGTGTCATCCAGCAAGGAATTTTTGGCAATCAGTGTAACTTGTTAATTTATTTCTTGGGTATGCTCTGAATTTTGTTGTGTTGTAATGTATGTTGGAGTTTTGTTTAAATGACTTTTTGAAATGAATACTGATTTCTTTAAGTGGCCAATTAAAATTACTATGCATAAATATAATTTGGCCAGCATGAAACGATTTTTTTCTAACAAATAAAAATCATTTCTTTAATTCAGGTAAACTAGATAATTCCGAAAATATATATTTGTGTGAATTTTTTTTTCTTCTTTTCTTCTGTTAGGCGCTTTAACACCACTGGTGTTGTGGGCCGTTCGCGCCGATTGTGTGAATATTGAACTCGCTACCTACTATTCTTTACTCTAACCAATGAGAAATAGGAGCTTTTATTTAATCACTGAGTTGAAGATCTCTTCTAATCGTTGGCGGAAGATAACGCCTGGGACATTAAATAGCCCCAGGCTTCAAACTGTTTTCAAACAAATTATTATTTGATCAAATTAAAGGTCATCATCACATTATGTGTACGATTTGAGTGAGTACAATCACTTCAATTACTTTTTTTTAAGCTTTATTAGGAGGACAAAGTACAATGGTAACAGTATAAAATTAAGAAAAGAAAAACAAACAAATGACAAAATAAATAAGTAAAAAAAGAAAATAACAATAATGTCCTACCTAAAGGGGCGGGATTATTGCCTGTGGCAATCTCTTCCACCCAACCCTTACAAAACATTGAAATTGTTTTGTAAATAAATACTGCCAAAATTTTACATTGTTTCTTTTTTTATATAGGCCTTTTTTTTATGGCAGGATTCTCACTGGAGTGAGCTCTTCCATCCAACCGTTTCTTTGTTTTTATTACAAAAAAATCACGAAACTACACAAGAACATCTTTTTAAAAACCATACTCCTTGGGACTCGACCCATGGACCTCTTCACTGGCTCAATGATCGAGCTACTTTTGGTGAACTGCTCAAGTAAGTTGTCCAATAGGCGCTGGTAAAGAAATCTTACTATGATCCATCAGTACGAAACTTCTGAAATTCGACATTCTTGTAATTTGGTAACAGTTTAATATAGAGCTTTGAATATTTGAAGCTTATTTAGATGTAACATTATGTAGATTGTACATAATGTCCTGTTAAGAAATAATTTAATAATAATAATAATAGAACAGAATTTGTTTGGGAATCACCACGCTTTACAGAACAGCACATACTCGTATCTCCTCTCAGTCATAAACAGGGGACTATTAAATAATAAATTATTCAGGCTCGATTATAGGGGGATTCGATGAGTCATAGGAATAGCAACTATTTTAGGTCCCTCTATAACACTTACCATCCTTGTAACAGGACTATAAATAGATCAAGGCAGTCACCGTAGACGAGTGAGCTGGCATGCTAGGCATTGCACGCATGGTGACCTGGGTTCGATCCCCAGCCGGGCAGGAATTTTTCTGCTCTGTAGTTGGATGTTCGGAGTCCACTCATACCTCGTGAGGAAAAATGAGTGGCTACTTTGATGTGAAGCCGCGAGCAGTGGTGGGATTATAGGCTAAAAGTAATAATACAAGATATTGTATATTTGGAGTGGTAATTTGGAAAAGTCCTATGATTCTGCGCTTCCCACTAAAATTGTGACATAATAATACATTATTATTAATATATAAATCAGGCTGCTGGCCTCAGAATCTTGATCGATAAGGCGGCGGACTTGTAACCTGCAGGTCGGTGGTTCAAGTCCCGGTTTCAGCGTGGATTTAGTAAAGCGAGTTTGAGTAGTTGTGATATCACGAAAGTGGTTAACACAAATATGGTAACTTTTTTAATATATAAATCAGGCTTGCTTATAGGGGGCGATAAACAAAACGGCCGGGGACTTTTTCAGGTCCTAAAAAAGCTTGTTGGTAAGCTCGTATTACGTCAAGAACGGTGACTATTTAAAGTGCACAGTCTCGAGTTTGGGCGGATTTCATGAACTACCATACTGTTATGATCAAAACCGTTATGATCTGTTATGATCAAAACCGCACAGGAAGATGTAAATTCCTCGCCCCCCTCTCTGCTCTCTCACACCCCTCTCTACTATATTTTGTTTAATTTTTTATTTATTTTTTTTGCTGGAAGGGGTAGGGGTTGAACCCCTTAATCCACCCCCTTACCCTACACCGGTGGTATTAGGTATTTTTTTTTGGCATTGGTTGGCAAGGCCATTCCATACAGCCATAAAAAAATATTTTATTATTTTACATTTTAGGAATAAAATATGCATATAAATAATAGGTAACTAAAAAATGTTGAAAAATAAAAATATTGGAAAGGGTAAAAAAAAAAAAAAAAAAATATATGTGATATTAGGTAATACTAATTTACTTAATATTATTTTACCTTTTCTTGATACTCTTGAAGTCCTTAAATCTCATTTTTTTTACTTCTTATTACCTATAATTTATAGAAGGTATTGTTTTTTACTTTCCCTAATTAATTAGTCAACCTTCTTTTGTCCTTTTGTAATAAGATTTTATCTTCTTTCAACTGTCCCACTGGATCGTCCTCTTTCATGCAAACCATTTGCACCCTACACTTAGTTATACAACCTTCTTTATCTTTCTTTTAATTCAGAGTACGGTACCAGCAGTAGGGCCAATTATTTGTGTTATGGGTCTTTTGGCTTCACAAAGCTGGTACCATAATCTTAAGGTTTCCCAGCGAAAAAAATAAACATAAATAATAACCATTTATAAAGATTCACTCAAGAATAGTTTCTTTTGAGTACCTATTCAAACCTTTCAAAACCAATTTACTTCTTGAATTTAAAATTGACAAGAATACTGGTAGAATATTTATTTATTTAAAAAAATATATAATAAAATAGAATTGTAGATAGAAGTGTGAAATCTTGCAATAACATTGAATCCTCGCAAGTACAAAGTTGATTTTCTAGTACACAACTATCTATCATATATAATAATAATAATTATTGTGAAGGGTATTCAAAGTATTTATCTAAAAAAAATTATGACAATATTCTGTGACACTAAAAGGGTATTCTGTCAAAGAATAGATATCAATGTTAGGCCGTTTACACATACAACTGTAACCTGTAACCTATTTAAATGTAGAACTAGTTATTATAGCTTTATTTACGAACAACAATCAAATTAAAGTTGGTAGATGTAGTCCAGAGAGGGATTGGGAGGAAAAGTCCCAAGAATGCTGGATGCATTCCCCCTCTGGATCGCCAAGGACAGGGATTGGTAGAACTAGTTTGTTACTATTTTAATTTGCATCATGTGTATTTTAAATGAGACACCCCAGAGAATGAGTCACAAACCAGTTACAAACCTGGTTACACACTCGTCAACTGGTTTAGAACCAGTCGTGTGTAGACGGCACTGCCAGGAGCTGGTTTGTTACTCTATCGTTTGTAGGGTTCCCTTTAATTTCACACGATGCAACTTAAAAGATACAAAACCCGTTTCAAATGAGCTAGCACCAGTTGCAAATGAGTTACAAACTGGTTTGGAACTGGTCGTGTGAGGCCTCACCTTTTATTATTATTAAACATGTTTGATCAAGTTTTATTTACAATAAGGTATATAGAATATTTACATAGAAATTGAAAATGATAAAACAAAACTTGATCAAGGGCGGTGCTAATGCCAACGGCATTGTCTTCCATTTTCTTTCATTTTCTCTCTCGACCAAATCAAATGTGTACACCCGCACCGCTTGTCAGCTTACCCACCGCTTACACTCCTCTCTTCCCTCTCTGTCCCCCTCTCTTGCAGGCTCCCTCACCGAGATTCCAGAGAAACCCTACACTCAATTTGCAGGCACGGTCCAAGTGATGAAGGCGGTCCACACTCACCTGGTCCTGACCTTCTGCTCACCCAACTCCCAGCTCTACTCCGCGGTCCTCTCCCGACTCACGCCCCTGGTGAGGGCGGAGCTACGGGGCGTACACTCCATGCTGCAGAGGCGTGGCCTACAGAACGTCGCGTACACGGAGACGTGTCGCTCTCTCGCGGAGAGAATCGGAAGCTCGCTGTGGATCTTGATGGCAGCGCTCGTGTGGAGTCGTGTGAAATCGTGACATTGATGCTAGACACGAAAGCGCGGAAAGGAAACCTTGACAGGCAAGAATTTCTGTAAGAGTTTATTGTCTGAGTGCAAATTTTCGAGAGCTCTCTAAATACTCAATTACTCATCGCCACTTGAGGTGTGAAACAAAATTCACTTAAAATTTTAAGGAGGCTGAGCTTTTGTGTTCACCGTGGACTTTTTATTCAGACCTTTAGGGTATTATTGGTTCTGAGGTGTGTAAGTGTATACTAAACACGTTGTGCATAGAAAAAAATCGTCCATACTACTTGTCACACTTGTTGTCGACAAATTTTCAAGAAGTCTGGATTTCCATTTATTTAAAAAATGTTTAATGTGTATAATATTTAATTAGTTTAATATGTTTTTGGCCTACATGTTCGTAGAATTCCTTTTTCAACATTGAATACAAACTGGGGTATGTGTGGTTTTCCTTAAGCTGGGTTATTTATTTGAGAAAATCTGCTGAAATGGTGGTACTCTTTAGACCTAATCGGGCAACAGAAGTAAGTGCGGTCTGTTATACACATTTATTATTGTATCGTACCAGTTGTAGCATAACTTATCCAGAGGTGTGAGGGGCTTTCTAAGACTTAAATTACAGGAAACCTGGAATTCCTGGAAAAAACAAAAATGTAAACCCTATATAGAATTTGTGGGAGTCCTGTGGGACCCAATCTTACCTCTGGATAGGTAGTAAGGTCTTATCAGAAACAGTGACTTTGTGATTGATTATAAATGTCTCTTATCACTAACCTGATAGTGCGATAGACTTAATGAGTCTTATCTGAGCCTAATCATACCCAGACCCACCTTAACAGAATGTTCTTTTGATAGTACTCATTATATAAAACAAATATTTATATTGTTGTACATGATACTATTGATATTAGTTATTGATTACATAGAAAAATGCATTACATACATACCACAATGATTGGTTCACTTGATCTAAAAGAATGTACAATTTATTGTGGTCTGTGTTATAGCCTGCCCAAGTGCCCATCCCATAGTATGCCTCACTACTTCCCATTCAGGTGCTGAGTCAACACGAACGCACCGGAAGGTATCCCTTACAAACAATTACAAACTTACAAACCGAATTAAGAATACAAATTTTTGGATTAAGACTCATTAGACATAAACTGTATCAAAAACTTCTTGTGTTCACATTTGGTTAATTTTAGTTAAATAAATTTCTCAAGCACTTAAGTTTAATTTATATATGCATTAGTCAATAAATTCATGCCAAATATTTTTTATATACCAATCTATATTTTAAAACTTTTCGTTTTTATTTACCTGGGACAGTTGGAGATTTTCAAAAAAGATTCAAATGTATTTGAAATCATAATAATAATTATTTCAACATGATTTTTAATTTCTATTACCAGAGGGTATAGAAATTATTGTTTTTGGTTGTTTCTTTCGAAACTAATACAATAATACGAATATTATTTAAAATATTTCGAATGTCATTTTGAACAAGAGACCCTATTAACACGTATGGTTATATTTCTGTTGTTTTGAAAATGATTTCTTTCATATTCATAGTCATGAAAGAACAGGTACTGTCGACGTTTGTGGTCTGTTGTAGCTAGCCCGTCCTATTGTATGGCTCCCCTCTGATGGGCGAGAAGTGACACAACACATCGTCTGAAATAGTTTAATATTTATTGACTTTATTCAGTTTATTGAATTGTGCCCCGGAATCCACTCTTTCTGTCGGTTGGGGCAAAAGATGATAACAGCCAGTGAGGCTGTTATCTGGCTAGCATCTGGGCAAACAAACCCACCCCCCCCCCCTAAATTCATCCCTGGGAGGTACAGTGTGAAACTCTCAGAACCTGATTCAAATATTGGTAAGTGTCACCTAATATATTTCCGTTTACACTCTGCATTTGCATGTTCTTCTCCTAGAACAGGACTTGATTTTGAATGTGACAGTTTTTGAAAGGCTGAATCTAACCATACTTATTCGATCTTTTACTAAAACAATAACACAAATGAGCTTCAATTTCCTCCTAACATTCGTATTTGTAAACTTAATAATTAAAATATATTTATAACTTTTTTAATGTTTCCTTCTAAAACATCATTGACATGGGGAAATTTCCAAAACTAAGTGAAAAAACGGATGTGATCGTTGTCAAATAATTTGAAACTAATTTGACAGTTATAATACTTATAATACTAAATAATTGTTTTACTTATTAATTACCAGGAAAAAATGTCTATTATAATACACAACCACCTGTATCAAAGAACATGAGAAGAAGAAAAAGAAAGAAGAAAAAAGAAAGAAGAACAAGAAAAAAATGTATACTGTGTCGTTTAGGCAAGTGCCCATGTGGCACCAGTTGTAAAGTATTTTTTAATAAATATTTTACGTTCTCTCTCTACTCGTATTATCCTACCATCTATTTAATTTCGACATCGGTAAACCTCATCCACTGAGTGACTAACTGATGACTGTAACAGCAATACAGGAATTTCTCAACTTTTTACATTGAGAACTTTGCCTTAAAATAAAACCACCAGAATAATTCTCTTTCATTTCTCATCCCCCGGCTCTTTGGCTCTACTGCCCCGTTTCAAACACTTCGCGGGCAGCGTCATCATCCTCAAAGCGGTGAGCATGGAGCTGCTCTTGACGTTCTGCTCCCCCACCGGTCAATTCTTTACAGTTCTCTTGCGCAGACTCCTGCCTTTGACACAAGCACACCAGATATCGGCGCATGCGCTAATCTCACGACGTGGACTGGAAGTGTTCAGGTACACGCAGACGTGTAGCGGTACTGCGCATGCCCGAGGAGTGCTCATTGTGATTGGTTTTGCCCTTTTGATGACTTTGATACGTCGATTCAGTTTCAGTCGATTGTGAAACGGACTGTAATGTGCTTATTTGATTAAATTAAATTTGTATATTTTTGATTTTTGGAATTTCATTTTAATTATTGAAGTTTATTTGAATTTTTTTGGAAATTTTCTTCCGTCCGAGGGAGAAATGCGACTAATCTTTTTCAAATGAAAGACATTTTTAATTATTTTTTTGTTTGTTTATTTGATAGGTTATTCTTATTGAAGTATTGATAAAATAATGCAAAATAATTCGATTATGCAGCTCAAATTTAATCATTAAGTATATAAGTATATAAATGTTTAAGTATATAAACATTGAAACTAAGCTGTTTACATTTTACATTAATATAAATTTAAATTAATAATTCAACATCTCTTTTAATGTTAAAGATTTTATGTAATTACGTGGCCTTTTGTATGAATGACAATGTATAAAATAAAATATTCAACAGTGAACATTCAAACCAAAAGATTTGTTTTTCTTATTCTGTTTCATAAAATGAAATTTGCTAAAAGTTAACGAGAAGTGGAGGAAAACAATAAATCAAAATACATACAAACTCTGTTACGTGTTAATATAGGCCGTCTGGCGCGTTACTCTTGACGAATGCTCGCCTTCCGGCGAGCTTGATTTAATAGTACAAGGACATGGGCAAACAGTTCGATATCAGTAAAAGACACATAGACAGCTAAAAAATTTCGAAAATTAAATTTCTCCATTGCATATTGTACATTGCATAACTAGTGAATGTTTGATTTCTTTGTGGTGATGTACAATCTTTTCGAATCGGTAATGCCAAACAGTGGGGAGTCGTTCCACTGTTCTCAAAAAAGTAACTGCTCATTTTTCCCACGAGGTACGAGTGGACACTGGACATCCAAAGAAAATGTTCAGAAACTGTTCTACCTAGCTGTGATTCGACACCAGGTCACCGTTCGTACAATACCAGTGAGTTCGCTATACAAGTCAGTCCCAGTTACCTAGGCACATTGCATAACTACTCTATGATGAGAATAGTACGGCGCTCATTTAATTAAAGCTCACAATTGGGACTGATTCTCAATTTTATTGTTAGTAATCTCTTGCTAAGTCCAAGTTACTTACCCCTTTGCAACTTGGACACAGTCAACAACTTTAGCCATACCTCTGTTGACTTTTTCGAGTAGCATGATCTATTTTGGGTGGGGGTTCAAGGGGGTGTCGTATCGAGGCAGATTTTTTCTAACGGTTACCTTTTGGGCTGTAGAAACAATTTAGGGCAGAACCTTCAACTCTTGCCTGAAACGTCCATCCCATTAAAATCAGTACTTCCTAAGAATAACTAGAAGTCCCTAGTAGGAACTTTTAGAAAAAAACTGGGAACAACTAGAAGTTTATCGGAACTTTGCGATGTTCCTAGAGCGCTTAAACTGCACATTGCATAACTACTTTTGAATGTCTGAATAACACGGCGCTCATAAAATAGAAGAACTGGAATCTTATATATTATTTTAGTCCTCATAAAAGAAGTAGGTTCCAGCGTCGATGGCGTGTTGTATCCACCGGTTCTCGTAGGATACCTGAAACTAAGCAACGTCCATCGAGCTGAAGACGTCGTGTTGGTGGCATTCCCGCCCAACCGATATACACATAAGTTAAACCCTTAAATAAACTTAAATTTGTTTAAATAAACCCAGACTGGGTGAGATAAATGTGGGGTGTTACTGTATTCTACAAATTTTGCTTCAATACCTTGTGAATAATAGTATTTAGTCTATGCCTTTTTTATGATAATAGCTATAGAAAATCAGATGTTGATAATTTTTTAGGTTTAACGTCGCTTTCGACTATATCACGACGGGAGTATCACCCCCCATTTGCTCGAAACATAAGACCCAGCTGCTCAAAGTATCTTCACCCAGCCTGAGTGGGGCCGAAAACAGCCACAGTATCACGAGGATTCGAATTTGAATAGTCGCCCATCCAAGTACTAGCCTTGCTGGATGTTGATTAACATCAGTGATAGAATGAGAACTGGTGTATTCAGTAGCTTAACCGACCTCAGTAGCTTGATCGATAAGGCGGCGTACTTGTAACCTGGAGGTCGGTGGTTCAAGTCCCGGTTTCACCATAGATTTATTAAAGCGAGTTTGAGTAGTTGTGATATCACAGAAGTGATTAACACAAATGTGATAACTTAACTGGTGTATTCAAGGTGCTATCGACGCTCATGTTGATGGTTTGGTTGTCAAAAAGTTGTCAAATCACTCAGTGTTACCCAAGGTAGACCACATGAAGGCGAATTGACCACATACGATAATATTAATAAATTAATAATGAAACAGAATATAGAATTAAGGATGGTACTATAATTGCTCATTATATTTAACTGACCCATATTGGGTCTTCACTGATTGGTTGAGAATAATTATAGAGACAAGCTAATAATATTTAGTGTTAATTATGGCTGGTGGCCTCTACCTAATACATGGAACAAGGTAGTCGTTTCTACAGGGTGACCCACTACATGAGCTTAGATTACTATCAGTTGTTATTATTCTACGAGTAAACGGGTCTGGGTGGGTCACACATGATAGAATTTCAACAACAAAAAATCCAAGTCCATTTTGTTTTTTTATAGCTGTCGCTATTTCACCTTGCATTAGTGATCGAAGAGCTAAGGTGCTAGTCTGATAATCCAGACGAGGTAGGGGCTAAGGATCTGTTGGTTCGAATCCGTTGGATCCCAAAATCGAATCCGTTGGATATCAAAAAGTTAGTATTAGCTTAGGGGATGTAATTTACGTAAATGTATAAAAAATTAAATATAAATAAATGAAATATTCAAAATCAAATCAAAATCAATAACACCCAATGAATCAGTTTTTCCTCGTAATTATACATAGCCGTTTTCACCTAATTCTGTCACGGCTTAAGGGCCTAGTTATGAAACAGGATTAAATTTAAAATAAGCCAGACACGTGGAATTTCAACCCTTCTAACCAATCACAGCGCACTATAGTCCGAGTTGAGAGATAGTTAGGCTTATCTTAACTTTAATCTTGTATTATAATTTGGCCCGAAGACCAGGAAGACAATAGTATACATATTATTAAGAAGAAAAAGATAGAAAAACAGAGAAAAAAAAATTGGAGCAAAATTATATTTTCTTTTTCTACAAAAAAGAACACAATACTTCCGATTTCTAATCTTAGAATTTTATCGGAAGTATAAATTATAATAAAGTATAATAAATAGTATAATAGTATACTAAAAAATAGAAATAAACCTACAATCCTACAAATTAATTATTTAAGTCGTAACTAAAGGGCGAGGTTTTTGCACATGGCTATCTCTTCCACACAACCCTTAGGATAAGGAATCAGGATGGAAAGCAGAAGAAAAAAGGGAAGAAATATTCTATGCCCTGGTCGGGAATCAAAATTTTCTTTTTGGATGTGTTTTTACTCTGGACCGTTCAAGATTGTCAATGTCATAAAAAATAGAAAAAAATCGCGATCAAAATGAATATGAATCAGCAAAAAGAAGAAAAATAACATTGTCGACTTATATGTTGATAGCCCTGACGTTGAAAACCATTTCGCTGTGGCGGCCAGTGAAAATAATTTAAAGGTGTGCAATTATAATAAAAAATAACAACCAAAATTCCGCGGTGTCTGTGAAATAGGTTGGATGAAAGAGCTCCATCAGGAGAATCCTGCCACTCTAAATAAAGCAAAAAAAAAAAAAAAAATAAGGACAGATAGGTATTATGGATCCCAGATGGTGGAAGGATTTTCCTCGGTATAAGAAAAGGATCTCTTATATCCAGATTTCTCTTAAATGGAGTTTTCTTAGTATGCTGGCACAAAGAGTACCTCGGCTTACACCCTCTACCCTGTGCCCTAGAGCCTAGACCTAGACCCTAGATTTTCGGGACTCCGTTGAGGCCGCTTACATTTAATAACATGGTTAGATTATTATGCGTGGTACCGGGGCTACCCTAGGGTCTAGGGTCTAGGTGTTCGTTCAGGCCGCTTACATTTAATAACACGGTTAGATTATTATGCGTGGTACCGGGGCTACCCTAGGGTCAAGGGTCTAGGTATCCGTTCAGGCCGCTTATATTTAATAACACGTTTAGATTATTATGCGAAGTACCGAGGCTACCCTAGGGTCTAGGGATCGGTTGTGTTCGCGCTCTTACATCCAGTTTCGACGGTGTTACTAATTTCCTGGATAAAAGCACAGCCAACACGAGCCACTACCTGGATAGCCGGGTTGTGAGTCCTTGTGCCATGTAGTTCCTAACTTGTGAGTTATATGAGTCGACTATTCGGGCTGCATCAGGGTCGACCTAAGTAAGAGGGGCCGAGAATTGTGCCTAGGAGACACCTGTAAAAACTTTGACGGGAAAATTCAATTTTAAATTTGTTCAAAATATGAAACAAAATTAGAAATATTTTCTTCAAATTTTTTTCTTTAAATTCCTACTAATATATTTTTTTTTTAATTCGAGTGGGAGTCATCAGCTTCAATTGAACACTAGGGGCAAGGTATGAAAATTCGGGTGGAAGAACTCCCTTGGGAGAATCCTGCCACGTTAAATAAAGCCATTAAAAAAAAAAAAAAAAAAATAGGATTAGAACATAATATGTTCTAATCCTATTTTTATATTATATGGGCTCATCTATGTTGTAATCCAGGGACGGTCGAGCTGATCGTCCCACTGTGATTGGTTGAAACTCCAACTTGAAGGACAGGGTCTGGCTTTGTTGTAATCCTACCCAGGCTCCGTGAAGTGTGGGAATTCAAAACATGTATAATAATAATAATATCGCCTTATTTATACTGCCCGATTAGGACTATTAAAGTCCCATTCTTCCAGCAGTAAGCCCAAGACATATTATTATGTGGTAAAAATCCCAATTGGGAGGATAACATGTCATGTCCCAGCTGGGTTTCGAACCCACGACCTCTGGAGTCTTTGGATTCACAGAGTGCCGCCTTTACCACTGAGCTACCGGGACAGTATAATGAGCTGTCATTGGTGGATAGTCTCTTACCCTTGTCGCAATCTTATTTTATAATTTGACCCTTAGAGCCCGTTCACACCAAAACAGTTTTTACTGGAACAGTTTTTTTACTGTGTCCAGTAAAAAAACTGTTTCTCAGAGTGCGTTCACACAGGCTACAAACAGTATTTTTACTGGTCCTACTTTTCCATGCTTTTCTTTATGTTCATTCGTGATAAAGCCTTTGAACGTGATGGATGTGAATACATTAATGCTTTTGTACTGGTACCGGCAACGACAACGAAGGAATAACAGAAGATGGTGGAATCATCCCATAGTGGCACAAAGGTATCAAAAAGGAGCATTTCTAAATTTAATTTAATAATTAGTGAGTCGCTAAAGCCGAATTTATGATTTTCCAAAAAGGCCCTTATTTGGCCCTAATTCGGCCCTAGTAGGTGACGAAAGGCCCTAACACTAACCCTAGATAGCAGCAAGTCATACCTATCTATAGAACCTAGTTTGAACCAGATCGCCACCAAAAAGTCATTTGCTCGCCCCGATTTCCATTGTAGCGCCTCACAAATAGACACGAATTAATTTTCATTCGAAAAATACGATATTATAATAGGTTTCAGAAACAATAAAAACTGTGCCGACTGCAGTGTGAACATCTCCATTTGATTGTACAAGCGACTGGATGTAGAAACAGTTTTTTTACTGGGCCAGTTTTTCTACTGTTTCCGTTTCTAGTGGCAAAATCTGATGTAAAAATCTGTCGATCCAGTTTTTTTACTGTTAACAGTAAAACGTTGCCGATGTGAACGCTCTCATTTAAATGTATGCGCCACTCAGTAAAAATACTGGACCAGTAAAATTACTGTCCCAGTAAAAAAAACTGTTTTTAGTCGGTGTGAACGGGCTCTTATTCTATCTTCATTTGGCTTAGCTTAGGTAGACTCTAACTTCCTTGATACCCCTTCTCGACTCCTTCTACAATCGTTCCTGATGGTAACATAAAGTCGTTATCGTTGTTCTATCGTTCAGTACTGGAAACAAGATTAACTTGTTATCGTAACATCTATGATGAATATCTAGTAAACTTTAATATCTAGTAACGCGTACATGCCTAGCGAATCTAGCACTGCTATATCTTTATTCAACATTGATACGAAATGTCAAGGACGAAGTAATGGTGATAAGAGGGGGTAAGTAAAATACTGAATGACAAAATATGCATAAGAGGTAATTCAAATTCAAATTTTGCTTGACCTGTCTATATCATTGGCTTCAGAAGATTAATTTTTTAACTATTTGATTGCAAACTTGTTGAATTTATGAAAAGTTTATGCACTGATTGGGATTCGAACCAACGGATCCCTACGCTACCTGGATTACCAGACTAGTAACGTAGACAGTTACCGACGTAGGTAAGCAATGGAAACCAAGCAACAGGCGAATTAAAGGTACACTTTAATAGATCCTATTTCATACTAATCATCATGTCTGTCCCGGTAGCTCAGTGGTAAAGGCGGCACTCTGAAAATCCACAGGTTCCAGAGGTCATGGGTTCGAAACCCAGCCGGAACATGACAAGTTATCCTCTCATTTGGAATTTTCACCACATAATAATATGTCCTTATCGGGCAGTATAAATAAGGCGATATTGTTATTATTCTGAGATTGCCCAACTAGTTCAAGTATTACTTGCAATAATAATAATAAGTATTAATAATAATAATGAATAATAGAGTTAATAATATTATCTACCTACTTGTAAAACTGGATGTCAACAATCAGCATAATACATCCTGGTTATGCGACAAGCCTGTCGCACTGTTGCCAAGTGCCACGAGTTGGCACTGTGCTCTCTTTGTCCATCAGCCTCTGTGGTGTAATAGTTATGACTACTACTAGTGGTCCAGAGATCCTGAGTTCGATCCTCGGATTAGGCAGAATTTTCTAACGACAATAATGTGCTGATTATGGAGTGAAAACACATGAGACTCGCATTTTCGGCCCAACCCAGGCTGGGTGAGGTTCATGGAAAATCTTTTTTTTTAATTCCCTCCATCCACCCTTGTTCGACGATTGGAAGGGGGCACGTGCTGGCTTAGCCTCAATACCTGTATTTACTTTTCAATGAAAATCTACAAACCCACATCAATTAATATTTGTGTCTATTAAATTTTTTTTTTTAATACTTTGATGCGATTCATGGTTCTCACTTCCCAGCACATGGAGCTATAGAATTATCAGGACGACCTTAATGAAGGTGAAGGCCATTTCCAGGGGAGATATTATTATTATTATACACTTAATTAGATATAAATGGACATAATGTACAAAACAAATAATTATTTTAACAATGAAAAAAAAAAAAAAAAAAATGGAAACAATATATACAATAAACATGAAAAAGAATAGAAAAATATATAAAAACATATGTTCTAAGTAAAGGGCGGGGTCATTGCCTATGGCAATCTCTTTCACCCAACCCACCGATATTAGAGGGCCCACCCGTGTTTGGGGATCTGTTTGTTCCTTTAGGTGCATGGTGCATACATTTTTCATAGGGCAGGTGAACCACTAGTCACTAGTGCATACCTCTTGGGTTCAGGTTTAAAAGTATATACACACCTACACCCCGAACATCGGAAATACAGAGCCCAAAAATCCGAATCCGCCGGGATTCGAACTCAGGTCACCGTGCTTGCAACCCTAGTGCGCTGACCACTCGAACACGATGACTGGCAGATCAATTAAAACTAGCTCTTTTCACAGTAAGACCCAGACTTTAGTATCTCTAATATAATTAAACGGGTGGTTGTATCATTTGTGCACTGGTAGTCAAGTGGTTAAAACGCTAGTCTGGTAATCCAGGTAGCGTAGGGATCCGTTGGTTCGAATCCCATCCAGTGCATGAATTTTGTCTCAATAATTTGAGTTTGTGACCACATAATAATAAGACTCTGAGGATTAGGTGGTAGAAAATGCTTTGAGCATTAACCTCGCCTGGTGGTTACCTTCCGCTGAAGAATGCTATTATTAGTTAATTAGTCCATTAGTTAATTAGACACTGTCTCCCAGCAGACTACTGACGAAATATAAGAGCGGGATTGCATCCTAGTTCCGCCCCTGGTCCAATTTACAACCGTATTACAAGGAGGTTTGACTGACACAGTACCTGATAGTCCAGCTCCAGATACCTGAAGTTTCATGACCAGGGCCGTCCATGGAACACTATTAGGGTTAATTAGTTTTATTCATATATGATTCAAATGAATCAAATGGGGATGGGAAAACGCTACCTACTTGACAGGTTCCGCCCTTTGAACACACCATGGGTTAATTAGCTTTATTCATATTATGTGATAAGTGTTCTTGACAGGTAATGCCTCCTGCATGCTCAGAAGTACCCTATAAGCACACGAAGGGTTAATTTTATCCTAATATTTATGGTATTATGTATAATAATTTTGTGTCCGTGAGTTAGGTATTGATACCTAAATCACGGTGGTGAGAGGATTATATGGACGCCCAGATCCAATGTTTTGGCTCCTTTCATGTCCATTTGTCCATTGATTCTATTTGGTTTTAACGTACCCTCCATTCGCTGGGAATCGTACCAGCTACCCAAATTAACCTCACCCAGCCTGGGTAGGGCCGGAATATTTATGGTATAGAATCCATTTACATTCATTTATTCATATCAACAGAACTCCGAAACAACTGAACCAAAAAAAGACTCTCATTTTTAAAGATGAGTGTTTCACAGCTTTTTTTATTTCGTAGCCATGAAACAGGAGCTACTGTAGACGATTCTGGTCTGTGTTCTTTGCCCATCGCGTAGTATTCCTCCTCTCTGATGGGCGAGAAGTGACACAGTAGTTCCCATTTAGGTGCTGGGTCAACACGAGTGCATCGGAAGGTATCCCTTACAAACAATTATAACCAAATTAAGAATACAAAATGTTTGTTGGCACGTGGGATCGAATCCGGGACCTTCCGCTTGGTAAGCGAGTGCCTTAACACTGAGCTAATCGCACGCTCTCAAATTGGCACAATCTCCTTCTCATAAATGACTCTTAGGCCGAATTTAATAGACAAATTCTATATCACAAATCATTGCTAAGCGTCAATCGGTTTTCCCTATCTTACACAGTATGCAATCCGTGACTTAGCGTCACAGAGGTATTACAAAAAAAGTCTAATAATTCCGCCCTTAAATTGGCACCGTCTTCTTTTGCTATAAAGTCGTTCAACGACGAAAAGGACTCGGGTTTCAGCTAGTCACATTTATAAACTTACTCTTGCCTCTTCACACATCGAGCCCATCGTATCCACCGCAAATCCAACAAACTCCTCACACAGTTATCATATTTGTGTTAATCACTTTCGTGATATCACAACTACTCAAACTCGCTTTACTAAATCTACGCTGAAACCGGGACTTGTACCACCGACCTCCAGGTTACAAGTCCGCTGCATTATCGATCAAGCAAACTGAGGTCGGTTTTTTTTAAACTTACTTCTCACACAGTTCTTGATATTTTCGTCTTTTGTTTGTACAGGCTTTTTTTGGTGCTGCTCCTTGCTTCTTGTACTGTCCTGCTTAGGTTGGACGGTGCTAATGTATCTGTGCAGTGTGCACGTGACGTCCCACAGAGTATGTTTCCCATTAGACCAGGGAACGATTGATATTCCATCAGGTGTAATATTTATTGAAAACATCAGAGAAAAAGATAGAACGATCTTCTCAATCAACACAATATGAACAGGCAGTGAAAACCGGGTTTTCATGAGATGCAAAAAATAGGCAACGCGATGTGTTTAAAGTTGGTCGTAGCTTTGCCGACGTCATTCTAATTCGGATTTTTTTTCCCGACCCAACAAGATTGCCTTGCTAATTTGCTTCCAACTCAAGGTTTGTGATTACGTCAGTGGCGGAGTTGCAGATGTGATTTCAGGTGTTTTATTTTCTTCAAAATATCACAATCTCTATATTTTACAATATCAAAAATCCCGAAGTAATGTATCACACGGTTCCGGGATCTCATACGTGTTCTGAGGATAGGTTTTTAGTGGGTAAAAATCCCACACCCCAGGGAATGAGGTGGCTGGGTGTCTTTAGAAGATTTTCCTATCCTCAGTTAAAAAAAAATCTCAATGTTGGCATAATTCATAATTTTGTTTCAAATCAAACAAAACTCATAGTATTCTAAACAACACTACACATTACACACACACAGGACATGGGAGGAGCCCAGAACATTGCTTCTGGGACTCCAGGAGTGTTATTACCCCATCAATCCTTCTACCACCGTGACACAACCACCATGGACACAGAAAGTAAGTATATATTATAAAACTCAAGTATGTGCGTATCTGGCTAACAATGTCCTCTTAGGGGTTGTCTGTTTACAATACCACAGGCCAAACGGTAACAGATATTGAAATTTTCATTAGAGTTGACCTCCCCTAAAGCATCGTCAAACTACCTAGAAATTTATCAAAATTAAAATATCTATTAGAATTTTCAAATGCCCTTCCAAATGGCAACGCTGTGAAGGGCGCCAATGATTTGTTGTTTTGTGGCCGGACCTTAAAGCTAGTACCTACCGTATCTTTTCAACATCCCCCAGCGAGAAATTTTAACATCCTCCAGCGGGAAGAGCGCACGAATAACTCAGTGGTTAAGCACTCGCTTGCCATGCGGAAGGTCCCGGGTTCGAACCCCCGCGCCGACAAAAATTGGTATTCAAACTTTGGTTACTGTAGACACCATCAGATTACCTAAAGAGAAGTGACGCGGACACCCCTTAATGTCACCACACCGACAGCACTGGACCCGCATCACCCAATACTTGAGTGGTTGTTAAGTAGTTTTCAAACAAACATCAGAATCTGTTAAACCAACATTATACTTTGCCGTCTTGAAGTTGACAGTTTTAGAAGAGTGGGATTCCGTTGAGAAAAACCTTAAATGTACATGAAATAATTGAATGGGTGAGTAGAAGAACCAGGAATGTCAAAAATCGACTTTTCAGGAAAGCAAAAATAAGAATGGTATTATCATGCTAATGAGTATGCTTCCCCCACTTTAAAATCGAAAAAAATATACTTTTAAGGGGTATTTCTCCTTCATATTCACAGAGATGATAGAAAAGAGTACATTCTTTCTTATTCTACGAGAAAAAAAAGTCGATTTTTGACATTCCTGGTTCTTCTACTCACCCATTCTTATTATTATAAAGGTCATGTCTACACATATAGGTACATCAATTAAAAAAAAAAAACAATAATTACAACAACAAAAAAGAAATCATAAAATTAAAACTGAGTTTTTTCTTTTCCGGAATGGCATGGATGTAAAGGTAAAGCGCCGGAAGTAATGCGAAAGCGGTTCCGGGGCACAACTGCCTTTTTTTAAGCTAACTATCAGAAATTAACACTAAATATAAAATAGATATACAACAAAAATATGCCAGACTTCAAGTCAGATTTTAATTTTTATCATATTTATTTTTTTATTAGTCTGGCTGGGAGACTATAAACACTTAAACAGGGAGTAGACCAGCATTAGCTTGGTTCTGGGGGCCCTTGTCAATTATTAGCCTCCTTGTAAAGACAGTGGTAGAAGTGCTGAGTCATTCCTCCGTTGTCTGGCTACCATCGTTCACGATGACGCCGCCCTATGATAATAATTATGATGATTATTTTATTCTATTGGAGTGTACTATGTAGTCCGATCTGAAGGACGGACCGTAGGGGCGACTTATCTTTGTTTTAATCCTATTTCATAATTCGGCCCTAAGTTGACACCCATACTGACTTCTCTACCTCCAGCAGAAAGTATAAAAAACGCATAAAATTGATCAAAGTTTACTCACTGGATGCAGGTTAGTTGTTTTTTTTTTTAAATAAAAAACGCAAAAGAAACAAAAACAAAACCCATAAAAATAATCAAGAAATATAGTTTCCGGAAGTATGTAGAAAAAGAGAGAAAAAAAAACTCAATAAAAAAGTTGCTCGATTTTTTTTCCCGGAAATCGGTTATTTTAAGGAAAAATTGCAATAATTTTTGTTGTTGTGAGAAGTTGACCGAATTCAGTTGACCGACGGTCCTTGAACCCACGACCTCAGAGTCACCAGTCCAAGCTGGAACCTGGAGCCTAGAAAATTGATCCAAAGTTTTTCTTGATAAAACGGGTTTTTGAATAATTTGGTGGTCCGGACATGGAAAGTAAGTATTTAAGCTGTTCTCTTAGAAGCCCTTCAAAGCTTAGGAGAAGTAGGTACCTTTGTATAAATGTTTCTTTGTAAAGAAAAAAAGCGGTGATTTATGAGAATTTATACCTGGAAATAATTTTATTTTCCAACATCATGACATAGGTACGATTTTTTTTCACTTAACGTCTCTTGAACTTCTAGCTCATCGAAGACAGGGGTTTAACCCTCCATTCCTCTAAACCAGCTACCCACATTAACCTCACTCAGCCTGAACGGAAATAGCCAGCATCACTAGGGTTCGAAATTGTAGAGTTAAATATCCATCGAAGTCCTAACCTCACTGGACGTTGCTTAACTGCGTCTGCGGCTGATGACTTTGTTATTCAATAAACCTCAGAAACGCATCGGCCAATCTGAACTCTTCTTCTTCTTTTACTCTGTCTTATCCCGCTCAAGCAGGGTCGACGTTGTTCAACCTCATGGTTGAGGTTGGTTGGTTTTGGCAATTTTTTTTTCTGAACTAAAGATATGAAAAAAAAAAATACATTTTAATAGCGTCGCAATCGATTTTTCTGGAATTCGGGAATTTTTTTCAACTCAGGTGAGGGATTTTTTTCCTAGTGAGTGGAAAGTGTGGAAACACTGATCTGAATTGATTAGAAGTGGTCTGCGTCTGGCCACGAGACACGTAAAGGGAATATTCATCATCATCATAGGGTGGCGTCATCGTGAACAATGGTAGCCAGACAGTGGAAGAATGACTCAGCACTTCTACCACTGTCTTAACAAGGAGCCTAATAATTGACAAGGGCCCCCAGAACCAAGCCAATGCTGGTCTACCCCCTGTTAATAGTCCCCCAGCCAGACTGAGGGAATATTACCTCATGACAAAAAAGCTGTCGGGCGAGAATCGAACCCAGGTCAACCGCGTGCAAGACGAGTACGCTACACCAGTCTACCACGGTGACTACTTTGTACATATTTGAGAACTGGAGAGTTCCTCCACGCTTGACTCAAGAATTGATAACACTACTAATCTTCTAATGAAAGTTGAGAACTCGCGCTACAAACTTTCTATCTTGACTCGAAAGTAGTGTGTGTGTGTCCTGAAACCAAATGATTACTTGGAATGTATGAAGCAATTGAAATTTGTAATTACTGATTCACACATGTTCGATTTTTAATTAAAAGAAGGCATCTTGGAAAGGTAAAAATCTTATCAATGGGTTGTTGTATCCAGCATGGCTTCAGCTGGCTAACCAGGCAAAATGAACTGAGGAAACATCACCAAGTATTACCAAGTAGATAAATTTCAAACGGTAAGATTAACCCATTATTAGCAAAACTAGCATATCAAGTCAGGACAGATGGCACAAGACCGCGAGGTCTGCGGAAGACCTAGAAGAACGGAGAAAAAATTAATGGAAGCAGTGAGCGAGAGAAGAGTCCCCTGGAGAACCGCCTTGTCTAGTAGCTGATAAATTCAAATAGCCAACTCTCTACCAACCCCTACACCGTAGAAGGGGCAAGGTGAAGCAAAGAAGTAAAGTATTAATTTGTTAGTCTGTGAGAAAGAGGCATACATATGTATAATTGAACCTGAAAAAGTAGTTATCATACTTGTGCGAATCACTTTCGTGATGTCACAACTTCGGACATGAACTACCGACCTCCAGGTCTCAAGTCCTCCTCCACCTTATCAATTAAGCTACAGGTCGGTGTACCTAAAGAAGTATTTCGAAGCATAATCAGTGTGACTGGATAAAGGTGATACAAAAAAACACATCAGGACCGTCATAAAAGAGTTGATGTCACTCGTGCAAAAAAAAAAAAAAAAATCCTTGAAGAAAAAACAATGTTGATACTTTGTGGCTTAGCCAAGAAGAAGTTGGATTGACCATTTTTTTGTGAGACTATCTAATAAAGGTCGATAGGTACATTATTTTGTACATAGTACGTACATACTAGCAAATACATGAAATGTATATTGTATACTGGTACAGAACAAATATAATGATTTCTGCTTACAAGTAAACATGTTGGTAGGTACCCAGTAGAGATACAATGTAGTAAATACTTAAAATCATGAAGCTCATATCATACGCCATACTAATATCATATATTATGATAAGAGGAGAAGACTGAAGATGGTCATTGTGAGTCGTAGTGGAACTGGTACACCAAAGTACTAAAGAAATTTCCTCCAACACTGGTACAATTGTATCAAATTCAGTACGTTTTTATACAACAGTCTTCTCTCAAGCTACGTTAGTACACATTTAGGTCAAATTTCAGTACCTTCCATTTCAAATTCTGTACGTTTCTGTGTTACCAACGTCTAGTACACTTCAGGAATTGGCTGTAGAGACTCTTGTGAACTTCTGGAATACCAAACACGACAAAATCGCCGAAGATACCAAAATCAACCCGTCTTGTAGATGTAGAAGTCTTGATACTAAACTCAATATCAACAACAGACGTAAAATTATAGAGAAGTGAAGTGATTTTTTTTCTTCCTTTTTTTTCAAAACCTGTTTGCTTGATTCAGAGTCAGTTGTTTTGTATTTTAATTTTACGTAAAGCCAAATGGTCTTCAGATTTTTTTACTATCAATCCAATCAAATAGTTGTTCCGTGTTGGTAGCATTGGCATTAAAATTTTACTTTCAGAACTAATCATTTCATTGTGAAGTAGGTTTGTCTAATTTTGGTTTAATTTCAATTTATTTAGGTATTTTTTTTTAGCCAAGTACCTACACTTGAAATTTGTGATTTTTCGGTGTGGTTTGTTGGTAGTAAAAATTCGCGATTTTTTTTTTACATTTCTTTAGGTATTAATCTTGTTTTGTATTTTAATTTTTTCCACAGGAATGGTTTAGTAAAGAAAGATAATAGTTTTAATTTTAAGAAATAGATTATTTTTTAAGATATACTCATCTTTTGATATTTTTTAAAAATTAATTAAAAATATAAATAAATCATTCACAAGTTACTTTGTGTACCAATTTTTGTTACATAATCAATAACAACCTCAATACGTTTTCCAAGTGAGTAAGGATTTGTAACAACACTAACTTTTTTAACCCTTTAACGCCCAAGTGCAGTTGATAACGGAACAAAATGGCGGACCAGAAAGTGGAGATGGGAATGGAGATGGATCAGAGGGATAAGATCAAGAAGATGTTTTCCTGGAGCGCCTCTTTAACGTGAGTTTCGGATCAAAATGTTCATAATTAAGTGTACTGGTAGTCAAGTGGTTAACGCGCTAGTCTGGTAATCCAGGTATCGTAGGGGTCCGTTGGTTTGAATCCCACCCAGTGCACGAATTTTTCCTCATTAATTTGAGAGTGTGACCACATAATAATAAGACTCTGAGGGTTAGGTGGTAGAAAATGCTTTGAGTATTAACCTCGCCTGGTGGTTAACTTCCACTGAAGAATGTTATTATTATTATAATTGATATTTTCACTCTTTAAATGTCATTTACAAACATTTTCTTGTTCTTTTGGAGTAGTGAGAGTTTTTGCCCCAGAGTCAGGTTTTTACTATAGGTACATTTTTCACCTTCTTTTCGTCTTTCTTCTTATGGTAGTTTTCACCCCTGACGAAATTTTTATGCTTTCACTTTCCAATACAAGAAGTATTTTAATTAATTTATTGATATTTAAAAACACTCAAAGCCAAACTATGGTATTTCAGATTAATTCTAACATAAATGACGAGTGAAAAACAACCTATAGGAATCATAAGAGTTTCTTATGAGGCTGAAGATTATAACCCAGAACTCTCCCCAGAATAAAAACTACGCTACAATCCAAACAGGTTTGTCCCATACTTACCTACTCATTGTCTTTTCTACATCGCGATGCTTAAAGAATCTCAAGAAGTCTGGGGTTTTTTTTTCACAGGAACTTCAAATACCATATGAAAAGAACCAATTATAAAAAAACACGTTAACCGTTTTGAATTATTCGAAGTAGTCAAAGTACTTCAGTAGGAAGGTATTTATACTATTAATGTTCCATCTCAACAGAACTCCTGAAACCCTGGACATTTATAAGACCTTTGTTAAGAATACTTATTCTGTTATGCAATATAGAAGGAGGTAGTGTACCTACCTAATACTAGAATATCTGCAGTGCCAACTAATGTTAGAAAGTCCGGATTAAATTGAAAGTGGCATTTACTTATCAATAACTCAGAGTACCAGATTTTGTGTAGCTACCAAGGCGATATTAATAACAAATTAGGAAAGAATAATACATCATACTTTTTTTATACTGCCGAAGTAAGACTGAAAAGTTCATTTACTTCAATAGTGAAAAAGGTCTTTTTTGTAACCTGTTTCATGGGTATGTTGGAAATGAAAATCTGATGAAACAATCAATCAAGTAATTGATACATTTGTATAACAAGTAGGTAACTAATAGACCAATTCATAAGGAGGAAGACACCCCCAAGACAGAACGTTCCAAATTCTTATTTAGACGAAGTTACCTAACATGTTGAGTTGGATGTGTTGGAACCTACTTGGAGTGATTCTGAACGTTGCCAAAACAGTAAACCTAATTTCAACTCACAAGGATTACGAAACTGACAGGGACGAATTTAGACGAATGTTGGAATGTACTACAAAAAAACACTTTAAACTGTACTATGCACTTTTGGATGCTCAATCTTTAAGCGTACTTGGCTCTTGTTAAAATAAAACGAAGATAAAAAAATGATACAGTTATTATTATTAAGTTTATAAAAGAGCCATTTCTTGTATGTGCTTGAAAAAAATCTTTCATACCTATTCTAATCGCATTAAAATATTTTTTTTTACTCTATCTTTTACTTTAGGTATCTACTCTGACAGCTAGTGTGTGAAGGGCTCGATTCTTGAGTATGTATGTAGATTTTAAAGCAAGAGATGACCTTTGGTTCTAAAAGAGTTGTGTGACGTGTGACATCAGACTCTTGTTGAAATTTCACGGTTCTGACCATCTTTTAGTTTTTTATACATAGCTTCATCCCTTCAATATATCCTTCAAAACTAGTACAGGATGTATAAGGCCCGAATTAATGAACGCTGCTATGATGGACAGGTGGACACTGATAGTAACTGATTTCAGTTATGTGATTGGCTATTATCATGGTTATGAATTTTTTTGTGAAAATCAGGAGGAGAAAACGTAGAAAGTTGCAGCCTTACAGGCGCCTGGCTAGTCTAGAGACAACAGTATGGTAACAGCCTTCGCTTTAGCGTCATTAATTAATTCTGACCTAAGGGGCACAATATGAAACAGGATTAAAGTCAAGCTAAGTCAGATATGCCCTAAAGTTTGAGTTTCAACCAATCACAGTCAACTATAGCGCAGTTTTTACTTTACTTATCCTATTGAAAGGAAAGTAATGGATTTAAGTAATTACGTAATCAACATACGTCCGGAAAAAGAGTATGTCTGCCGGGATGTGGAATTGAAGGTGAAAAAATATCTTGAGGCACCAGAAGAGGTGATGGGGCATATTTGTGGCTATGAGTTAAACACTGCACAGATGCAAGATAAAGAATCATTGATATGGAAGCAAAGAAACACTATGGAAGCTGATTTGAAAATTATGACACATCTATAATATCAAATTTTCTAGAGAGATTGAACAAACGAAATGGTTATGTAAGTCATTTGAAATACGCATTAATCGTTTTTGCATTGACTCCTCACGTTCGCTCGTTGGTAGTTACCTTATTAATCTATCATCTATCACTGAGAGAGAGATTTTTTTAGTTTTCCCAAAGAAGAATAGTGAAACAATATACTTAATAATTAATCATATACCTAATAATAATCTCGCAAAGGCATACACAAAAATAGGAAGAACATGAAAAAATCCTTGTTAATTACCGGGTGTCCTCTTTTGTCAATCATTTTAACAAATTGAGAAAAAAACAATGATTTTCAGAGGCCGAAGAAGATAATTTACAACTCTATGTCAATACAAAATTATATGAAAACCCTTTAGGAAGAATAAAAAAGAAAGATTCTAACTTATGAATGAACAGGTGCATTTGTTAAAAACTCTACTACGAGCTCTATTGGAAAGGCCCTGATGAAGGTTCCAAATACTAAACATGAATCTTATCAGATTCCTTTGCTATGGACAAGGGATCTTCAATTTATTGTTACCCTTAATCCAAGGGTGTCTGATATATTTTAAAAATGAAAGAGGCGAATGGAGATTCCTCATCTTCTTATCCCATCTCTATTATAATTATAATTCGGTGATGCGTTCTACTTTTTCTTCACATACACCAAATTTCTTTTTCTTTCTATTATTACTCATTAATTTTTTCATCATATAATTATTCAACGATCAAGTCTCTTAAAAATAAATATTCAGTAAATTTATCAAAATCAATTAGTTAGACTCCGAGTTTTGTTCACAAACCCATACATAGATAACGGAATATAAAATTTCTTTGTCTTGTGATGGATTCTATGCGCGATTGGCTTCGTCCAAAACCGTTAGCAAGAGAGGTTCGTCTTTTGTACTCACATCACCTTACTTATGACATTCCATATAGCTCACAACAGTTAGTGTGCTTGTATCTATCTTCAATATCATCATAGACGCAATTGTTAATGAAGCAGTTGCATGATAATAACCTCAGGTACTAATGCTGCCAGCAATAACACTTTTGAGTCCTGGTACTCTATCAGTTGTTTTAGATACCATTTTTTTAGTTCAAACTAACTAACTCATAAGAGTCCATGCACTAGTTGGGATACGAACCCACAAATCACCACTTGCCTCTTACATCGACTTGTTTCTTAGACCACTCGACGCTATGAAACGACCCAACGATAAATAAAACGTCTAATATCAAATCTCAAAACTCTTGCCTTATGTGCTACTAGCGGGCTGTCGCCCGCTTTGCGGGCCGAGGCATGGCCGTGAAAGCAAAAAATCCTTTTTCGCCAAGGGCAGGTGTTGTAGTGGAAGTTTCGAAAAATCCCGTCTTATTGCTCATCTAGACTATAAGACAAAGCTACCTACCAAATTTCAGCTCGCTAGGTATTACGGTTTGGGCTGTAGAGCGATGATCAGTCAGTCAGTGACTTTGACATTTATATATTAAGATTCGAACTAAAAAAACCATTAATATTTAAATTACTATCCAATATTTAAGAATGATCTTAGGAAATGCAGCACTCCTGAACAATGTCATACCAATGTGTGACCCTGCTTACCACATATCAAATTTTATCAACACTTTTGAATTCAAAGCGACCATGACACAGAGAGTTACACAAAGAAAAAATAAAAGAAGTACGAGGGTTATTTTCATTTATCTTGGGCATATCAAGTCCGCAACCTTTCTCCTTTAATAAATGTGAAAATAATAGGGATATATGACTAAAATCTATTTGATCACATAGGAAACAATTTTTTTTATAAATTACAATAATAAATTGTCTTTTAAACTAATGTGGAGACTCAAAATTGCCAGTTATGTAAGTAACGTTCATGATATTTTAGGTGTCCCTTAGTCTAAGATTTTACATTGTCTGATAGAAAAAAATGCATTTCTCCCCATTATTTCCACCAAAATCCAATATAAATGAGAAAAATACAGTTTATTTAGGATGTGACCAATAGTTTTCATAAAAATAATAATGTTCACCTCATTCTACAGACGTGTAAAGTTGTGTCCCTACGAAGAAAAAAAAATCTCCGTCATGAATGTTACCCCCAAAAAAATGTAAACCATTTTGAAAAACCCTTAGAATGAGAAGCTAGCAGCTGCCGCCATTTTGCTTCTTACAGATGACATTGTTTTTGTTTTGAAATTTCCTGTCAGTTGGATGTTGGATGCAGTACAGTGACGGACAATGGTGGGTCTAATTTTTTTTTGACAAGAACGTTACGCGGTTTTTTAAATAAATTGTAATGATTCTTTATTATATAATGTATTTCTTTAATTCTTCTGCATGTCCTCTTTCCAATTTAATATTTCTTTTTGTAAAGTGAATATTCTTTTATTGAGAAAAGATTGTTTTAGTGGCGTGTTACTCATGAACGTTACCGTCATGAACGTTACCCGTGGTCATGAACGTTACCTGGTACGTTAAGTTTTTGTAATTTTTTGTGAAGAGATAGCTGCTAGAAATATTCTAAATGAAAGCTTTTGCTCAAAGGTATTTGTCTTGGTCTTCTGAGCCTAAAAAATGTTTAGGAAAAAGGTAACGTTCATGACTTGAAAAAATCCAATTGCCCAAGATAAATGAAAATGACCCACGAGTAGAAATAATTAATAAAATAATTATTACATATTTGACATTGTCTCTCTTTTTCAAATTATAGTAGAGGAAGAATAACCTCAGGTAGGTTAAGTAGAAGCAAAAAGTCACAAGCAGCAGATGTGAACTCTAAACGAACCTAAAGGTAAACAAAGTGGAACATATTATGATCCAGTGAAAGAAGAATGATAACATTAACAATGGTCATACTAAACAAAAAGACCAACAGTTATTCTTCATCCTGTTAATGTAAATGAACTTGATTTGAACTTAACACTTTCGAACTCATCTCTGGTGTTGGTAAGGTGTTCCCTGTCATCATAATACAGGTATGCTCAGATTACAGTAGATACAGCAGAGAGTAGACTAGTAGTCTTTCTAAGAGACTGCAAGGATGGAATAAAACCAGTCCTAAAGCTAAACATAGGGTGTAGACCAGCATTTGATTATTCATCTGTAGAGAATTTGTAGATTAATTTGTGAATCTTCCCGGTCAGTTAGTCGTTAGCAGATTTCTCTTTTACTAGTTTAAATTTTAGACTTAATGTATTTTTACTCGATTGTTTATCAACGTTGCCAGAAACTTAAATGAAAAATTTGTTGCCCAAATTTAATCTCGCTTTCGGCCAATAAGTTGTAAAAGCATCAATACTATCCTATTGAAACAACATAGGAAATACCTACCGAGTACAAACGAACACAGCTGTCAACAATATAGGGAGGTTATCTTCACTCGTCGACCTTGAGAAAAATTAGGATACTAGGACCTTCCGAATCCTGAAATGGAACTGGATTCTGAGACCGTGAGTCACACCGCAGGAAATGGAGTTCGTCATTATCGCAAACCTGTCTTCCTATGAAAATTCGGAGTTGATTACCAACTTGAAAGTAGTACTATTCAAAGAATTGGGTAATTTTTTTTGTTTTTGTAAATATCGATTTTAATGTAAGTATTGATTTTCTTGCGGTTTCATACTTCTCATTCTGGACAGCTCTGACGAGACCCACTGGGGAAAAATAGTTGTCATAGAATGTTCGAAGCTCTGGGATATCAACAATTATAAAAAATATCTAGTGATTGATTTTTTGAAAGTTGATTCAACAAGAACTGCTTTATTAGTGTGACTAATGAAATAGTCTGATCCATTAATTTCACTTTAAAGAAAATTACTCATCATATTAAATTTTCATCCATTATTAGGCCTTAAATTTGACAGTTAACTCATCTAATTTTATCTTACTTTGTATAGACCTACTCTTAATTATTATTATATTGTTTTTTAGCAGTGCTTTTGTCTGATCAGATCACCTAATAATGCTGTAAAATCAAACACTTCCATAATAAATATCCATGGAAAATACATTTACTTGATTAATCATCTATAATTTTTATCTGAATGTCTTATAAAAGGTTTCTTATCACAATAAAAACCCTCGAATACCTACGTACTGTACTCGAATTTATCCAGCATTTAGCGTAGAAGTCTAGGAAATCATAGAGTACTCTGTGTATACAACCATCACCCGACTACCGATTATAGCATAGCAGCCAACATCTAGTCTAGGATCTACAGAGTCTAGAACATTAGAGAATATCGATGGTATAAATATCTTTCTACTATTGGTAGTAGCCAGCAGACGAACACGGAATATCTGATTCCATAGTATCCTATAGCATACTAATAGGAACCGTAGCTACTATCACAAAGACATACATATCATACGGACAGTGTCCGATAGTATAACAATATCTACTATAGGTAGTGGCCAACAGGAATACCAAGGTACCAGAGAGTATTATCACACGATTATGAATGCCAGCACACACATAGGTGTCGCTAGGAAGCGATCGCAAGTAAAGGGGACTTCAAGAAGACTTGGAAGAGTTACTTACTCGGATAGCAACGAAAGAGAAAGTACCTGGTACCCAGCATGAGGTGCACCGGAGAGTGGATAGACACGATATGGACAGCGATTCCCAGCATGGTTATAAAGTGGATGATATTATTTTATGCAAATCTTGTCGACGCCGACGGTACCCAGTTTGCAAGAAGTTCTTACTTAGTGTGGGATAATAATTTGTGCAAATCCGACCGGTTCTACAGGTTTTTGTACTTTTACTCTACTTTCTGAGCCCAATTAGAACTAAATTTATGTCAAACGTTTCTCCAATGTGTTTTACTGTTTCTGTCTCTGGTCTCAAATGTTTTTTTCTTTTCTTTTTTTCCTGTAAGACATTTTAACTCTGAGATCAGCAGGTCGTTCGTTCCTCTAGGTGTTCATATTAGTGTATACAGGTTTATTCTCTTTGGGTAGCACAAGAGTGAGTAAAAGCTCTCGTTTTTGTCTGTCAGGCCAGGAGGCACAGGAAGGAACAGTCGAATGTTGGCAAGGTTGACACATGTTAGGATGTGTTGAACTGAAATTCTCAAATGTTTCTCTGTCGTTACTGCGATGTTGTTCGTCATTGGCTTTTGGTGAAGTCCTTAAAGTTCATGATTTGGAGTTATCTGATTGTCCTATCATCATCCCATTTGTATATGAATTTATGTATATGACAATAAACATAATATCCGAGTGAACTTTAGTGAGAGTATAGTTCTATTGGTAATATTTTGTTGACATTACAGCGAATTTATTGGATTTGCCTGAGATATCGTCGGGCAAATCTAATAGGAGTTACAAGATAATTAAGAAAAATGTAAATAACCTGATAAACTCTATCATAAGTAGTAATGATGAGAAAATGATAAGTCTTGATGAGGTCATATTAGACCTAGAGGAAGCAATAAAAATCGATACCTAGAGTTGGGAAAATAGAGCGTGCTAGCAAATAACTTAAAAGTCTTAACAATACCCTGAGAATGCTTTTCAATAGAATATATGGTTTTATATTGCATCACTAGTTATACTATTATTAAATTGATATGTAAAGATATTGTGTAATTTTATTACATCACATTTGGTATGGAAAATGTCTTAGGTATGAATGTATTTGAGATAAAAATATTTTATTTTAATGGAGATGGTTGAAATTTTTGCAACTTTGCAGATGTTGTAAATCAAAATCCATGCAAGCTAAAGTAATATTCGAGTATATATAACTAGCGGGCTGTCGCCCGCTTTGCGGGCCGAGGCATGGCCGTGAAAGCAAAAATTCCTTTTTAAGACAAAGCTACCTACCAAATTTCAGCTTCCTAGGACTTACGGTTTGGGCTGTAGAGCGATGATCAGTCAGTCAGTGGTCAGTCAGTGACTTTGACATTTATATATTAAGATTCTCATGTCATGTCAAGGGTCAACCCCTGAATAGTCTCTTCTCAGAACAAATTTAGTAATTTTGATAAGTGGTAGAATAAATGGACCCCTCCTTCGTAATAAATCCGACTTTCCTTTCATCAATCTTTTTTCTCTCAGAAGTGGAGGAAAAATGATGCTTGCTAGTTATAGGAGGAAATTTTAGTTTTGGTTTTACATGAGAATCCTGTATTTTATCACTAGTTTTGAAATTCCAATTATTGTACTTATAAAAAATCTCTATTTATAATTCTCGTATTTTTAATTCACAAATACGTACTCAGTACAGCACTTCTTTAGAAATCTCGTGTCCCCCTAACTCATAGCTGAAGAATGATGGCATTCGTTTATGAATTTCATCTGCAAGAGTTTCTTCAAGAGGTTTGTCAGGCTAGGAACCGCATCATGGACAGGTTAGGGAGCGCTGTCATACATAATCTCTGTTGCAAGTGGAGATGTGTGCCAGGTCTAAGTAGTGTAGGTACCTCCTACCTTCATTATCCAAGCTCAAAGCAATCTCGACAGTGTCTGCATGGCGTGCGGAATACACAAATTGACTGAACCTACTTGCAACTTTGACTTAATCTGCAACGGTGAGTGGAAAAACAAGATGGCCGATCAGTTTCGATGAGATATAGTTTGAATTTTAGAGGAAACATCTCGCAACGTTGTTATTACTAGCAAATTAATTTACATAAACCTAGGCCCTTGTGCATAGTCGCTAATGAAGAGATTTAATCAATCAATTTTATACACAATCAAATGGCTAATAGCCGTGCTTAATCAGGTGACTATGCAACCCATACATAATCTTCTTAAATTTATTATTTAATGAATAATTACTGTTAATTGATGAATATGAGTTCGTACAAAAAATTGTACCATTGTTTGTTTTATCTACAGTGAACTGAAAGACTTAGACTGAAAGTTATGATACATATTTAGCTCTTGAGTTATTTCTGAGCATCTGCTCCAAATCTTTAATTGGTCAAGCCTTTACTTCTATTTGAGACCACTTTTGCGCATGAAGCCAATATTTTGATGGTAAAAATCTTGGTTCTACGATGATTTACATACTACTAAAGGTAAGACCTGTTTGACTGCTGGAGTAAAGGGACTTTTCAGTCTTACCTCGGCAGTATAAACAAGGTATATTCTATTCTATTCTATTCTATCCTATTCTATTCTATTCTATTCTATTTACATACTGATGTGTCCCAAGGTGGATCTATGGGTTCGTGTACCGTTCTCTCTCTTGTTTTAGTTCATAATTATTGTCTACTTCATTATGCATACCAGGTCGTTTCTCTCCAGCATTGTGTTTGGCTTTCTTGTGCCAGTATGCAGATTAACTAGCCTCCGACAGCAATCAGTTATCGGGCGTTGACCCCATCATATTGTCAGTAACTTCCAACGTTTTTGAGGTCAATATAATAAATTTATTAATTAAACATAAAACATTTCGTCGAAAACTCCAGTTTTTGGAATTGCTCCCAAAATTGAAGCTGCATATCCTTGAATTTCTAGTTATTTGAACACTGTCAATTCATAGAATGTTGTCAACTTTTGTATGCAGTATATTATTATTATTATTATTCAACAATTTAGATCAATCTTTATTTACAATTACAAATATATACAGGTGCAGTCAAAAGGTATAATTAATTAAATATAAACAAAGTTTGATCAAGGGTGGTGATAATGCCTTTGGCATTCTCTTCCGCACCACCCTTTGTACAAACACCATAGTCATGTGTTTGTACCTCTGGTCTACAGTATGAATTTTTTATATCTAATTTTTATTACAAATAAAACACCTCATTCATATTCGTGCTTGATGGCAAAGAGCACAATATACTCGCTGCATTGCCCCTCTGTATGGCGAGGGAAATTTCTGCTTGAAAAAGCGAGGCGTCCTCCCATCTCCAGTTCGAACCATCATATTCTTGCCAATCTCATCTATCCATCTTTGAGGATCTTGGCACAGTGCCCATCACTACTGCAGAATTTCCCCGCTGAATGGCGAGTGAAATTCTTTGACCAAAGACTGCAGAAGCTCTTCTTTCACAACTAATCGCAGCCCAACTTCCTTCACAAACATCTTGGCCTCCTCACACCATGGTCCAAGGGTTTCAACGGAGAACGGAACAAAAATGTGATGAACAGTAAACTAACTTTTTATTCTTAAAGGCTTGTTTAATATCATGTTCAATCTCTAGTACAACTTCTCACTTTTCTGTTTATACTGATTAAAATAGAGAGGTTAACTAACCTGGATGGCATGGATATTCAGAACCATTACCTGCTCATGAGAGCAAAAAAGCTCGAAACAGCTGTCCAGGTATGTTCTGATATTTATGTACATCTAGTACAACTTCTCACTTTTCTTTTTATACTGATTAAAAGTCTTTCAAGCTCAAAGCTCGAGATTTTATGTGAAGCAGTAACTGCAGCAAGGTTCCAATGATATCTTGAGCTCTAGACAGCTTGGCAACTTTGTGAACATTTTGGGAACGTTGCCAGATCTACTAGTTACGAGAGAGTCATAAACTTGATTTAAGAACAACACTGTCTTATATTACATCAAAGTATTTACCAAGGAGGAATAAGGAATGGAGAAATCATAATAACGTATATCTCATAAGTAATGAAGCTTGCCCTAACGTGAACTATTATCAGTTCCGGGGCATTAAAAAAAACTGAAAAATGGGGGGTTTTAGAGGGTACAAAACCCTTTCATAGGCTCTAAAACGCCTGTGTTTGAAACAGCAAATTTTTCCCTAAAAAAAAGAAGAAGAAAAAAAAAATGAACATTCACACCTTCGGCTCGGTGCGAATTTTGGGTTTTTTATAACTTTCCTGGAATCGTAGGTAAATTTCAACTAGGGTCATAACCCATCAATTTTTCGCTATCTCTAACCTTTTGTTCTATATACAATTCGGACGCACAAACAATGATACTATAGAGAAACAGTGTGCCACTGTGCCATAATTGTAAAAAATAGGAAATATATAAATATTTATTTACTCGTACATATATATTATCTACATCTACCTACTCTAATCTATGAACGTGCTAAGTTCACGTAGGCTAAATGAGTCCTTTCGTTGGTCTAGCAGTCTAGCTAATCAAACTTGAAGGTCAAACGATCATTATGGGTGGCTGTCCTTAAAATCCTCAATTTGAACATAATATAATTATGTACCATACAGATATTATAAAAATATACATATAGAAATCCAGTAGTCACTGTGGCAGAGCGAGTTAGCGCGCTAGGCATTGCACACATGGTGACCTGGGTTCGATTCCCAGCGGGGGAGGATTTTTTCTGCTCTGTACTTGGATGTTCGGGGTCCACTCATACCTCGTGAGGAAAAATGAGTAGTTACTTGTATGAGTAACGACGAGTGGCGGCATTACCAGAGTAAAAAGAAATTAATGTAATAGAATAATTCGAAATGTAAAGGAGGCTCTTAGTAATGCTGCGCTACCCACAAAAATTGTGAAGAGGCCTTGTGCTTCACCACAAAGAAATTCGTACATACATACATATAGAAATCCTGTGGCATAACTACATACAGTGTCTATAGCTAAGTGTCATGAGATGATATTTAAGAAGGTCAAATGGCTCCAGGTTTTCATTTTCTTCATGCAAAGTTAGCAAAGTTTAAGGTTCAACCGAATTAGTATTCTATAATATAATTATAAGTCTTCATTACCTGTTGAAAGTCCCCCTGCAAGACTACTGGTCTACTCCCTGTTTAAATTTCCTCTGCCAGACTACTGGTCTACTCCCTGTTTAATTTTTCTCTGCCAGACTACTGGTCTACTCCCTGTTTAAAGGTCCCCAGCGTTACAGATTGGTTTCAAAAATTTGATTACAGTTGCTTGAAAGGGATTCCTTCCGGTGCGCTCGTATTGACCTAGCACCTAAATGGAAAGTATGGTGTCACTTCTCCCCATCAGGAAGAAGGCATACTACGGAATGGGCAAACTACAACACAGACCACAAGCGTAGCTGCTGTTTCATGGCCACGAAATAAAAAGGCTGTGAAACTCTTGTCTTAAAAGAAATAATACTTCCTACTTCTAATATTAGAAATTTCTCGGTAATATATTCGACCGAGCTACGCATAGAAACTTCACGTATTACGTCAGAGAGGTAGAATTGCCTGTATTTAAGAATTATAAAAGACATTCCTTCCTAACTCATGTTAAGAGATTGTAAAGATTTGCTTAGTGAAGAACCAGTCATAAAAGATAGAGTACTTTGAATGTAAGACTTTTAACATGGGATAGACCAGTAGTCTGGCAGAGAAAATTTAAACAGGGAGAAATTTCTAATCTTAGAAGTCGGAAGTAATAATAATAATAATGCTTTTTCTTTGTGTTATTATGTCACAATTTTATCGGGTAGCGCAGAATCATAGGACTTTACCACTTTAATTTACAATATCTTGTATTATTTTTTTGCCTAAGATTCTGCCACTGGTCGCTGCTTCACATTAAAGCAGCTACTCATTTTTCCTCACGAGGTATGAGTGGACCCCGAACATCCAAGTACAGAACAGAAAAAATCCTCCCCCGCTGGGAATCGAACCCAGGTCACCATGTGTGCAATGCCTAGCGCGCTAACTCGCTCTGCCACAGTGACTACTAGAAGTCGGAAGTATTGTGTTCGTTTTTGTAAAAAAAATATTTTTTTTTCTCTACTCTGGGAATCGAACCCGGAATCTTCGTACCTATCTTACCACTGAGCTAATAGTGCATTCTCTTAGTTTTTCGCTTGTTTCAATACATAGCTCCAGCGTAACCTGTAATTCCAACAAGACAGAACGGTAATACGAAGTATGTAATTTTATTAAAACAAGAAGTTATAGTCCGTTAAACATAAGACAATAGATGAACAGACATCAATGACTACCAAGCATTTGAGGGCTGAATGTACAAGGTATATTATTTATAGTAATAATAATAATAATAATAAGTTTTATTGTGAGTATGGTATACAAAAATGTACGTACACAACGTTAAATTAAAAGTCAAGAAAGAGGTAAGGGTAAAAACTGAAGAACATTTGAGAATACAATTAAGTTGAAGGTTCATAATTCATGGACATGTCCATGAACTCACCCACACTCTATGGTCAGATTTCGAAAAGTGTTGATTTCAGTTTTTGCGGATTGCATACTTTTTTCAGTTTTTTTTTTTTAATATCAGTAGGGAAGAAGGGATTATTTTTATCGACCACCAAAGGCAGGGATCGTTGCGTGTTAAGAACTCCTTATCAGAATATAAACCGCGGGTCACTTGAAACTGGTCACCATGGGGAGGGACTGCCACACGTTAGGAACCGCTTCTCTTAATCAGTGTAATCAGCATTCTGCACGTAAGCCTGCAGTTGGCTTTAACAACTTTATACCATGTACAGGGTGTTGCATAAATAATCAAGTCTTCAACAACTTAATGCTATAGGATGATCCACAAATAA
This sequence comes from Bactericera cockerelli, assembly GCA_024516035.1. Lineage (NCBI taxonomy): Eukaryota > Metazoa > Arthropoda > Insecta > Hemiptera > Triozidae > Bactericera > Bactericera cockerelli. The sequence continues at coordinate 9,753,757 of CM044964.1, forward strand.
TAGATAACAAAAAATTTAACAACCAAGGTTTCAACAAATTTATACCAAATTTAGGATTTTCAGTAAATATGAAATCAAATCTCCAACATTTTACCATGTGACTGTAGGATGATATACAAAATAACTAAGCTTTCAACAACTTTTTACCAACATTACTAACTACAGTATGTTCCATAGATAACCAAAGATCCATCTGCATTGGTTTATCTGTATTCTGTATTGGTTTATCTGTATTCTGCATTGGTTTATCTGTATTCTGCATTGGTTTATCTGTATTCTGCATTGGTTTATCTGTATTCTGCATTGGTTCATGTGTATTGGTCCATCAGTATTGGACAGCACATTGGATACACCAATTCTCATACAACGATACAGCCATAGAAGTTGTTCTTCTATGGCAATTGCTGTTCTCATACAGCAAAAGCCTTAGCAAAGTCCAACGTCCAGCATGGTGAGAATGGATTGCCATGATGGTCTATTTGAAATTAAAAATTAACAATTTTCGACTTTATCCCATAAAATAAAATATATAAAACCTGTTTGACTGTTGGAGTAAAGGGACTTTTCAGTCTCACCTCGGCAGTATAAACAAGGTAAATATTCTATTCTAAATTGAACTTGTACAATAAAATTGAATTCATTATTGGTCTTCATGGTATTCCAGCACCTTCCGCTGGCTTTTCCCGGCCCCACTGAGGCTGAGTCTGTTTCATTTGAGTAAAACTCGGCGTTTGCCCAGCGAACCACGTTGATGCAAGCAACGTGAAGAACAAGTAAACTAAAACAAATAATCATCCGCTTTTTTCTTACTGACCATAATTTTCTGGCATCAATGTAAAAGAACCATCGAAATATTGATGAAGATGCTCTAAATAAATATTACAACAGAGAAACTAAAAAAAATGATAGAAGGTCGAGCATAGCAACCATTAAGGCATTAACAAGGAATTGACCTTGTATTATTAAAGTTTCATAATTTATCATCCCCCCTTAAATCGACCTACTCATTTTTTGGCGTGTTTCTCACATCCAAACTTTCCATTCTTATTTTCGATATGTATTTTTTGTCTCCTTATAAGTGAATCTTTTCTCTCTCTCTCTCTGTTTTTATTTCTCTTCCTTTTATAAATATCCTAATATCCTTCTCTCCTCCTTTTTCATCCTCTCTCTTTTTCCTCCTTATATCGCTTTCTCTCTCTCCTCTTCTTATATCTCCTTGACTCCCTCCTCTCTCTTTCTCCTCCTTATATCTCTTTTTTTCTTTCTTCCTCATTATATCTCCCTTTCCTCTTCTCGTCTTTTTCGCCCTTTTTATCTCTCATTTTTTCTCCCTCATTTCCCTTGTTTCCTTTATCTCTCACTCCTCATTTATCCTCCCTTCTTTCTCCCCTTATATCTCCCTCTTATTGACTCTCCCTCTCTCTTTCGCCCCCTCTTATTTCCCTCTTTCTTTCTCCCTCCCTCCTTTTATCCATTCCTCTGTCTTTCTCCCTCTCTCTTTCTTCCTACTCTTATTTACCTCTCTCTTTCTCCCCCTTATATCTTTCTCTTTCTTTCCCTCTCTTTTTAACTCCCTCTCGCTTTCTCCCTCTTGCTTTCTCCCTCCCTCTCTCTTTCTCCCTCATTATGTCCCTCTCTCTTTCTCCCCCTTATATCTCCCTCTCTCTTTCTCCTTCTTTCTTTCTCTCTCCTTTTATCTCTCTCTCTCTCTCTCTTACTAGTCTTACTCACATATCATCAACCCCCCTAACCCAACCCTGCGCACCCCCCTCTTCCCATAACCCCCACCTCTCCCCTTAACCCCCACCTCTCCCCATAACCCCTACCTCTCCCCATAACCCCCACCTCTCCCCATAACCCCCCCCCTCCCCCCATAACCCCTCGCACCTCCCTCCCCCCCCTAAACCCCCACCTCCGTGACCCTAAGATGACCCCCACGAGGCGTCACCCCCGGCCCAGCCGAAGACACAACAGGACGGATGTCCCTCCCGGAGTCACGCGATGTCACCAGGTCAAAGTCTCAACTTTCCTCACCGAGACCAAGACGGTTCTGGAAATGTCAGAAAGTGGTCGAAAGTGCTCTCTCGAAAGGTGTTGACAGGTTGCGATTTAATTATTTTTTTTTAAACCTAAACGCCGAGAAAAACTTGGTGATTTTTCCAAATTAATGTCATGAAGTGATCGAAAGTGCTGTCTCGAAAGGTTTTGACAGGTTGCGATTACAAAAAAAAAAAAAAAAAAAAATATTTATAAAAAAACTTAACGCCAAGAAAAACTTGGTGATTTTTCCAAATTAATGTCACAAAGTGATCGAAAGTGCTGTCTTAAAGTTGTTGGCAGGTTGCGATCACAAAAAAAAAAATATTTATAAAAAAACTTAACGCCAAGAAAAACTTGGTGATTTTTCCAAATTAATGTCACAAAGTGATCGAAAGTGCTCTCTCGAAAGGTGTTGACAGGTTGCGATTTAATTTTTTTTTTTTTTTTAAACCTAAACGCCGAGAAAAACTTGGTGATTTTTCCAAATTAATGTCATAAAGTGATCGAAAGTGCTGTCTCGAAAGGTGTTGACAGGTTGCTATTACAAAAAAAAAAAAATATTTATAAAAAAAACTTAACGCCAAGAAAAACTTGGTGATTTTTCCAAATTCGTGTCACAAAGTGATCGAAAGTGCTGTCTCAAATTTGTTAACAAGTTGCGGTTAAGAAGAAAAAAAAAACACAGAACAAAACCTTGGTTATTTTTCTAAATTAACTCAATAATCGAAGAACAAGAAAAAAAATATAACAATAAATTTTATTTAAAAAAAAGGTTAAAATAATAATATTGATGATTTTCTTTTGTTGTCATTTAAAGATAGACTTACAAAAACCCACATATTCCTGAACTGAAAAAAAAAACATATAAAAAAATCGGATCATTTTCTAACATGAATTTTGAACTAAAATGTCAAACCTAGTATGAGTTGCATAAACACTGTTTTTGTAGTTGTACAGTCACTAACAGACTGATTGTGTATAAAGTTGATTGATTAAATCTTTTCATTAGCGACTATCCAATTGGGCTTTAGATTTTATCTAAATCTTACTTGAGGAAAATATACTGTGTGAACCCTGGCTCTTTGAACAGAAAATCAATTCAGGAAAATTCCGGTCCCTTGAGAGTTCTCTTACATTCAGGATCGGCAGTACTATTATGTTTAATCTCTTCCTCATGGTTTAGGTTGGTTGTTTCTTGGCACTCCTTTCCGCATTTTACGACTGGATGACCTCCTTAACATCAACGGTTTCCCTTTTTTTCTACGAGTAACTATAGTACGTTATAAAAGTTACCGACCTCAGTAGCTTGAGAGATACGTCTTGTAACATGCAGGTCGTTGGTTCGAGTCCAAGTTCATTAAAAAATTTGCAGTGTGAGGAGTAATTGTGCCATCACAATAAATTAACCGACCTCAGTAGCTTTTTCGATAAGACGTTGGACAAGTCCCGGGTTCAACGTAGATTTTGTAAAGCGAGTTTGAGAAGTTCGAAAGTGATATAACACAAATACACAAATACCTATGATAAAATATCTTTAACTTTCGTTCATTTTTTTATGGTTGTAAGCATAGAGCTCTTTTTGTAATACCTCTTTATTGATCATATTATCATTCCTATGAAATTTTGGCACACTCCTAAACCCACTTTCTACAGTATTTTGAAATTTTATGTACTTCTTACTGTGGTATGTCCAATAACTGTCCACTTTCTAGAGTTTACTGAAAGTTTCATATCTTGAAAATTTATGTAGGTACTTTTTACTGTGGTTTGTACAATAATTTTCCACTCTTTTTTTTTAAGCTTTACCTATTAGGAGGACAAAACAGGCAACAGTATAAAATTAAGAAAATAAAGAAAAGAAGAAAACAAACAAATGACAAAATAAATAAGTAAAAAAAGAAAATAACAATAATGTCCTACCTAAAGGGCGCGGTTATTGCCTGTGGCAATCTCTTCCACCCAACCCTTTTTTCACAATTTTTTATTCCCTCAATTTTTCACAAAAAAAAAAAAAAAAAAAAAAATGTGCCATCACGATGAGTGGTTAGCAAAAATATCTATCATAACTTTTCATCAAGGTTATCTCCAAGTGTGTCCAGCCGACGCACGCGCACGTGCAAGTGGTCAATCATCATTTTGTTGATTTGCTTTAATCACAAATCACATGCTAAAGAAATCACGTGACTCCCTTGAATCAATTCTATTATCTCTGCGTCATCTACTGATTACACGTTACGTAAACCCAGAGGTCGTTCCATCAGTAATTGAAAATTCATGTACTTTTCACTGTGGTTTGTCCAATAATTGTCCACTTTCTACAGTTTTCTGAAAGTTTCATATCTTGAAAATTTATGTAGGTAATTTTATTGTGGTTTATCCAATAATTGTCCACTTTCTACAGTTTTCTGAAAGCTTCATATTTTGAACATTCATGTACTTTTTGCTGTAGTGTGTCCAATAAATGTCCACTTTCTACAGCTTTGTGAAAGATTAATATTTTGAAATTTTATTTACTCTTTACTGTGGTTTGTAAAATAATCGTCTACTTTCTACAGTTTTCTCAATGTTTTATCCAGATTTCATTATTTTTGTTTTTAATGTAGGTATATTCAATCAGGCGCGCCCGGTGAAAATTTGGTTTGGGGGTGTTGTCAATATTTTAGGCAAAAAAAAAACTATCCAATATTGAAAAAATGTCTTTACATTGATAAGTAGTATACTGATATCATCCTGGTCCAGTTGTGAAGTGACTTAACCAAGAGATCAATAGTTTCAGTCTCAAGTTTCAATATAATATTTCTATTGGCAACATTACCAGATGATTTATACTCATAAGAGCGAGATCCACTCACTAACTGACAGATCACGATTGGTAATGTAATATTTATATAAACTAGGATTCTTTTAATGAAAAGAATAAAATAAAAGAGTCTTAATTTTATACAAAATATTACATTACATATACTTTGGATTTCTAATATGAACTTTCTAAGATCGCGATTTCCCGGAATTCCAATACTTTTTTTTTTTTTTTTTAGTTTTTAAAAGATGTTTCACAGCCTTTTTTGTTTCGTAGCCATGAAACAGGAGCTACTGTAGACGCTTGTGGTCTGTGTTGTAGCCTGCCCATCCCGTAGTATGCCTCCCCTCTGATGGGCGAGAAGTGACACAATACTTCCCATTTAGGTGCTGGGTCAACACGAGCGAACCGGAAGGTATCCCTTACAAACAACTGTAACCAAATTTTGAATACAAATTTTTGTCGGCGCGGGGGTTCGAACCCGGCACCTTCCGCATGGCAAGCGAGTGCTTAACCACTGAGCTATTCGTGCGCTCATTATCTCTAAATGTTGCACAAAGGCACTTCATGTGGTCTCGTGTGTTCAATTAGATAAGAATGTGGTGTGTACGACAAATTGAGCATAGATGTTGATATATTTATTTGTATAGATGACAATTTATATATACTATACATAGAGATCACATTATTCAATATTAAATACATCCAAAGATAGAAACACCTATAGTATAGTAGTGCTTTATTTAGACTGTCGATGTCGGCTCGAGACAGGAAGTCCCATAACGCTAATAGTTTAGTATAGCACCTCTTTATTTATTGAAATAGAGAAAATAATATACATGTATTACAATAAAATTAATCAAGTATAAAAATATAAAATAAAAAAGGTATCCACACACACACACACATTCACACCTAGCATGAGTAAAAAGGACAGAGGAAGAATTGGTTAGAGGGATTGGGATTTTAAAGTGCTAAGGAGTGGTTGCAGAGTAATCCGGGGTTAAGTGGCAGATAATACCTAAGGCATTAACTTTGCCCCGGATTACAAAACAATTGTAATTAAAAATTAATATTAATCTTTATTATTATTTTTTTCTTTGTACATACATATAAGTTTATTTTAATTATTGTTATGAATTCTTTGTTGATGATTGTTTTGTAAAAAAAAAAAAATAGTTGCCAACCTATGGTATACAGGGTGGGGCAAAAGTCTGGAAACCCCTGAATAACTGTCGAATGGCTTCCTCGGTAAAATTAAAATTTTGTAAGGTAACCCGGGCTAATAAGACCTTCTTGTAGAGTGGAGTCAATTTTTGTTACCGGCACCCATGTCGGGGCCAGGGGGGCCAACTTCATTTTTTTAAATACGAACCCCCACCTTGCGGTACATTTTTAGAAAGGTCTTTAAATAAGAAATACATTGATGCAAATTTTATTTTTTTAATATTAACTGTTTGCAAATGGCGTCCAACTTAGTGTATGCAGTAAAGTCTGGAAACCCCTGAATATCTTTTGAAAGGGCTTTCTCAGTAAATTTAAAATTATGCACGGTAAGTTGGGGTAATTGTACCTTTCCAAAAATGTATCGCAAGGTGGGGTTTCGTATTTAAAAAAATAAAGTTTTCCTCCCTGGCCCCGACACGGGGGCCGGTAAAATTTTTTTCTAATATAAGGTCTAATTACCACGGATTACCGTACACAATTTTAAATTTACTGAGAAAGCTCATTCTAATATAAGGTCTAATTACCACGGATTACCGTACACAATTTTAAATTTACTGAGAAAGCTATTTTGAAAGATATTCAGGGGTTTCCAGACTTTACTGCATACACAAAGTTGGACGCCATTTGCAAACAATTAATATTAAAAAAATAAAATTTACACCAATGTATTTCTTATTTAAAGACGTTTTCAAAAATGTATCGCTAGGTGGGGGTTCGTGTTTAAAAAAATGAAGTTGGCCCCCCTGGCCCCGACATGGGGGCCGGTAACAAAAATCGACCCCACTCTAAAAGAAGGTCTTATTAGCCCGGTTTACCGTACAAAATTTTAATTTTACCGAAGAAGCCATTCGAAAGTTATTCAGGGGTTTCCAGACTTTTGCCCCACCCTGTATACATATACCATTATATTTTGTGACGTATAATCAAATTAAAGATAGATGGGTTCAAGGACTTCGATTGCTATAGACCTCTCTTTAAGTAAATGTTCATAGAAAAGAAAGATAGCAAATACAGAAAGGAACCAGCCATAGAGGCGGAACCACAGAGACTGATATGCCCCCAATTGAGTAAAAGCAGCGCGGCTGTCAATAAATGTTTCACTAAAACAATCGTCACATACCCATTTATTAAATTTATATATATATTACAGTATATTTAAAATACAAACGATGCTGCCTAACTTTTGTCAGGTTGCTATAACACAGCATAATCATCAATACGACCGTACATTTTTTTTCTCAATACTAATTATTCTTCTTTAGCTTTCGTCTATTTTTAGTTGATTTTCTTCTTTCTTTTTATGCCTTGTAAATATGGTAATGGATTATTTTTGAACTGTCAGATATTATTGTTTGGGATATTTCCTTCAAAATTGAACAGTTGATACAGAATGTTAGAAAGAATTTGACAACAGTCTTGGAAATAACTCCTCTACTGCCAAACCATAATCCAATTACTTGAAAATTTCTTCTTCCATATGATTGTTTAAAGAGCTTATTACAAGCACGTTTTAAGTGAAATTCTAAGAAATAACATTGTAGCATTTGGTCAAGAATTTTAATGTCATCAATTTTATTGATGTTCCTGCACATATTGTTCTTCATTTCTGGCACGTTTGTACATTTCGATAAATTATTTATCAATGAATGAAACCTTTTCATAGTTAGGTTCATATTATGCAGTCAGTGGTAATCTGGTAATCATTTCTTCTTTGGAGTTCATGGAAATTTTTCATATTGTTTTGAATGCTCTTCTCACGTGTTCTTGAATAAGAATTATGATATTTGCTATAGTTAAGACAATGTTTGGAAACAGAATTTTGGAAATTACTCTAATAATTACAAAACAATAACATACTCGCGAGGAAGTTGTGAGTAACAAGAGATAAAGAGAAGTGGTAGAATATGGCTACTAAAACTGTAAGTTGCTAGCTACATTTCCTAATCCATTCAAGTAAATGATGCTTTATCATCCATTAAATCATCCCAACGGGAGTAACTGATAGATAGATAGCAAATTAGGTGACCCAAATCATGTTCACAGCAAGAGCTCACCCATGTAACAAACACATCGAAGGCGTCTTCCTGTGATAAGAAAGGGCATTATCAATGACATAACATTACATGACAAGGATAAAATCGATGGTAAAAATGATGACATCGATTAAACAACATCGATGATCGATGAATCATTATCATCGGCAACCTATTAATGAACTAAGGAACAAGACTTTTAGACCAAACTAAATGTTGATAACGATAAAATCGATGTTAAAACTGATATCGATTATTCAAAATATTGATATTAAAGAATCAATAAAAGACTGGTTTACAAGATCATACTCAATGATGACAGAATAATATCGATGATAAAAATGATTATACTTATAATATGTACATTATCACACAGTAATAATTGTATAATTATATTGTATAACAGCAATTGTATAACAGCATTGTATAATTATACATATTTTAAGTTGTAAGTAGTCACTGTGGCAGAGCGAGTTAGCGCGCTAGGCATTGCACACATGGTGACCTGGGTTCGATTCCCAGCGGGGGAGGATTTTTTCTGCTCTGTACTTGGATGTTCGGGGTCCACTCATACCTCGTGAGGAAAAATGAGTAGCTGCTTTAATGTGAAGCAGCGACCAGTGGCAGAATCTTAGGCAAAAAAATAATACAAGGTATTGAAAATTAAAGTGGTAAAGTCCTATGATTCTGCGCTACCCACTAAAATTGTGACATAATAACACAAAGAAAAAGCATTATTATTATTATTATGTACATTATCACACAGTAAATAATAGCATCTGTAATTGCTGTGGTCTAGCCCTAGAAAGCTGACAAGACAGTGTTGATGTTGTATATTAATTTTTTTGGGTGATTCCATTACTCTCTTTTCCATAGGATCTAGGAAAGTAAAAATGATAACGATGATTCAATCATAGACACCGATATTGATGAATGGAATGACAAAAGACTTGCATACTCAGTTGAATCCCTGAGCCTTGAGCTATTAGATCACGACAATGCAAGCTTTCTCTCCCGTCATGAGAGACAAACACCAGACAGCTGGAAATACGGAAATGAAACTGATTGCAGATATTGAAACAATGTGAATCTAGCAAATGAAACCATATGTATGATCAAGGACTTCTGACATAATATCGGCGACACTGGAACTCGATTATGCCAGACGTTAAATGCTTTAATATCATTTTAATTCGTTCGATCCATTACCATTGATACGGCTGGGCTATGTACAAAACTACTCAACAAGATTCTGCCGACCTCAGTAGCTTGATTGATAAGCTGGCGGACTTGTAACCTGGAAGTCGGTGGTTCAAGTCCCGGTTTCAACGTAGATTTAGTAAAGAGAGTTTGAGTTGTTGTGATATCACGAAAGTGATCAACACAAATATGATAACATATCTTTAACTTTCGTTAATTTTTTTATGGTTGTATGCATTGAGCTCTTTTTGTAATACCTCTTTATTGATCACATTATCATTCCTATGAAATTTTGGCATACTTTTTCTGTCATCTTGATTTTTCGCAAATCTACTTGAGGTTGGCATAGTTCAACCTCTTCCTCATGATTGAGGTTGTTTTGGTTCCAGCACTTCTACTTCCAAATTTTACGACTGGATGATCTCCCTAACACCAATCTTGTTAAGGACGCCAGTGTTTTGTGTTATTATCTTTTGGTCTGATAAAGCTGGTACCGTATCTGGGTGAATATTTCCAAACGTGGTTTTTTGATGTCCCTATTGAATAAAAACAAATCGGTAAGGAAAAAATAAATGAATCAACTAGTCAAATGAAGAGAACTCATTAGCTTTAACTTGAAAGTACATAAAACATTTTTTTTTATTATTATTTATATAAAAAATAAGTACATGATATCAGCAAATGTCCGTCCTCTGGCCTGTCCCCAGCTTGTTTTAGAATGTTTAAATTTATAATAGCTCAATTCCTTTTTAAATAATTAAATTAAAATATAATTTTTTCAAAAGGCAAGAAGACAACTACTTAAAATTGAATTTTATTTTATTAATTACCATTTCAATTATTTCTATATTTGACTTTAAAGTGTGTCCCCATACTTTTTGTCCTTCCTCTGGCAAGCCACTTTATTGCCGTTTTCAAAAGAGGGGAGAGTAACGTCACTCTATGAAAGGAGGGGAAACTCTTGTGATTCTAATTTCCACGTTAGTTTTGTTCGATGTTTTAGTTGTTTGATTGAAAGATTTTCAGGAAGTAAGTGCGTCACAGAAGAGCTTGTCTTTCCTCTGGCAAGTAAAAAAAAAGATTTCTTTTACTTTAATAAAATAAAATGAGATTTTTCTATTTTATTTGCAGATTATTTCTCCATTTCGAAAACAATACTAATATTTTTCTTTTAATAGTGCACTTAAAAGTTAGAGTTATAGTCAAAATGTCTCTCCTCTGGTAGTCCTTCCTCTGGCTATTTTGTACCTATCATCTCTATTTTTTAAAGAACAGGGAAAAATAGAGAAAAAATAATTTTTCAGAAGTGCACCCTCTAAATACCTAAATATTAATATCCTAGGTACCTACTTGATTTCCCCACATTCAGCTAGTTATTTTAAAAAATTGGCATGGGACAAAAATTGCCCTGAAAAAACCACGTTTGGAAATATTCACCCATCTCTTAAATCGGCACTGTTACTCTTTAACGGCCCCCAGTGAGACGACTTCTTCTACCCAGGCAATTTAGGTACAAGTTGAACATTTATCTAGAATTCTAGACGGTACAATAGAAGAAAAAACATTCAAATTTAAATAGCACCATGCAGGCGGCGGAGTTCAACCTGGAGTTCGATGATTTAAGTCCCAAGTTCAGCAAAAAATTAGTTAAACGAGGGTGAGTACTGAGTAATAACTGTGATATCACGATTGTGATTGACAAAAAGAAATGATAACTTAACTTTATCATATTTGTGTTCATCACTTTCGTGATATCACAACCACTCAAACTCGCTTTACACGCTGGAACCGGGGCTAGAACCACCGACCTCCGTGTTACAAGTTCGCTGCCTTATCGATCAAGCTACTGAGGTTGGCTGATGATAACTTAACGAAACATAACTTAGGTGCTGTAATTGTTATTCTGCCTCAGTCTGCAGAAATCTGATTGACGCAGGTCTGTGCAGGCCTCAGTTAAGAGTTCATTGATAGGGGGAGGAATTTCAAGCCCGACATTCCTATTGCAGCAACAAGCAAGGGAATCAAAGCAAAACCTGAAGACTCAGACGGAGACAGTCTTGGGAGAAAAAAATCAAATAGACTGTAAAAATGAAGACAACTTGAAACAACTTCTGTTGATCACAATAAACTCGTATTTTTTTGTTATGAACTGTAATGTATTAACAATTTTTGACTAAATTGAAATACAATAAAAATTGAATTGAAATTACAATGTTAACACTTATCTCTTCAATACATCTAGCGCAACTTCTCACTTTTATGTTTTGCCTGCCAAATACGATTTACAAAATGACAAACGATTGATGGAATAAACGTACGAGTAATAGAAGTATTGCTTTATTTAGACTGCTTGCACTAGGCAGGACGTATCAATTAATCAACAGTTCAACATATTATCTAGTAACTATCTATCAATTACTTAATGAAGGGTAAGTTAATAGATTAGACTGCTTCCCGAAATATCTGCAATTTAATAATTTTATCAATTTCTTGTATGCAATCAAATTCTGAATTGAATACCTTTAATGAAGCTTCATTTTAGTTTTAGACTATTGATTTCTATTCTTATTGATAATAATAAAAGACACTACTTTATTTAAGTTATAAAATACCAAGTTGACTGGTATCTTTCAAATTATTTTTCAGGTGTCGTTTCCTTTTTACTTTCCTTATTCTATAATATTTTCAAGGTTTTCTGTGTATCATCCTTTGTATCAATTGTTAGGTATAACAGGTGTACACACCGTTTGAATTTCTATCCAAAATATTGGTTATCAGGTGTTGGGTTTGACCATTGAATTTCAAATCTGCTGAGTCGATAAAATGGAAAGCCATCTGGAACTTATAGTAAAGAGAAAAATCATAGTAGGTGTCAAACACAGAGCGTTTAGAAGTCTAGCTGTAGTGCCCTTGCCATACATCACAATATCATATTCAATCAATGACTCAATCAGAGCTAGCTTGTGCCTCACTCGGACCTCCGTAGAAACAGAGAAGGTCTAGTTTTTTTCTGTTCCCTGACATAATTACGGTAAAGTACTCATATTAAAGTTACTAATGTCACGACTTTGAAAACTTTTCAGTACCTGTAAAAAGTTTGAAAGTGTTAATGAATAATAAATTTATTACCCCCTTCGCGCTGTTGTTTATAAAAGTATATTAAACCCTAAATTATGCTCTAGATTGGTAACAAAATTTGTGTTTAGAAAAAGCTTTATCAATAAATAAGTAAATCAATAGGTAATTGTGGTTTTATGAACCTTAAGTATAAATTGTGTTCCTCATCTAATTTATATTTCTAAATGTTCAATAAATCAATATACTCCCCGTGTTTCAAAATTTAAAGCGATATAAATATGGTATTCATTATTAATGTTAATTAATAATAATTAATTTTATGCATAATAGGTAATAGTCTATTACATCTGGTTCATTTACCTAATTATTCAGTTGTTTACCAAATTATTCTTTCCATTACTTAATCGACATTTTTGAACTATCCCTCATAATTTTGACACAAGTACTAGTTAATTCATATACATAATGGGCAATTTAGAAAACGATGACATTGAAGAAACAGCGAGCTTGAAAACTATCACTAGTGATATCAATAGCAACGAAACCAATCTGGACAGCAACTCCATCAAATCTGGAAAACTTAAAATAAAAGATGAATCCAGCAAAAGACGTTCAAGCGTTATCCAAAATGGTGGACCTATGTTGTTGGTTACTTCAGAAGATGACAATCTTGAGAACGTTGATGGTAGTCTAGTGAACGGTATTAGTAATGGGAATGGTAATGTACCACCTGAAAATGAAGATGACATAGCTAAAAGTCCTAATGTTGACAAAATTGATACAAATGCTGATGTGCATGCAGAAGATGATTCTAAAGACCTTACTGATATTCCTAGGTCACCACCAAAATATAGTGACCAAAAAGAAACTCAGCACAAAGAGGAAAGTTCAAAAGAAGCAGAAGATATAAAACCTGGCATGATTGTAAATGGTAGTGATAAAACGTATACGAATGGGACATTGAATGAAGATGAAAGTGGAGAAGTGATATTAAATGTAAAAAATGATATTGTAACAGGTTCAAATAAAGACAACTTACCCATGAGCCCTAAAAAGGAAGAAAATAATTCAAACCAAATGTCTGATAGTAAAGAATCTTCAAACAAACCGAATGTTAAAGATAAAAATAAATCTGAAATACATTTCGAAAAATCAAATGAAAATATATCCGAAAGTGTAGACATCACAGAGACTAATGATCTCAACATTGAAACTCAAACCGCTGTTTCAAAACCAAATACATTTCATGGAGAAAAAGGCAACACTCCACAACTGAAGAAGCGTTTATTCAAACGATCCGTGTCCGATAATTTCCTTATCAAGAGCACGAGTACCAACACATCTCCAATGGACTCAACCAATGTGTACAACATTGAGATGGACGATGCAGTGCTTATTCAAAACAACATCAACCATACAAGTCAGAGGAAGTACTGCGAGACCTGACCAAACTGGAACTGATCAAACGTTCTATATCAGAAACGCTGGAGGGTCTGAAATCAAAACTGATGAGGAGCAATCGAGTGAACGGATCGGACCGAAACGTGAAACTGATCACTGTCGAGAGTAGAGGCAGAGACGAAGACGACATGATTGAGAACATCAGAACCCCCCATGAAATGAAGAGTGCCTCCTTGGAATCCGTTGCGGACGCTGCAGTGAATGACAGCGAAGATGTGTGGCATACGGAACGGGATGTCAACAAGGGCATAGATGTTCTGAGAAGGTAAACAAACTTCTTCACTGCTTTGAAAATTTGTTTGCACGAGAACAATACAATTTTTGGTTCTCACGTTTTTCGCTCCATTCAATGTGTTTGATTTAACCACATATTTCACGTGTTGTCTTCACTTTTGTCTGAATGGATTGCAAGTGTTTATTCTACACCACATACGAGCCTCACTGTCGTTGTTTCTTTAGCAAATACATAGTTATTAATAGTTTTCAGAATGCTCACGGTTTTTTCACATGTGCACTATCTTTAAAGTTAGTATAGGTATAGTTACGTGCATTCACTTATTCCTATCCACTTGATGTCTTTGTATTATATTTGTTCAATACATTTAAAACACCCTTTTTGTTCACTTATTTACCTGTGCTGTGATTAATATAGTTCAATACTTTCTCTTAAAGTTAATATTTTTTATACAATGGTAACATTGTCTGAGTCTCGTCTGATTTTTGTTGTTATTTACACGATTTACTTGCCTGTAAATGACCGTTAATAACCTGAAGAGAGAGAGAGAGAGAGAGAGAGAGAGAGAGAGAGAGAGAGAGAGAGAGAGAGAGAGTGGGTGAGTTAGTGAGTAAGTAAGTAAATGAGAAAAAACCACCCTTTAGATACCAAAATGACGTTTGATATAATTAAAATGGTAAAGAGAATGCAGGAAAACAAACTATACTCACTTACCCATGGAACCTCACACAGAAGAACTTATACATTTGCATAAATTTACATGAAAATTTTCACTTTCAAGTTCGATTTCATTCTTAGTCAAATAGCTCCAGCTTTATTTTATAATTTGATTTATCGGATCTTCTATTCATGATTCTTCAAGGTCCTCGATATATTTCTTCATATTACTAACAACATTAAATACTGTGAGAAATTCCTTAGTACATCTATTATGTAGTATCAGCCTTAGTTTGTCCAATCACAAATAATATGACTGTAATGGCTGCAATCTTGTGGTGTCCATTTTTATTGTTTTAAGTTTAAGGTTTGATTCTACACTTTTCTTTCCTCCATTGTGATCACAATCTGAAAATTCAATTACTGACAACACTGTGTTTTATTTTTTTAGTGGCAACCCTTAATATATTCTTATCAAATTGTTTTTCGTCCTAACTAATTTATGTATGTATATTTTATACGTTTCCCAAACAACTTGAAGTACTTCCTTGGCCATCATGTGACCTTGACAATACTTACCTACCTATCAGACTCTCATTTGAACATTGGCAGACATGTGTCTTGTATAGTAATTATGCGTCTATATGTCGACACATTTAACCATGTATTAAGATTTATTGGTGCAAAACATAGCATTACATACCTATATCAAGTTTTTGGTTTTTTTGTAGTTGAAAACTTCTTGATATTTTTTCTGAAACTCTTCGTTTTTTGTTTCATTGAATTAAGAGTGTTACTTTCAACAAAATATAATGGTATATAATAAATCCGTGTCGTGAAATAGGCTCAGATACCTATATCACGGTGGTGAGAGGATTATATGGACTCCCGGATCCAATGTCCATGCTCTTTTCATGTTCATTATTATTACTATCATTATCATGTAACTCTTTATTAATAGGACTTTATAAATATTTATAAACATATGTCCTAACTAAAGGGCTGGGTTATTGCCTATGGCAATCTCTTCCACCCAACCCTTTTTTACTTACACACACATTATCTCTAAATCGGTTTCTAATATTTTATTAATTTTAATAAAATTCTTCTTCTCATTTCAGGTAAGTTTCCTGGCTGTTTCTATAACTTGATCTATGCATGGATATGGTGCCTACCCAATGTTGGGTCAGTCATCCCGACAAATAGGTACTTGATGCTTGAATACATAATTATATGGCAGGTGAGACACTTTTTCAAATGTCACCGATCATGTTTCTCTTAAGTTTGCCACACTCATACATGCAGTTTTGGCTCATTTTTTTCCCTCAATATTATTTTTTTTAAAAATCTTCTCAAAGTTATCAATCTTTGCTGAAATTTCCCCTCTCTCTCCTTCTCTCTCTTTTTATTACTCTTTCTCTCTCTCTTTATTACTCTTTCTCTCTCTCTTTCTCTCTTTATTACTCTTTCTCTCTCTCTCTTTATTACTCTTTCTCTCTCTCTCTCTCTTTCTTTCTCTTTCCCTCTCTCTATCACTCAGTGTCCTATTGCCTCTTTCCTCTCTGTCTTCTTCCTCTCACTCACTCTCTCTCTCACACTCACTCACCCACTCACGAATATGTTCTTCTCTTTATAACTATCCGAGAATCTTTTTCATTTCATCTGTTAAAGAGTGGATATTCTCTTCAAAAAGCTTTAAATAAATGCAATCTCAAAACTGCACTCTGTATGTAAAAGACACAAGAAAAAAATCTTTTTATAGAGCTCCACACTTGGATATAAAAGAACTATTTTCAGGTCAAATTTACCTGTTTACAAGGAAAAATAACCTCTTTATAAGAGAAACATAGATATAAGAGAAAATAATTCCGGTCCTTCGCGTTCTCTTATATCCAGGATCCACTGTATTTGATACATAGTCTAGGACCTAGACTGCCTAAAATGTACTTGTTGCCCCCTAAGCCCCCCCAGGGGGGCGATATCGCCCACGTTGAGAATCACTGGTCTAGGTAGAAGGAAGGAAGAATTCATGAATATTTTCACTATTTCCATACAAGTCACACCCTGTAAATGGCACACCTATGCACTACTTCTTTGTCACCCTGTATAAATAAATAAATCTATAACATAAAGTGGTCTATAACATAAAATCTATGTAAAAAAAATCTTATAAAATATATAGATAACTCGAAATACTTGATCCAGAAGAGACACTTGGATTGAGAAATACCTGTATCTAAATCTAGGAAGTACAACAAGCCTATGTTGTGGACTTAACTAGTTGACATTGCACCTAGTACACCCAGTATATCGAATCAACATTAATAAAAGAAAAGTTATCACATACATTAGGTATTTATTTGTATTAATCAAACTCGTGATACAGACAAACCTGATGGATATAGGGGAACTGGATATTAGAAAAACCTGGATATATATGTAAGAGAACAATTTCTAGGTCAAATTGACCTCTGTATAAAGGAAAATAACCTCTTTCTAAGAGAAACCTGGATGTAAGAGAAAACAATTCCGGTCCCATGAGTTGTCTTACATCAGGATTGGCTGTATTGTAATTAGTTGAATTCGCGTTGCTATCTTTTTTCTCAATCTGGGAATCGAACCATTGACCTCCAGGTAACGAGTCCGCCGCCTTATCGATCAAGCTACCGAGGATGGTTCCCACCCTGTACACGTCGCTATATAAAAATACTTGATGCGAGGTCTACCACTTGGATTGAGAAATACCTGGTTTCAAATCTAGGAAGTAAATTATACCTGTGCCATGCACAAACTCCTCATTCTGGTTTCCACTATACTGGTTTTTACGACGAGAAGACAGTTTTAAGTTTGCTATAAAAGTGTCAGACCATTAGTGCTAGTACACAACTGAGCCTAGTATCTACGAATAAGCCTAGTAGCCAATGTTATATTTTTTTTTAAATGGACAATGATCGTGACATGTAAAATGAATGATCAGTCTGAAAAAAAACTCTTTAAATATAAGCGGCTTCAACGGGGTCCCGAAAATTGTCTATATCTAGGTGTAGGAGGGACTAGGGTCCAGGGATCTAGGGTCTAGAGGGACCAGGGTCCTCTTTGTGGTCGTCTATTAAAACTTGGAGTGCCATTGACTCTTCCATCATCACCAACATAGAAAACCATTGGTAATCCGTGGCTCGATCAGATCCTACCAATGCTCGTATTGTTTTTTCGATTGTGTGTCTTTGACCATAATACATATAATAATAGCAATCTGAGGGTTAAGTGATTGGCTTCAAGGCTTGAACCTTATAATAATAATACTCCTTAGTGGAAGGTAACCACAGGGAGGTTAATGCTCAAAGTATTTTTACCACCAAATCCTTAAAGTCTTATTATTACCTGTATGTGGTCATAAACTCAAATTAATGAGGAAAAATTCTTGCAATGGGTGGAAATCAACCAACGGTCCTACGCTACGTACTGGATTAATGACTAGCGCGTTAACCACTTGACTACCAGTGCACATCCTTGTCTAGCTGATTGACGTTAACAGGAGAAGGCCAGTGTCTCGCTAGAGGACTATAAAAAACGAAACGACTAGCCAACCTAACAAGCGAGGCTAGCTTGCAGTTTCCCAAGGATTAATGGCTTATAAGACATAAAAATGCTTATTAAGACATAAAAATGCTTATAAAGGGACATTGTTCGGAACGAGCCAACTTTTCCACTTGCTGGATACCATCTCGAGCAACAAAAATAAAACCAAAAATGTTATCGGCTCAATTTCGACAAAAAACCGACCGAAAACAATACTTTCTATACTTTAAGAGTTTAAAGGCTATAATATATAATGTAAAGTTGATTTCATCTTCAAAATGTCCATTCTACCTGAAATATTTCAATAACTAATGACAAGAATGTTGCTTGTATACTGTGTCATTTGCAACTCTTTGTTTAGAGCAGTTCAAAATAAATAAAAATTATTTTGTTAATAAAAAAAATACTCTCAGTTGATCTGATGGATCCTTGACTCGATCTTACTCTCAGTTGATTTTAAATAATTTCATGGCTCAGTACAGGGAACCTGCTAGTCGGACATAAGTTATTTTAATCCTGATCAATGTGTCCTTGGAATTTATGTTTGACTTTATTTTTTACCTTTTTTTTATCTCTCAACACTTTAATGTTCGATTCTTTGTTTTTGTTTGAAATCCTAAAGTCAACAGTCCCAACATAATAAAGTAGGTACAGAACATTGAAAATAAATTAAAAAGTAAAAAAAAAAAAAAAAAAAAAAAAAAACAGAACGAGGAAGTGCTATATTAAACATCAAAATTATCTGTTTAGTAAAAAAGGGTTTTTTGTCAGTACTTTTTCTTAGTATGATGAACTACAGTTAAATTGTACTGTATATTATGAACAAATGAACATAGTATATAATTATGTCTCTTTTTTTATAGGTGTTCTTCACAACTCGGTAAAAGGTGTTATACCTATCGCGGTCATATTATTATTTAAATAACTTTCAATTCTTTATGATAAAAAAAACGGACTAAAATTGTGTGACATAAAAGTACTAGAATTAAATAAAATACATTACTATGGTATTACAACACAAATACATAAATTATAGACTACATGAAAAATTACATAACAAACTATGTATGTACCTGTAACTTATCAGACAAATTACGTACTTGAGTTGCGTTTGAGGAAATGTCTTTGGTCTCATTAAGTTAATACCAAGTCTTCTTTGTCTGGCTCTGAACCTTTTGTCTCGGTCCTTGTAGTTCTTGCACAATGGTCAGACTACTTCAAGTATTTACGTAACAAAGGTTAACTTTCCGTCTACGACCTTGATGTTTATTTATTTATTTACACTTTATTAATAGGACATTTATATACAACACAAATAATTACAAATGAAAATGCAATATAATAGAAGAAAAAAAAAAAAAATAAAAAAATAAATATATTTTATTGAGATAATTTAAATACAGTTCTTTAGCAAAAAAGTGACCAAGTGACTATTACCTATAGACTGGTTGGAGTTCCACAAGAGAAGCACCAATTATCACACCGACTTCTATTTAGATCTATTGTGACTATTGACTAACAAGGAGCTACAGTAAAAAATACAATACATTCCTTATTATAGGATAAGGAAAGTAGAAAGGGCCACCTTGCTTAGTAATCCAAAGAGATGAATGAAGGTTCTTTCTGTAGATGAGAAATTACTGATAAAAACTGATGGAACTACCTATCTCGAAGTACAGAGCAGAAAAATGAATGCTCCACTGGGGATCGAACCCAGGTCACCGTGCGTGCAATGCCTAGTAGGTACGCTAACTAACTCGGTCACGGTGACTTTCATTGTACTATAATATACTATACCTAGGTACTTCCTTGAGTTAGTACCGGGTATGAAGATCGCGTCATATCATAAGAAATTAAGGATGAGGATGTTTTCTGATATTGTTCTGTGGTGGTTAGCTTCCGTTCAATGGACTTTATGTTTCCATTTATATGTTTAATTAAAAAAGTACAAAAGTTAATGTGTAGTACTTAAAAAGGAACTCACGAGTATAAAAAACATGTACCTATATACTATGATAATAATAATGCTATTAATGATATTAATAAGCCCTATTTGTCTTACAAGTAAAAATGCCTGTATCTATGTTGTATCCTATATGCGATAGTAAACATTATTTATTATCGCATTTCCATAAAAGAATATTGTTCAGTGAACTTCGATTCCTGACCGGCAGACTTTGTAATGTTCTTCATACTATAGTTTTTATGTTCTTCATACTAGTTTGATGTTCTTCATATTAATTTTAATAATTTCTTTGTGTATAGTTGTATGGGCAGAGGGCATTAGCATATTGAGTGGCATGTTCAATCCAGCGGCATTGTCTATATCGGAAGCTTTCCTCTGAGGAAAGTACCTAGCTACTTGAATTTACATCCTAACTTATCCGCCGAAGTTCATAACATGAACTAAGATGTTTGCCAAGAATTAATTCGAAATCAGACAGTCTATATGTCTTATTTATACTATAATTGACGTCATTAAGTTTGAGACAAATATAATATAATAATAATATCGCCTTGTTTATACTATACAAGATTATAGGACTACTAAGTCCCATTATTCCAGCAGTAAGCCCAATACGAATTATTATGTGTTAAAAATCCCAGATGGGAGGATAACTTGTCATGTACCGGTTGGCTTTCGAACCCGACCTCTGGAATCTGTGGATTCACAGAGTGCCGCCTTTACCACTGAGCTACCGGGACATGTGTTAGTCCCGGTTGCTACAATAATAGTTTGTCTAGTGCTCTCTTCACGAAGTTAATGACGTCATTGGGGAATCCTTTTCATCTGACTTATACAATCTTAAAGAAGAAAAAAAACTTTAAAAAAAAGTCCACGTTGTTTAAATCTAAAAATAAACTCGATAGAATTCTATTTCCATAGCTGAAATTAAATATCAATGACAAAATATGCAGCTAAGGCTACAATAATTACACTTCACTGATGAAAAAACTAGCGAGGAAGGGCATTAGATGACGTGGTCATAGGCTTGTGGCATAACCCACCAGCGTCATTAGGAATTAGCTATGCGGAGAACATGCAGTGGTTATTGGTTGTTAGTGACTCAAAGTATTAAATATACAGGGTTAGACAAAAAAAAAAAAAAATATATCCAACACCTTGGTTGTGGTGTGAAGAACGCCCTGTACGAAGAAAGTGACAGCGCGCGGCAGAGTGCATTTACTATACCTTAGAGGTATTAAAAAGTAAAAATGGTCGAAAAATTGTATAAAACCTTCCGGAGCGAAGGGTTTTTTCAGTATCAGTATAAACAGAAAAGGGAGAAGTTATATTAGATGTACATGAATATCAGAACATACCTGAACAGCTGTTTCGAGCTTGTTTGCTCTCATCAGCTGGTAATAGTTCTAAATATCCATGCCATCAACTAACCTCTCTATTTTTATCAGTATAAACAGAAAAGTGAGAGTGAAGAATGTGGTTTTAGTGGGTAGAATGCACTGGTCTCCACATTAGAACACCACCCGTGCTTTGCATGAGTTACATAGAAAATTTCTATCTCCTCTCCACAAAAATACCAAACAAAACAAATCAAAAAAAATCACAATAATGGGTTTAGATCAGAATATTTCATACACAAAGGTCTAAAAGTTTCTACCCCAAAAAGTGTTTGCTTTTCTTATTGATTTGTTTTATTTACCTACCAGGCTACCACTAATATTTCCGTGCACTGGTAGTTAAGTGGTTAAGGCGCAAGTCTGGTAATCCAGGTAGCGTAGGGATCCGTTGGTTCGAATCTCACCCAATGCATGAATTTTTTCTCCTTTATTATTAATATTGAAGGTATAATAGATCGATCCCGTAAATTTAATAAAAAAAAGTGACATTCCACCGATCACAGTTCACCATATCTTGCATTAGGGAAGGTTCTCCTTCAACTTCTCTACTATAATGTGGCCCTTAAGATATTGTAGGTACCTACTATAATTTGGCCCTAAAGCCTTAAGATAAAAGGAAAATCTTCTGTTCTTCAAAGTTGTCTAATTATGGCACCTATCGACATTCGTACCTAGTATTCCATACCTTGCAAAACACGTGTTTCTGTGACCAATTGCTTCCGTTACACCCTGTATGATGGTGATGGATTATCATTAAGTATCCTCGTTCGAGAGGTATGTGGTTTGCCTGTGATGCCTATATCCTCTGTATGTATTAGGTAGAAGTTTAGTAATACTTACTCTTAAAAATCATGGACATTATTTGTGCCATTTCCGAATAAATTCGGACTTGCGAGATTCAATACTTAAAATAACTAGCTAATACCCGGCACTTAGGCCCGTATTTTTGAACGTCCCTAAAACTACTTTAGGGACAACCGTCGGGATTTTGAAATTTTTTGGCCAATTAAGTATATAAATTGTGACTTATGAATCTCTCGATTCCACTGAGATCATATAATATAGAGGGAACCTTACCTATCTCGAGTTGAACAAATTTATGCGTCTAACTTTGAACAGCTGATGGTCCCTCTTTCAACAAATCCCGGCTTCTGATTGGTTCAATTTATTTGAATTTTTTGTTTACTTCATGTAAAGGCGGACATCTAAACATCTTTAATTTTCACGTCAGATACCAACTCTTATATTACAACATAATAAGTAGAAAATAAGGAAAGTAAAAGAGGAAGCAAAGACAGAAATTACTAATATGTAAGTATGAAAATAGTAAAAATATTATTTCAGAAGAATTAGGTAGTTTAGGTACCCACTCTTTCGCGAGAGAAAAATTACTGCAAGTCCGGCATTGATTTTGAAATCAGCTGATGGTCCCTTTTGAACGCAAATCTTGATACATCGGGTTCCCTCTATGTTATATGACCTCAGTGCTCGATTCCGTTTCCGCACAGGCGCAATATTGGGCCCTATTCAAAAGAAGGAAATGCTTTTTCTTCCGAAATCCAAAGGAGTTGCTTCGATCTACAATAAAAAAAGTTTTGAGTACAATAAAGAGTTTTTTCTTTTTATCAAATATCAAAAGCTTTTGTTTCTATGGAAGTAAAAGGTATATGTCCATCACAAAGCTAAAAATAAAGCTTGCAAACATTTTCTTTGCTCACGAGCAATTACAATTTTTCTATGAAATATGGCCCATTTCGCACAGAGGGTATTTTCACCTCTGTGTGAAAATCATCTGTGTTATTGTTTACATTTTCTAATCTTTTCAAAAATAATTTTTGTCTGGTGATTCTTCTTGTTTAATAGTTTTAAATTTCTTTATCCTTTTTAAGAATTTAAACAAGTTTTTTCCGAGATGGAAGCCAATTTGAAAATAATTATTACTATTCCGATCTCAGCCTTCTCAGCGAAAGAAGTACCTACAATTTATATCTCACAGGCACGTTGAATCTTGATATCAGTGTCGATGGCACGTTGAATTCACCAGTCTTCGTTCCGTCGATTATGATAAGCAACGTCCAGCGAATTCAGGACTCGGATGGGTGACCAATTAAATTTGGACAATCTTGATGCTAGCTATTCCCGGTCCAACTCAAACTGTGCTATCTATTGTTCAATAATTGAATTAATTTATTAATAAAGAAAAATGTTAATTCATTGTTTTATCACTATCCACAATGTTCTCTTTTCAATGTTCTGCATTTTACTTATTTTCTACACAGGTATCTACCAAATGTACTCATTATTCATGATTTCCCAAGCCCTTCAAAGACTTTTTATGCTCGACGGTGTCAGGAGTCACAGTGTCCGAGTGGTCTAGCGCACCAGACTTACATTGAAGTGAGCTGAGTTTGAATTCCGGAGGAATTAGACTTTTTTATATCTGTATTTTGGATGTTACGTGGTTCACTAATATCTGGTGTGGAAAAATGAGTATTGGTAGAGACGACCACTTGTGACATACGAGAATAAAAAATGAATATGTTACTTGAAATTTCGTCAACCTACCGACATACGTTGTGATATAAAATCACAAATAAACCAGATACAGCCAGCGTTGATGGCGCTGTGAACGCACCGGTTCTCGTGGGACCACCAAAGTTAAGCAACGTCCAGGTGAAGACTTCGTGATGCTGGCATTTCGACCCAACCCAGGCTGGCTGAAGTTAATGTGGGTAGAAGGTTTGTGAGTTTCCTACGATCGCAGGGTAAAACCCCCGTCGTAATATGAAAAAAAAAACGAGATAGGTAAATGCTACCTTTGTCCTAAAATGAGGAGGGTACAGTAAAAATATTTTTATTTTTTTTTGCATATAAACTTGATTAAAAGATACATATAATATTTTTTATTAATATTTAGAATATAATGACAAATATTTAACTTTCAATAAATACAACATGTCTATTGTAAATTAGTTTGTCCAAACTACTTGTTAGCAAACTTTTTTCTTAATCAGATGTCTTCAGGTCTTTCAGGCTCTATTAGGCCATTCAAAATTAAGGATATCTTTTGAAAGATGTTCGTCTTCCCAAAGAAAATACGTGAATATACGTAGGTATATAAAAAAGCTTTTCTTTCTTTCTTTCTTGGCGGTGCAAAATTAGCGTTTTGTTTGTTTCTCGAATATTGCCGGCATAATTATAAGGGATTATCACAAATTTGTTAAAAAGG
Organism: Bactericera cockerelli; assembly: GCA_024516035.1. Classification (NCBI taxonomy): domain Eukaryota; kingdom Metazoa; phylum Arthropoda; class Insecta; order Hemiptera; family Triozidae; genus Bactericera; species Bactericera cockerelli. The sequence continues at coordinate 9,778,659 of CM044964.1, forward strand.
TTATCTATTTGCTAAATAAATAAAATACAATAATAGTTAGGAAGTAAAATCACTTCCAAGAAATATTATAATGTGTCTTCACGAATTTCAAAAATACCGATGAGAAATCACCGGCAGTTGTAAAGTGACCAATTCCGACACTTCAAAATTTCAACAAATTTCATTCACTTTTAGGGTCAGCTGATTGGAAATGCAAAGAAACGTGTTGTTTATTTATATTTATATCTACATCTTTCTGGCTAAAATGGTTTCTGCTCATGCGCTGAGCTGCGCTCAAGATTTGTGAGAAGCGTTCAAAACTTAAGTTCAAAATAAATTCTGTCTCTGTGGCTGATATGATTCACTGCGCACGCGTATCCGGACCACTCACACTAAATTTGTTTTAGGGTCGTTCAAAAATACGGGCCTTAGTCGCTGTTGACGTTTAAAAGTCCTTCTTTGGTATTTAGATGCGTTCTACACCCAAATACTGAAGTCATTGTGATATTGGGAGTCATTTGATCTAGACTTTTCGGAGTTCTGCAGATAATGAATGAATGAATCTATCACAGTATAAAAAAATGGAGTTTATAGGTACATAACATACTAAGATGGTGGTAAAACTCATGCACTAGTGATGATACATATACAAAGAAAACTATGTATCTTCTCCTATTACTCAGCCTTATCCCGGTTAAGCAGGGTCGACGTTGTTCAACCTCATGGTTGAGGTTGGTTGGTTTTGGTACATTTTTACGGCTGGATGCCCTTCCTAACGCCAACGATTCTATTTGATTTAACGTCCTGGATTAGGACGAGGGTTTACCCTCCATTAGCTGGGAATCGTACCAGCTACCCACAATAACCTCACCCAGCCTGGGTAGGGCCGGAAATGCCAGCCTCACATGTACGGAGGGAACAGAGTTTTCTGTGTGAAAAATTTGCTCCGACCGGGGATCGAACTCGGGACTCTGGACTACGGGTAGTAGTCACAACCGTTACGCCACGGAGGCTATACATAGAAAACTATGTATATGAGTCATTAGTTAATAATTATATAGGACATCTTGCTGGAGAATAATTATACACTATACACATACAGTGCCACTGGTAACAGCCTCATGATAAAACAAATCGTTGGTGCCCCAGTAGGTTGGCGTTAGAAAGGGCATCCAGCCGTAAATGTGTGAGAAGTAGTGCCAGAACCCAGGAATAGGTTGACCAATGCCGACCCCAAGTAGGGTTCAAAGTGAAATAAGAAGAAGAGCAAAGAAGGGACTTGAACCATCGACCTCCAAGTTACAAGTCTGCCGTCTTATTGATCCAGCTACTGAGGTCGGGAACTTAGAGTAGCCAATATAGCCATTCACAGATTCTATACTATATGTACAGTACATACATAATCATGTACTTACCTATGTTTTATGGAGTATAAGCATGTGCCTACCTATGTGTTATGGAGTATTATATATATATAAGTTCAGAATTATGTACTTACCTATATGTATTATGGAGTATTATATATATGTATAAGTTCAGAATCATGTACTTACCTATGTATTATGGAGTATCAGGTGCTTATTTTTCGCAAGGTTTGCCAATCCATCATGCCATGCGCCATGTGTTGTCTCCTCACTTATAGGTAGGTATACTTACTGCATGTGCTGTGCTAATTATCAATACTATCTATTATTAGTATTATAGTTGTTGTATTAATGGTATTATTATTACTTAATACATAATCATTACACAGGATATCTGATCAATCTGATGACACTTAATCATAACTTATAGTGTAATTCTTCGAGGTAACTTAGATTTGCATAAAAATAAATTGTATTATTACCAATTTAAATTCAGTAAAAGCGTGCGATTAGCTCATCAGTGGTTAAGCACTCGCTTGCCATTCGGAAGGTCCCGGGTTCGATCCCCCGTGCCGTCAATAATTTGTATTCTTAATTTGGTTACAATTGTTTGTAAGGGATACCTTCGGGTGCACTCGTGTTCACCCAGCACCTAATTGGGAAGTATTGTGTCACTTCTCGCCCATCAGAGTGGAGGCATACTACGGGATGGGTAGGCTACAACACAGACCAAAAGCGTCTACAGTAGCTCCTGTTTCATGGCTACGAAATAAAAACGGCTGTGAAACACTTTTTTTAAGAAGTAATACACAATTATACATTCATACATAGGTATGTAAAATTAAAAAAAATTAAAATTATTATTTGTATTATAATTAAACATAATATAATATTTAGTACAAGGTATTGAGCATCTTGTTTTTCATCAGCTCAGATGCACATAGACATGGTGGAATTGGTGGATGAGTAACAAAAACAATCAATGTACATTGTACATAAAGCTAATGTTATGACGTAACAAAAGCAATCAATGTATATACAGGGTGGGGCAAAAGTCTGGAAACGCCTGAATAACTTTCGAATGGCTTCTTCGGTAAAATTAAAATTTTGTATGGTAAACCGGGCTAATAAGACCTTCCTTTAGAGTGGGGTCGATTTTTGTTACCGGCCCCCATGTCGGGGCCAGGGGGGCCAACTTCATTTTTTTAAATACGAACCCCCACCTTGCGATACATTTTTGGAAAGGTCTTTAAATAAGAAATACATTGGTGCAAATTTTATTTTTTTAAACATTAACTGTTTGCAAATGGCGTCCAACTTTGTGTATGCAGTAAAGTCTGGAAACCCCTGAATATCTTTCGAAAGGGCTCTCTCAGTAAATTTAAAATTGTGTACGGTAATCTTTGGTAATTAGACCTTTTATTAGAATGGGACCGATTTTTTTTTACCGGCCCCCATGTCGGGGCCAGGGAGGCCAACTTCATTTTTTTAAATACGAAACCCCTCCTTGCGATATATTTTTGGAAAGGTCTAATTACTCCGACTTATCGTGCAAAATTTTAAATTTACTGAGAAATTCCTTTCAAAAGATATTCAGGGGTTTCCAGACTTTACTGCATACACAAAGTTGGACGCCATTTGCAAACAGTTAATATTTAAAAAATAAAATTTGCACCAATGTATTTCTTATTTAAAGACCTTTCCAAAAATGTATCGCAAGGTGGGGGTTCGTATTAAAAAAAAATGAAGTTGCCCCCCCTGGCCCCGACATGGGGGCCGATAACAAAAATCGACCTCACTCTGAAAGAAGGTCTTATTAGCCCGGTTTACCTTACAAAATTTTAATTTTACCGAAGAAGCTATTCGAAAGTTATTCAGCGGTTTCCAGACTTTTGCCCCACCCTGTATTAAAAGCTAATGTATGACGTCACAAATGCACTCAATGTACATAAAGCTAATGTTATGAGGTCACAAAAGAAATCTTTATGTATTGAAAGCTAATATGATGACGTCACAAATGCAATCAATGTAGATAAAGCTAATGTAATGGCGTGACAAATGAGTCGTCCTCAAGAGTCGTAAATGCTCATCCTGTATGAATAATATAATTTATTATGTCACATATTTTATGTAATAAATACCTATAATAAGTATATAGGTATTATAAAGAAATGCAAATATTATGTTATGTCACCTCTAATGTAATCAATTATTATGTTATGTCATTTTACGATATTAACGTTATGTAATAAATAATATGAGTGATACAACTGTAATTCTTATGTGATTCTGATTTACAATAAAGGGAATAAAAAGAAAAGGAATATATAATATTTATACAAGTAAATAGAAACTAAAAGAAAAGGTATGTAATAATGTATTATGTCAATAACTGTTAGGTTGAAATATTTATAATGTTATGTTTGGTCCCTACATTAAATTTATAATTATTATCAGTCAGATACTAATAATGATGAAAATGACTATAATAGTGCACATAAATATACATAAATATATCTACCTAATTATTCATAAGGGTGTGTATGTATATATTTTACCACCTATGTAATATGCATGTAGACGATCAGGTATGTTTGGGTCTGCCACATGTTGCATTATTTATTAGCTTTCAGTAATGATTTTTTTATATGTGTATTATTTTTCAATATTATTATTAGTGTTAATAATTAGTAGCTTCCAGTTGATCACTGGTAGTTCTCCTTGAGTAAGATCTGGTCTTGATCATAATTTGTACCTGTATAATATTCAGGGTGTCTTGGAATAGGCAAAAATCATGTCCCTACATACCCACAATCCACATGTAATATTTTATAGTCATATGACCATGCAGTTGAAAGCGACGTTAAGAATAAAAATAATACCCGGTATACGGGTCCATTTATTAACGGTACAATACCTATAGACAAATTATATAGGTACATGTTAATCCCAGATTGAAAAAAAATCTTTGATTTCCTTAAAATAAAAAAACTAGAGCTAGTGTTGTACCTTGTGGGGTAGAGTATACAATTAAATGAACCAGCAATCATCGATGGCACGTTAAAAGCATCAGCTCAAGTTACAAGACATAGAACAGATGAAACAACACTTGAATCTAATAATTGTAAATTTATAATAGCGACGTGTCTTAATACAGGTGCTTAGAACTTATTTCATTTCCTAGTACACGTGCAAGAAAATTGCTCATATTATCTATTTATTTTGTACTCGTATGTACCTATGTAGGTACATAAAATAAATAAATACATAGGGCTGCTTTCCAAAGATTTTACTGCATGCAGACGAGGCTATCGAAATTATAAAATATAGATATAACATTTTTGTACAGCTGAAAGCTATGTATAAGTAAACATGTCTATGCAACACTGTATGAAGGTATTACCGGAAGTTAAGATCGAGGACATGAAATATTTTCTCAATTTGTATGCACGCCTGTAAATCTCATAAGTATGCATTGTGCTCTGTACTAAAAGTTCGTTAATTCTATTTTTTCATGTTGATCCTTACGTCTCTTTTGTTGACTTGATATTTTATTTTTATTTTAATTTTCATATTCGGATTACATTTGTTCTTTGTTTATTTATAGGTACAACTAATCTTTCTTTTACAATCATACAAAATAATAATCAACATTATAAACATAAAAATACAACTTAAAATATAACTATTCAATACTGGCTGGAAGTATAGTTTCAGTGCTTCCAATGCTAAGGGAATGAAGGTGAATTGTTTTATGTATATAAAAATATATATTAGCCAGACATCAATGCGATATTATTACATTGTAACGACAGTAAAATAAATAGAAGAAAATTAGTTTCGTATGTCCGGGTCGAATTGTCTAACTACATATTTAATATCTGATTATACTAAGGTGAGATATTATGTGACGTTTTTTGAAAAAAAAGAAAGAAAAAAAAGTGAGTACAATAGGGTGACTGGGCCCTTGACAATGCATGTTGTGTGTCGCACCTACTGAGTTAACCCGATTTTATTTTCAAAATGTCTCGCTAGGTTGCATAACCAAGATAGTAAACAGGCGGTACATTGAATCAATCTTCTAATGTGAAGTTTTTTTCGTATTATAGGTATTTATCCCGCTTGAGCAGGGTCGACGTTGTGTTCAACCTCATGGTTTGAGTTTGGTTGGTTTTGGCACATTTTACGGCTGAATGCCCTTACTAACGCCAACGATTCTATTTGATTTAACGTCCTGGATCAGGACGGGGTCATTACACTCTATTCGCTGGGAATCGTACCAGTTACTCACATTAACCTCACCCAGCCTGGGTATGGCCGGAAATGACAGCCTCACGTGTTTGCAAGGAACAGATTTTTTTTTCGAAGAGTCGGCCCTAACCGGGGATCGAACTTGGTATCTCTGAACTACGGGCAGTAATTACAACCGTTACGCCACGGAGTCTGCCTAGGCCACGTCATTTGTTAAAATTAATAATAAAAAAATGTGTTTCTTTGCATTATTATATCACAATTTTAGTGGGTAGCGCAGAATTATAGGACTTTTCCATATCCTTAATATCCCAATATCTTATTTTGCTTATAATTCTGCCACTGGTCGCTGGTAACATTAAAGCAGCTACTCATTTTTCCTCACGAGGTATGAGTTAAATCATAATTACGCACCCTCAGAATTAGATGGTGATATGTCAAAAACACCAACTTTTGGGAAATCGCAAAAGAAAGTTTGACTTATCGCTGTATTAATACAATAAAAGCTACTGTTTTGATTTATATGTTCTTAAGTTGAGCATGTTCTTTTCTATAGTTCTATGTAAAAAAATGTATTTTTCTTCAAAAGGACTTACCTGTGTAACCGTTCGAAAAAAAGGCATTTTGACTTAAAACTTCATTCTATGATTTTGCCTTTTTTCGAGAAAAAATCAATTTTTAATAAGGTGATATCGTATTATATTACCTTTTCTTCCATGAGAAGTGAACAAAAGTGGGTATTATCTCGAAAAAAATTCGAGATAGCACCATCTATTAACAATTTTGAAATGATAGTACCTTGATAATTTAGTTTTATAGCACTATATTACCATATGAATCGAAGAATAAAAGACAATTTGAAACTGGAGGTACATTAAAATCTATGCTTTTGGTATTAAGTCAGAAAAAAAAAGAAAACTCATTCAGTTTAAAAAAGTGAAATGTAAAATACCCAATTGTTTTATTGCTAAGCAGTAAAAGGTAGAAAACAAGACAATGTGAGTATAAACTTTATTGTTTCTTGAGACTTAATCTCAAAGTTTCTAAAAAGAAATAACTAAAAACAAATAATTATGAATTTCAAAAAATTGCTTGAGAGCAATAAATTCGGGACAGTAACTTTCTCAAAGTTTTTGATTTTTATAATTTTTATTTTACATTGGATTTTCAAGTGTGAAGTATCCCAAGAAAAGAAATTTTGTTGGTTTTAAGACGGTGTATATTTTTTTTTTTCATTGTGAGCATGTTTTTCAATATAATAAGTCAATTAACAAAAAGAGGTCTAACGAGCATGAAAACACTGCAAATGATATCGGTGTTTTTTGTGTTATTTCTTCGAAGTCTTCATGGAAATTTGGCTGTTACTTACCTCTTAGTATCTGGTATTACCCCCTCGAGCTTGTATGACAGCCTGCAATCGATTTCTCATGGACTTGATTAGGTTGGCAGCCGTTTCTTGAGGGATAGTCTCCCACTCCTCATAAAGCGCCTGTTTCAGGTCCCTGTGGTTCATTGGGGGCGGGTTTCAAGCATGGACACGTCTTTTAAGCTCGTCCCAGAGGTGTTTAATAAGATTAAGATCAGGACTGTTGGCTGGCCAGTTGAGGGTTCGAATACCGGCCTCTTGGAAAAAGTCACTTACAATACGTGCTGTACGAGGTCGGGCATTGTCTTGCATTAACACGAATCCATCACCCACAAAACCTGCATAAGGGACAACATGATCTTCAATGATGTCAGTGACATACCTCTCTGCAGTTAGGTTACCTCCTTGTCCTCCACAATTGATGATAACGAGCTCTATTTTAGTTTCCATAGAGATTCCACCCCAGAAGATACAAGATCCTAAACCAAAACTCACAGTTTCTTGAATATAACATTGATTATACCGTTCACCTGGTCTTCTATACACCCTTTTACGTCTGTCATTGAAGAACAAGCAGGGTCGGCTCTCATCCGTGGACAGAACGTGCCCCCATTCCCCATTTCCTCAATCAGCGTGTTCAAGGGCAAATTGTAAATGACGTTGTCGGTGTTGTCTGTTGAGTTTGGGTCCCGTAGCTTTTCTTCTTGGTATGAGACCTTTCTCTTTCAAGCGTCTCTTTACTGTCCAAGGGCTGACATCAACACCAGTGGCCATATGAAGCTGCTGTTGGACCTCAACACCAGACATGTCTCGATTTCTTAAGCTTGTCATGACACCATATTGGTCCTCCTCGGCAGTTGTCTTCTTTGGTCTGGCAGATCCTGGTCTCTGATCATAGCTACCTGTCTGCCGATACCTTTGGTAAATTATGTTCACCTTAGACTTCGACAAATTTAGCTCCTTAGCAACATTTCTTTGCTTAACACCTTGACTCACAAGTAAAACCACTTTCACAGCTATGGAGTGCGATGTCTCCATGATGAAAAGAAAAATTCAACTGAATTTCCTTCCTCATAGTGTTGCATTTAAGGAAATTCAATAACTTACTGGCCAAAAAAGCGTTATCACAACAAAAAATCAAATTTAAAATACCCTCGGTGCACGTGTTTTCATCAACAAAATGAGGTGTTTCTGGAAAGTGGCCATTATCATTGTTGCATAGTACATAACCCGGACACATTGTGTATTTTCTGTAAGGTATGAGTACAAGCTTTTCAAATATATGCATACTTTAGCAACTTCATGCCACACAAATTGACCAGGACCAACTGAAACGGTGAAATGTCCTGTCCCGAATTTATTGCTCTCAAGTGTATATCGAAAATACCGGGCCAGATTATTTTTAAGTCCAAAAAAAAATAATAATTTATAAAAGAAAGTAATATAACACATAATCTTTTGTATTAGTAATTTCTACCTTGACAAAACACAAAAAATGTTCGACAAAGAGAGTGATATTTCAAAAAAATCATGCACAATTCAGTTTTTATGTCAATTACTGAAAATAAAATTTAATAAAGAGAGTGATAAATCAAAACTTACGCAAATATTACTATATTCCAATAACTGTACGTTTCGATCCAAGGAGCTCTTGGTAACAACTGATCGTAATACCATCTTGTTCCAACGTCCCTCCACTTTTTTGACATAATCAATAAACAACACTAGCGCTATCTCGGGAACGGTAAGAGCTAGAATTTTAATTCTTATACCAAACGAAAGGTCTCGTTTCGCTTATTTCGATAGAGTAATAAAAAAAAATTCATGATTTTTGACATATCACCATCTAATTCTGAGGGTGCGAATTTAGTTTTAATATTTTCACTCACTACTAATTTGTTTTAGTCATAAAAAAAAGAAAAAAAATTATAGGTCAAGAACAATATTTTCAAGATACGCTGGTTTTATGGACCTAAAAGATATACGAGTATTATTAATTATTAATTATGAATATTAATATTTCATTCCGAGACCTCCCCTGAGTCTATATTATATTATGAAATAAAATTAGTATTTTATGCTTATGTAATAAAATTAGTAATTAGTGTCTCTGAGTCTTCATATTAATTTTTTTTTCCGTTTCATTTTTATGTAAAACACGCCTGATTTATTTTTTTGGCTACGCCAAGATAGCGTTCTATTAAATGTATGTGTGTCACATCTTGCAGCTGAAGAAACTAGAAATTTGAGCTTAAATTTGGCAAAACACTGAGTTGTTACATACAAGCCGAGATACCCCTATCATTATTATTTATGAACATAACAAATTCAAACCTATAATGTCGCGATAGCATTTATACAAGATCATTAGAGACAGAATTCTTTTTATTAAATTACCAAATAACTCAAATCAATGAACAAGAAAGTGATTCATTAAAAAAGTTGTTTATTGGAAAAAAGTTACAAATTATGTACCAAGGTTTAGCTAAAAAAATCAAAACTACTCACGGGTTATTCTCGCTTTCTCTCTCTCTCTCTTCCTCTCCCTCCCTCTCTATCTCTCTCTGTCCCCCTCCCTCTTTCTCTCTCTCTCTCTCCCTCTCCCTCCATATGTCTCTCTCTCCCTATATCTCTCTCTCTCTCTCTCTCTCTCTCCCTCTCCCTCCCTATGTCTCTCTCTCCCTATCTCTTGACCATCTATAAGCAGAGACTACTGAGCTGCACGCGTGATATGGCACGCACACACACCTCTGAAACCGAATCTCCCCCGAGCATGTACTACTCAAAAAAAATGGCAATTTAACATTTCCACCACTATAGTACTCAAAAAAACACTTATTATTAAACATATTAGATCAAGTTTTGTTTACATAGAATATACAGGGTGGGGCAAAAGTCTGGAAACCCCTGAATAACTTTCGAATGGCTTCTTCGGTAAAATTAAAATTTTGTACGGTAAACCGGGCTAATAAGACCTTCTTTTAGAGTGGGGTTGATTTTTGTTACCGGCCCCCATGTCGGGGCCAGGGGGGCCAACTTCATTTTTTTAAATACGAACCCCCACCTTGCGATACATTTTTGAAAAGGTCTTTAAATTAGAAATACATTGGTGCAAATTTTATTTTTTTAATATTAACTGTTTGCAAATGGCGTCCAACTTTGAGTATGCAGTAAAGTCTGGAAACCCCTGAATATCTTTTGAAAGGGCTTTCTCAGTAAATTTAAAATTATGTACGGTAAACCTTGGTAATTAGACCTTACATTAGAATGGGACCGAATTTTTTTTCCGGCCCCCATGTTGGGGCCAGGGAGGCCAACTTCATTTTTTTTAATACGAAACCCCACCTTGCGATACATTTTTGGAAAGGTCTAATTACCCCGACTTACCGTGCACAGTTTTAAAAGTTGCTGAGAAAGCCCTTTCAAAAGATATTCAGAGGTTTCCAGACTTTACTGCATGCACAAAGTTGGACGCCATTTGCAAGCAGTTAATAGAAAAAAAATAAAATTTGCACCAATGTATTTCTTATTTAAAGACCTTTCCAAAAATGTATCGCAAGGTGGGGGTTCGTATTTAAAAAAATGAAGTTGGCCCCCTGGCCCCGACATGGGGGCCGGTAACAAAAATCTATCTCACTCTAAAAGAAGGTCTTATTAGCCCGGTTTACCATACAAAATTTTAATTTTACCGAAGAAGCCATTCGAAAGTTATTCAGGGGTTTCCAGACTTTTGCCCCACCCTGTATGTATACAACGTTACATAGAAATTGACTTGATCAATGGTGGTGCTAATGCCAACGGCATTCTCTTCTGGAATACCAGAAGTTTAACAATAAAATTGTTTAGTGTAAGTGTAGTGGTCTGTTGTTAAGAGTATTGGTTACCTACTGACCCGGAGGATGCCCAAGCGATTCCGGGGCACAACTACTTAAAAAAAAAAAACTGTTAGGAGTTTTTTTATGACTCAATTTCTAGCAAAATAACTCCTCTCTCTCTCTCTCTCTCTCTCCCTCTCTTCCTCTTTCTCTCTCGGCACGTGGCTGGTCCCATTTTTTTTGCCAATAATTTACCCGCCTCTATGGAGAGGAAAAATTCCACTCTAGAATCCCACGGTCGCCCGTGGCAGGCGTGCGCCCATGTGTAATCAGCTAACAGAGGTAGTGCTATAATAGAAGGCAGAGCTAGAAATATAGGTAGTGCTCTATTTGCATTTCAAACCGTCTGTGTGAAAAAGTTATCTATACTTAGAACCCCGCGCCGAACAAACATAACTCATTCGATCATGTAAAGAAAATCGAGTGGTTAGCGCAACGCCAAGAATTATTTTTTGAAGCAGTCAGTATAAACAGCGCAACGGTTGTGACTACTGCCCGTAGTCCAGAGATCCTGAGTTCGATTCCCGGTTGGAGCAGACTTTTCGTACATATAATTCTGTTCCCTCCGAACATGTGAGGCTGCCAATTCCGGCCCTACCCAGGCTGGGTGAGGTTAATGTGGGTAGCTGGTACGAAGCTGCATTTCCTCTCTGGATAGCTAAACCATTGCCTCTGCATTAAGAAGAAACTTGATCTAGGATCTCCTGTTTTCGCAGCAAGGCGTTCGCCGATACAGTTGACCAATGTCTTAGCTTCGCTGCATCACGGTCCCATAGTCTCAACTGAGAAGGCATTGAAGATATAACCATCATTTTTAATATTGAAATATGATATTGGAATAGGTAGCATGTTTTCTCTTACAACCCTTCTCTGCCGCTGATCCGGGTTCGTGAGCTGACAGGTGGACGAATGATGAGGCCAAAGTATCGACGCGTGTTGCGTCCCAAACCAAAGACCGACCTCTTGACAAAGAAATGTCTTATTTTTTAGATTCTTATTTTTGTCTATAATTCCACCACATGTCGCTGCTCACATTATAGCAGCAACTCATTTTTCTTCACGAGGTATGAGTGTACCCCGACCATCCAAGTACAGACGCAGTTTTTTTTAGCTGTTCTAGCAGTAACTCGTAACATTTTCTTGGCGTATTTTCTACCACACGTTGAATTGATTGGATGTGTCTTTATTGAAGTGAACAGTACTCATACTTAATTCCTATGCTGGTTCTATAGTAACGTCTAGTGCTTAGCAAATAACATAGCTCAATAAATCTACCACACCGTAATACTTATAATAGTCTCTTACTATACCAAGGTCACAATGTGAGACAGGATCACTTGATAATTATACACTGTTTAAGAGATATAGACAATGTTTTCGATATACGCGCAAGTGGGTACACGCTATTCGTCTTGTCTGAGATTTTGTTTACATTTATTTACAAGACCTGTTTGAAAACCTGTCTGTCATTCGTAAACAATCCCATGAAAAACCTCAAGTGTTGGAATCTTCAGATAAGTCTTACAAAGACACAAAGAACAGACAATGAATAGATGAACGAACGTAGTTACAATTTTAATGATAGAATATAAAGGAAAGGTAAATATAATATATAATATATATACAAGTAAATATATATTATATATCATACAAGTAAATAGAATATAAAAGGTGCGTTGTGTTTACATTTAATTGCGTTTGAATGGAGTTCTCACTTGATGAAACATATAATTTTTTAGCAAGTACTTGTATTAGTAGAGAATGTGGTTTCAATTAGCTGACTTCTACTTTGTCACACATGTTAACGCGTCAAGTGGTTAACGCGCTAGTCTGGTAATCCAGGTATCGTAGGGATCCGTTGGTTCGAATTCCACCCAGTGCATGAATTTTTCCTCATTAATTTGAGTTTGTGACCACATAACAATAAGACTCTGAGGGTCAGGTGGTAGAAAATGCTTTGAGCACTAACCTCGCCTGGTGGTTACCTTCACCAAAGAGTGTTATTATTATTATTAAAAGTGTTAATAGCCTCGACCAGAAAACTAAGTCTGAAGTCAAAAATACCCAAAACAATTCGCTAATAACACTATGGAAATCAAACTTGAGAGAAGCGTCGCACAGAGAGGTATTTTTCAAATCTGGGGGGACAAAATTATTTTTTGGTGAAAATAGGCTCCAATACTGCTAAAAAGTTCTTTTAACCCTATAGGGGTTAAAAAAAACTTTTTAGCATTCCTCTGAGCAAATTACCCTTCTAGTAGGCTGCTACCTACTTGGGGCAGCATTGGAGCGGCCGAATATTTGCGTATTTTTATCACTATTCTTTTGTTGGTGTTGATGATGATGATGATGATGAAGGAAAATAAAAAAAGAAACAACAATTTTATACAAAACGCAAAAATGGAATTTTATTTTATGTATAGGTACCATATTTTACATACAAGCAATCATTCGTCGTCGTCTTCTTCTTCTTCTTCTAAGTGGAAATCATGGAGTGGTAAATAATCAGACGCAGACAACATCTCTATTATCTCTCTTGATAAGGGCTGAGAGTATTTGTTGCGGTGAGGTCGCATCCCTGTCATCAGAGGGTCCGAGTTGAGCAGAGATACCTTTCCCTTTGAAGCAATGTACGCTTTCTTTTTTTTTGTTGCTCGTTTTGGAGTGGAAGTCAAGTCTTTGAGCAGTAAAGATGCATCTCGTTTTCCTTCGGGGGGGAAAAAAATGTAGGTGGGTTTTAATTTAAGTATAATTTCAGTCGGTAGTAGGTAGTAGGCACGAAGTATCATTATTTGGTTAAAACAAACGAAAGATTAAGATTTTTAAACTTAAACATGGTATGCAAGCCCCTAATTACATATTTAGGTTCCTCTCAGAAATGTCAGCGAACAACTTCTTCGGACGTCCGGGTCCTTCTGATTATGGACTTATATCTCGTCATGACTTGCGTTTCCGTATCGGGTCTTCATATCTGATTTCAAACGTCTTATGTCTCTTTTGAATTAAGTTAATTCATCTTCTAAGAATGGTCCGAGATTCAGCAAAAACTCTTCCTTCCATTTGATCAAGCTTCTCATCCATGTGACCCCTCCAGACTCAATACCTTATTGAAAGAGGTGTCTTCTACTGATGAGTTGACACTCAGATGCATCTAAGATTTAATTAATAATATTTAACATTATACGATTACATCTAAACTAAATAATAGTAAAACTCGAAATTTTCTGATCCAGAGGTTGCTTTAGTTTTTGGCACTTTTAAAAAAAAATCGCACCGATTCGCACCCAAGTTTTTAGTTAAATTAAAACCAAGAAAATTACGCATTCAGTGATACCCATATCATAGCCGAACAAAGCCGGGAACTACTACTTTTACACCTTTGAAATTTAAATTTTGAAAAAAATTGCCTCGAAAAAGGGCCATTATTAAATTAATCGTAGAACATCAAGTATTTGATCTATGAACTTAAACTCTTATGAAATAAGAGCATATTTACCTACTTCAACAGCCTTCATCGTTATTGTGACGAAAAAAATATTTAAAGCAAAGAAACTAAGGTATCAAGATTGACGTCTCACTTCTCAACTAGGGAACTACTACAAGCAATAAACATACGGACAACTTGAGAGTGACCGTGTATTAAAAGTATAAAAGCTAGATAATTAAACTTGCTATATTAAAATGCACTAGGGTCTTGGCTACCTGTGCATATAAGTTAAATCATCCCAGGGTCGATTTCAGAAAAAACCTTTATGTCCCCCCAGATTTGAAAAATACCTCTCTGTGCGTCGATGGCACGTTGAATACACCACCTCTCGTTCTGCCACTAAAGTTAAGCAACGCTCAACGTTCAGCCAGGTTAAGACTTCAATGGGTGACCAATCAAATTTGAACCCTGGCTATTCAGGACCCATCCCAGGCTGGGTTAGGTTAAGTCTTTGTTGAAATTTATTTACATAAATATATAAAACTCAAATCTGTGCGTGTCTGACTGGCTGCCTAAATGTCTACAATACCGCAGCCCAAACGGTCACGGATATTGAAATTATCAAAATTAAAATATCTATTTTATTAATTAAGCCAGCGTCGATGGCATGTTGAATACACCGATTCCCTTCAGAACACCGAAATTAAGCGACATCCAGCGAGGTTAAGACTTGGATGGGTGACCATTCAAATTCTAATTCTCGTGACGCTGGCTTTTCCCGGCCCCACTCAGGCTGGGTGAGGTCAATGTGAGTAGCAGGTTTGTGAGTTTCCTGCGAATGGAGGGTAAAACCCCCGTCGTGATATGACCATGGCAGTTGAAAGCGACGTTAAACCCCACTTAAAAAAAAAAAAAAAATATCTATTACCATTTTCAAGATATGGGAATTTTCTGGTCCAGTAATGATTCAAATCGGAACCGCCAGCCACGGACAATAACCTCAACGGCAACAAAGTACCGCGATTTAGCTAGTTAATTTTTAAACAGAACATTCTCTCGTCACAAGTAATCAAAATTCGGAAGAAATGTTGAACAGAAAAAAAAAAGAAGTTTGGGGGGCCATTAAAAATATTGGCAAACATGATTTTAAAATTCTCAAAACCAAAATAATACTCAACAAGCAGCTTCAGAGTATAGAACTATACAGTATACATACAACGTCTAATTATTATGATTATGAACGTATTCACCAAGAAAACTTTTTCATTTCTAAATTCAAAATAACTTCTAATATGGTTGTATGGGTTGTTTTTTCCTTAAACCAAAAAACAGTAAAAAAAAAAAAAAAACTTTTAACAGTAGGTACTAACTTCTAAGTATGAACCTTGCGAAATGGGTTTTACCACCACATAATTATGTAGGTCAAAATTCCCATCCGCTCACATTCCGCGCCAAGACAAGTCTGTAGGACCTAAATGGATACCTGAAAGCAGAACTTGAATCGCCATATGAAACATAAATAATAACTGTAGTCACCGTGGTCGTAGTGAAGCGCTTGAGGCTTGCACTCAGATGACCTGGGTTCGAATCCCGGCTAGGTAGAATATTTTATACTTCCAGTCAAACCTGAATATAAGAGAAATCAGTTATAAGAGAACAATTTTCATGTCTAAAATACCTGATTCTAAGGAAAAATAACCTCTTTATAAGAGAAACCTGGATATAACACTCTTATATCCAGGTTCTTCTTTTCTTTTACTCTGTCTTATCCCACTCAAGCAAGATCGACGTTGTTCAACCTCATGGTTAAGGTTGGTTGGTTTTGGCACATTTTTTACAGCTGGATGCCCTTCCCAACGACAACGATTCTATTTGATTTAACGTCCTGGATTAGGACAGGGGTTTTACCCTCCACTCGCTGGGAATCTTACCAGCTACCCACATTAACCTCACCCAGCCTGGGTAGGTTAACGTGGGTTCGACTGTATCTATTTAGTTTGTTCGGGGTTCACTCATAAATGTATTTTGTGCATGAGGAAAAATGAGTGTTGGCAAAAGGCACCTGAGATTCTACCCTCAAGATTTGTTGGTTTCTATTTGGCAATCGGTCCAGAATAGGTCCCATTATTCCAGCAGTAAGCCCAAGACGTATTATTATGTGGTAAAAATCCCAAATGGGAGGATGACATGTCATGTCCCGGCTGGTTTTCGAACCCGCGACCTCTAGATTACCAGACCGCCGTCTTTACAACTAAGCTACCCAGACGGGACAGATAGATAGAGTGGCAATGTTTTATACATTTTTCAATGTCCTACAAGCACATTTTTCTATGTAGTGTAATTATAAAGGATCCATCCATTATTAACTGAATAATTGATTGAATTACATAAGAAAGCAATACTTTATTAGTTCTGTATCTCCATAATATGACGTAGAATTTGTAGAAGAAATTTCTAGGATTTCACCAAACAGTGTAGTATAGGCACGTATCAAAAATCTTTGGTTTGAGCTTATATTGTATGAGACCTTCCTAGTAAATAATTAATAGCTAGGTCTAGATACTCATGCTAGGTTCAAGCTCATGTAGATGCAAGGTCACGTGATCAATTTCCACCAATCACAGAGCTCTAAATTGATCACGTGACCTTACATCTACATGAGCTTGGACTTAGCAGCTACCCAGCCATGAAACACATGCATTGGTTGTGGCAGTGGTCAAGTCGTTCTTCTGGTAATCCAGATAGCGATCCGGTAGTTCGAATCCCACCCAATGCATGAATTCTTCCTCGTATATCTAAAAATTTGACCACACAATAATTTGGCACAAAAAAAAAAAAAAAAAAAAAATGCTGGAATAGGGTGACTAATCGGGCAGAAAACTAACTGTTAAGTATTACGAATGACAAAAGCAATAAAAACAACCATTAATTACTTCCTATTAAACGAGTTTCATGAAATCTAATCTTTATTTTACAACACAAATATTGGTGAAATTATGAAAACTCTATAAATATATATAAGGTATAGGTACCAAGTTAGTACTCAAAGAATATGAAAACTCTATAAATATATATACTCGTAAGGTACCAAGTTAGTACTGAAAGAATAGAACAATTTGGAAGCAATTTAGAAATCCTAATGCCTATAGTCATGGCTGCCATCATTAACAGCCCATTGTTAAACCATTCATTAGAGAGGAAAATGTTTAATTGTTGGATTCGAGGGATATTTAAATCACACGTCTGTGACTCTGTGTTGTCTAAACAAATGTGCATTGCGAAACCAGGCATTCCTACTTCATTGTGAAGAAATCTAAAGGAAATGAAAGGAACACTATACTCATTTACAGTAATTATGTGTGGTTGTGGCTGGATATTCTGGAATTACTCGGGCTAGGCCAATATTGGTGCACTGGTAGTCAAGTGGTTAACGCGCTGGTCTAGTAATCCAGGTTGCGTAGGGATCCGTTGATTTGAATCCCACCCAGTGCATGAATTTTTTCTCATTAATTTGAGTTTGTAACCACATAATAATAAGACTCTGAGGATTAGGTGGTAGAAAATGCTTTGAGCATTAACCTCGCCTGTTATTATTATTATTGGTTAGTTTTCCTTGTGAATTGGTGGATTAAAGTCAGGCTATTGAAACAATTTTCACGTATGCCAGAATGATCTGTGTCTACTTCAGTAGCCACATGTGTCCCCAGGTTCGATCCCGGGACATTTCAAAATTTCTAGGCGCGCGTTTTGTTGTGACAGCAAACATTAACACCAACACTCAAGCGATTAGCACAATGTACAAACACAAGTGATTAACACATGTTAATCTACTTGAAACACATCACCTGTTCTCCGGAGAATCAATTTGTCAATCCCTGTGAGTACATTGCCCTGGGTGGTTTACAACTGAATGAACTATATGAAGTACTTAGACAGATATTCACAGTCCAAATAGTCAGCACTTTTTAAAAATACAAATATTTCAGATTTTTGTTGTAGCCTAACGTTATAGCCAAATTATCTATCATTCGAGACGGGAATTTTACTCTCCATTGACTGGAATTAACATAACCAGCCTGGATGGGGCCGGGAACAGAAAATCTCGTCACCATCATGAAGCCGAATTTAGTTTGAACTTGAGACTCCCTTGAATATCTTCATAAGACAACCGATTTAGTTTGTTTATTTGGCTTTTTTAAATTTGGTTTTAGCTTTAGAAAAAAGGTTAAGTTCTGTTGTAATAAATACTAACGAAATCTGTGTAATAGTATAAATACATTTAATAATACAAAATACAGGAAGATATAATTTAGGATAGAGTTATCAGCCGTGCGTGTCTATGAACAGAAAATTGTCCGTTATTAGTAGATATTTAAAAAAAATTAAGTGTAAGCATGGTCTAACTTTCATATTTTGGTCTGAAAATCCCCTTGATTCCACCAGAAATGATGGGAGATCATGGTGAAAACATTAACGGTACAAACTTTCTGCCCATAAAACCAGTGGCTATGACTTAAAACTAAACAAAGAGTATAAAATATATTGACTATCACATAAATCTTCTACAGTCCCCGTTCTTTTTTTACTTGTCCTATAGAAAAGGAAAGAAATGCAATCTTGGTTGTTTTGCTTGATACAAGAAAAACAACCATTGTCAAAAAAAAAAACCCACACAACCAGGGAAAAATTCAAACCTTCAAATCTTTGTGAACAAAAAATTGTGCTGTCATACTGCCTTAGACATATCCCATAAGATATTTACTAAAATTCTAAGGACCTCATCAAGGCTTCCTAAATAGAAGTCTGAAATCTTATGATAAAAAACGAGCATATTATGACACAATAAAAATAACTATTATACAGATTAGGTACTCCTTGATAATAAATTAAATAGTTAAAGCTAAAAAATACAGTTTCATAATTTGTACTGCCTGAAAAATGCTTAACTAGTTGTGTTGAGAATATGATCGTAGGTAAAATAGCACGATTGGCAAGTGAAATACAATTTTGGAGATCTCGCAAGAAATTTTCGAGAAATACTTTTATTTTTTCTGTTATATGTATGTCTGTAGTCTGTTAATGCAAGATTTTATCTCACATAGTTCAAACTGAATAGTACTTGACAAAAGCACTCAATTAAAAAGTATAGTATATGTTTTTATGCAGGTATGTGCAACCGAATTCCAAAAGATAATAGGCTCCAAAACTAACAAAACATACATTACAGACTTTCTTTTTTTGATCTGTGTCCAGATGATTTTTCAAGCGAAGAACCACAAGGCCAGTGTTGCGTAGTGAATGTATTTTTAGAAAATGCGTTGAAGAGTAGGAAACATTATACAGACACAATGATACATTACACAAAAAAACATAATATTATGATGGTTAGCAACGAGTTGATATTAAAATTTGAACATAAAATCGAGAGTAAAAACATGAAATTTTCGAGAGGCAGTAATGATGAAATCGAAACTTTGTCAAATGAAACGTGCCGTCCACACCGGAAGGAGGAAGGACTCTCAAGCCAGGTCCTCCCGCTTGTTCACTCTCTTCAGCTCCCTCTCCTCAATCTGGATGGGGCTGTACTCCTCGATCCTGGGCGCCACAAAGAAGAATGTGTAGAGGAGACTGGCGACGAGACCGCCCAGAGAGGGCCCCACCCAGTACACCCAGTGGTCGGTCCAGATGTTGGCTACCACTGCGGATCCAAAAGTTCTAGCGGGGTTCATGCTGGCTCCTGTGAAGTCAATGGCGGCTAAGTGTCCCAGAGCGACTGTGAGTCCGATAGCCAGCGCGGCGGGTGCCTTGGCGTGGGGCTTGTTGCCGTCGCAGACGCCGAAGATGACCAGGACCAGCACGAAGCCCAGGAAGAACTCAATGCCCATCCCCTGCGTGGGGGTCAGGTGCTTGTTGAGCGTGGTCATGCCCAGGTTGCCCTGAAAGTCGACTGGTGTGAGGGACTTGAGGATGAGGCTGCCGGCGATGGCACCCAGGCACTGCGCCACCACGTAGAACACGCCGCGGATGACGCTCACATTGCCCGTGGCGAGCATGCCCACCGTCACGGCGGGGTTGAAGTGTCCGCCGCTCACGTGACCCAGAGCCTGAACGGACGTGAAGATGACGAGACCGAACGTGAAGGCGACCAGGACGATATTGGGTGGCGTGCCGGCGGGCTGCTCCAGCAGGCTGACACAACTCAGACACCCGAAAAAGTTGAGCAGGAGGTTGCCGAACAACTCCGCGAGGAGAGCCTTGCCCAACCCGCTCTTGCTGTCCTGGAGCTCATTGAGTCCGAGCTTGATTTTAATCTCCGGCATGTCGAAAAAATAAAACTTATCCGTCAGAAAAACACGAACTTAAAATTCAAAACTTGACTATCTCAAATTAATTTTAAAAAAAACCGTAGTCCGTTGAAAAAGATAAAATTCGCAAAGTCCGAAACTAATAAATCAACACTTGAGCACCGGAACTATCTCGAGTAAAAGCACCAAGGTAGAAATCGTAAACACCGGTAGAGCAGCACAACAACAACTGAGCTCTCAGAGCAGAAAATATCAGAGTGAATTAATTCCGATCGCTAACACAGAACACGACTGATAGACAAAGACATTACGTCCTAACGACTAGAAATCTTGTTCCCAATCATAATGAAATAAATTATCTCTTTCAATACCATGACGTCAAAAATAAATACAATGTTTCAGCGAGAACAATTGATATTATATTTCCCCCGTTCGCCAACCTGAGTTTTTTCCACCAGTTCAACAAATCAACCTTCGCTCTTTTTGGGTATTCACGTCAATCACTTCACTTTTAGCTACCATGGTCCTCGCATCAGGATCAAGTTCCCAGGTATTTTAGTAATTTTAGTTAGAACTTTAATATTTGCTAGCTATTATCTGGTCTTTTAAATGATTACGATCAGTTTTTAAACTCTTTAAACCAACTTTTAGGTATACCAAGTGTAGCTTTTCGTCCAAGGTACTATTGCAAAAGAAAAGATCACTTTAAGTTAGAACTCAGTAAGGAGCTTCAATAAAGCACATATAAAAGCACATGATCAAGAAGCTTGAGGTTACTGTAGGCTTCAATTTATCTAAAGCAACCAGAATGATCCAATTATACACCTCCTTGAGCCAAGGAGGTGAATATGGATAGTTTTGCACGTCTCTTTGGTGTATCTGAACGTCCATTGTCTGTGATTTTCTGCTCACAGACCCTAAAGTTTCATCAAAATTCCAATTTTCCTGAAAAAAGTGCGTAACATTGCCGCCGTGATTAGACCGCGGTAGGTGAAAGTGATATTGCACGAGTTACACCCCAAAAACAAGCCCGCTCCTAATCTCGAGATATCGACAAAAATGTGAGGTCGGTCTAATATTAGGTCTCTAATCTATAATTATAAAAATACTTAATAGATCGATATATTATATTCTGAAAGGAATGTATGATGAGAAGAAACTACTCAAACTCGCCTAAAATTTGCTTTCTCTGAGACTCCAACCGTCTATCTTCTAATTGCAAGTCCGCTCTACGATCGAGCTTTAGTACCGGTCTACTGTGTCATATTTATTGAGTAAAAACTCATTTTTGGCTACACAGAATGACTCTGTTTAGAAATGCCAAAACATCTGCTATTGTCAGTCGGATTGTACAATTGTACATAGGCAATTAGGCATATTTCAATTTAGTTACGTACTTATATTTCAATTTAGCTTACCTGAAATAATCTTTGCGTACTTATATTTCAATTTAGCGCATCTGAAATAATTTTTGCGTACTTATATTTCAATTTTGCGTACCTGAAATAATATTTGCGTACTTATATTTCAATTTAGCGCACCTGAAATAATTTTTGCGTACTTGAAATGATTACGATGTGGTTGCGAAAGGGTTCCTGGTGTTTTTGGAATCCGAGCTTGGTAATGGAGAACAAGTTTGTTTATTTTCTAGGAATTAATTACTTGATACATGAAGGAATCGATTACTTCCACATCAAGAGGAATCAAAGTCTTACTCATCGGATATTCCAGGCGCCTTGTAAATGTGACGTCATCGCAACTTTTCCACTCGCGAAGTTGCCCGAAGTTGGACGGAAGTTCACGAAGCGTGCAACCGGTTAGGACCACTCGTTGCGAGTCTGAAAGCGGCTCGTTGGTTCATATGAACCACCTGTAGAGTGACTCATTGATGCACAAAGCGACTTGCTGGAAAATGATTCACACCTTCTAGAAATGCAGAATGCAAATTACTATAAACCCCCCTGTATAATGACATGTGGATGCTAGAAGCGAGTCGTTATTAAAAATGAGCCTCCTGTAGAGTGACTCCTGATGAAGAAAGCGACAACACAAAACATAGAATACAAGCTTTGTAAAGACGCAGAAAGCGTCTAAAACTCTAAACCTTCATCATAGTTACATATCAGTTGAAAAGAAAAAATGAAATCAGCCATAGTTAGAGACACAACAATTTTACACGATGTCTTGACCACTGAGCTACCAGGACAACCACTTGTTATGATGCAGAAAGCGACTCGTCTTGATCAATGAGCTACCAGGACAACCGCTTGTTCTGATGCAGAAAGCGACTCGTCTTGAAGCACATCTCGCGCTGGTGTACCGCATTCTTCCGCGTATTAGGTTCCTTAAATCAAGGCCGCACTAGTGAGCATCAACATGACCGACCGAGAGTGGACTTACATCAATTAAACCCCCTGGGCACGTGAGGTTACATACAGGGTGTATATGCATTTTTTTTTTTTTTTTTAAGTTTCCATGTACTTATATTTCACAAATAATGAGGGTAAACCCACCTTCAAAAGATAAAAAAATCTTGTGCTGAAGGATAAAAAATCTTGAAGCATTCATTGGTGGTAGTGGTGGCTAAGTTATAATATTATTCGAGAGAAACAAATGTTTCATTTATTAAAGAACAATAAAACAAAGATGCTGTCAATAAAACAAAGATTTTTTCTGATTGCTAAAAAATACACAGCATACCAATCAGTAAAATACATTTTTCTTCTTTGATACAACGCACTTTCGTGATGTTCCAAATACTCAATTTTTCTTTACTGAGTCTTTGCTGAACTTAGGACTTGAAAGACCGACCTCCAGGTTACAACTCCAGCGGCTTATCGATCAATCTACTGAGGTCGATTGGTGATTATTTGATAGTTCCACGGTCGCTTGGTATTCACTTTCGGTGACGTCACTTGAGAAAATAATAATAATAATAACACTCTTTAGTGGAAGGTAACCAGGCGAGATTAATGCTCAAAGCATTTTCTACCAACTAACCCTCAGAGTCTTAGTGGTCACAAATTCAAATTAATAAGTAAAAAAATATGCACTGGGTGGGATTCGAACCAACGGATACCCACCCTACCTGGATTACTAGACTAGCGCGTTCATCACTCGACTACCAGTGCACAAATGATACAACAATTGTTTAATTATATTAGAGCTACTAAAGTCTGTGTCTGGCTGTGGAGAGAGCTATTTTTAATTGATCCGCAAGTCACCGTGGTCAAGTGGTCAGCGCACTAGCTGAATATTGTGTCCACTGTGAATATTGTGTCATGTGTCTCTTCATTCGGTCTCAGGAATCAGGAATTGACCAGTGAAATTCTGAGTCACCCTGTATCTGGGTGGCATTGGTTCCAAGGCCCAAGGAGGAACAACCGGATTGGTGTACTTTACGTCTTATTTATGTGGACTGGAGCGACTGGAGTCTTGTAGACAATATTATTAAAAATTTAAATGTCAAAATTAAAAATGTAGGAAAAAACAGAAAGAGATGGAAACCGCCAAAAAAACTTCACGACTGACATCGATGGCACGTTGAATACATCAATTCTCTTCCTATCGCTAGGGTTACGCAACATCTAGCGAGCTTAGAACTTGGATGGGTGATCATTCGAATTTAAACCTATGCTGCAATCCATCACATACTGAAAAGTACATTGGATTGCAGTAACTATTAAATATTAAATGAAGAATATGTATGAATATTAAAATAAAATATAATAAAGTTATTGGAAAAAAAAACCTATGTCAGATTATTTGAGTAGCTGGTTTGTGAGTTTCCAGTGAATGGAGGGTAAAAACCTCGTCCTGATATGAACATGCAGTTGAAAGCGGCAAAAACTTGGCGCTCCACGTGCTACTCCCTACATTACTTCACTCTTCGACTAGGTAGGGTTAATGCCCTTAGCTGAGAAGTTTGTCCCGCGGGTGGTGGGTAAAACCCAACTCACGTCGCGATCTGACCTAATATGTATAGTTGTATACATTGTACTGTACATAGAACCCTACATAGTACATTGTACATATTATAGGATGACCAATGTATAATACATTATACTGTACATAGAACCCCACATATGTACATTTGTACATAGTACATAATATAGTATGACCAATTGACCATTGACCATGTACATAGTAACTTAAAACTTGAAAGCTCCGGTAAACCCAAATACCTAGCCAGTACTATTCCAGTAAGAGGAGGAAGGCGGTACTTTTCCAGAGAAATAAAATAGGTAATTTCCAAGCTTGTGCAACTCAGAAGACTTATGATGAACTGAAACCATAGAAGCCATAATTGTCGAACTTCAGTACTTTTCCCATGAATCCTATTGAATAAAGTAGGTAATTTCCAAGTTGGTGAAACTCAGAAGACTTATTAACTGACGTCATAAAGCTGGTGGAATTAACTGACGTCATAAGGCTGGTGGAATCACCTGACGTCATAAAGCTGGTGGAATTAACTGACTTCATAAAGCTGGTGGAATTAACTGACGTCATAAAGCTGGTGGAATTACCTGACGTCATAAAGCTGGTGGAATTAACTGACGTCATAAAGCTGGTGGAATTAACTGACGTCATAAAGCTGTTGGAATTAACTGACGTCATGAAGCTGGTGGAATTACCTGACGTCATAAAGCTGGTGGAATTAACTGACGTCATAAAGCTGGTGGAATTACCTGACGTCATAAAGCTGGTGGAATTAACTGACGTCATAAGGCTGGTGGAATTACCTGACGTCATAAAGCTGGTGGAAATAACGGACTTCACAAAGCTGGTGGAATTAACTGACGTCATAAAGCTGGTGGAATTAACTGACTACATAAGGCTGGTGGAATTAACTGACGTCATAAAGCTGTTGGAATTAACTGACGTCATGAAGCTGGTGGAATTACCTGACGTCATAAAGGTGGTGGAATTACCTGACGTCATAAAGCTGGTGGAATGACCAGACGTCATAAAGCTGGTGGAATGACCAGACGTCATAAAGCTGGTGGAATTAACTGACGTCATAAAGCTACTGGAATCAACTGACGTCATAAAGCTAGTGGAATCAACTGACGTCATAAAGCTAGTGGAATCAACTGACGTCATAAAGCTAGTGGAATCAACTGACGTCATAAAGCTGGTGGCATTAACTGACGTCATAAAGCTGGTGGAATTAACTGACGTCATAAAGCTGGTGGAATTAACTGACGTCATAAAGCTGGTGGAATTAACCGACGTCATAAATCTGGTGGAATCAACGGATGTCATAAAACTGGTGGAAACAACGGACGTCATAAAGCTGGTGGAATTAACTGACGTCATAAAGCTGGTTGAATTAAAACTGGTGGAATTAACTGACGTCATAAAGCTGGTGGAATTAACTGACGTCATAAAGCTGGTTGAATTAACTGACGTCATAAAGCTGGTGGAATTAACTGACGTCATAAAGCTGGTGGAATTAACTGACGTCATAAAGTTGGTGGAATTAACCGACGTCAAAGCTGGTGGAATTAACTGACGTCATAAAGCTGGTGGAAACAAACATATGATTAGCAAGCACAAGCAGTAAGGCTAAGGCTAATTAGACTGGTGGATCTGACTCTACGTAGTTTATGTGTTTCCCAAGTTTTGCAATCCGCGTAATTACAATCATTATCGATTTTTTTCTCATAGAAAAGTTGAGTCAAATACAATATACTATGTATCGGGTTTTATTTTTATATTATTGTTTTTCATTGAAGAGTACCCATAACCCTAACTTAAGGATGTATAAGTACATGCTAGGCACACAGATCTTCTACTTTTGAATAAGCAACCTCAGTAGTTTGATCGATAAGGTGGCAGACTTGTAACTTGAGGTCGGTGGTTCAAGTCTCGAGTTCAGCAAATACCTATTTAGTAAAGCTAGTATGAGTAATTGTGATATCACATCGCGATTAACCCAAAATGATAACTTTAACTTAACTTTAAATACTATTCTTGAGAAGTAAACCACTTTTTTGTGAGTCTGAAATGAATGATCTATTATCCATTCGGCAAATACCAAGTGAAGTGTCTACTCGTTTATTGGTTTAAAAATATAAAAAAAATATATGAGCTATATAATTCGATTTTCTCATTATCCTAATTAATAAATAGGTAAAGTTATAAGTTAAGCTATCATATTTGTGCCAATCATCACCCTCGCGATATCACATCTACTCAAAACTCGCCTTACCAAATCTACGCTGAAACCGGGACCCGAACCACCAACCTCCAGGTTACAAATCGGCCGCCCCATCGATCAAGCTACTAAGGTCGGTTTTTCGCTAAAAAATACTTCTGATTTCTAATATTAGAAATTTATCGGAAGTGAAATTTATCGGAAGTCCGCCGCCCCATCGATCAAGCTACTGAGGTCGGTTAGATAAATAGGTAAAGTACACAGTAATGAGGCCAAATCATTTGCTGAGGTACACGAGAGACGCACCTCTTTATGTACCTTCCAGTTTCAAACCTTATACCTACTTGAGTAATTTTATGTACCTTGTACCCACCTGAGTAATTTTATGTATGGTTCTTGCACGCGAATGTTATCTCCCCTCCTGGTAGGTAAGTAGTGGCTACCTGTTAATGAGTGAGTGAGTACACCAAATCAAACCTATACCTTTTGTCACTAATGAGAAAACACCGGAGAAAAACACCGGTAGCTCAGTGGTAAAGGCGGCACTCTGTGAATCCAGAGATTCCAGAGGTCGCGGGTTCGAAACCCAGCCGGGACATGACAAGTTATCCTCCCATTTAGGATTTTTACCACGTAATAATACGTCTGGGGCTTACTGCTGGAATAATTGGACTTAAAAGTCCCAATCGGACAGTATAAATAAGGTGATATTATTATTATTATTATATCAAGCTTTATTAGGACTAAAGGGCGGGGTTATTACCTGCGGCAATCTCTTCCACCCAACCCTTCCTTTTATGGAATCAGGAGAGCCTGATTAGTCGAGAAATGCCTTTTTCTCACACATCAAAAAGTCAATGTGGCGAGACTTTAACTTACTGTGCTCCACATTCTATCCCACACTATCCCAAAAAACAAGAAAATCACTGATTTTCTTAGTGTGGGTAGTTTAGGACATGTTATGTGAGTTAATATGTTATCTATTTAGTATTTAAGTTAATCTTACGTACCTATTGTAAAAATGTGTTTTCAATGTATTGTCATCATCAATAAAATCAAAAAATCAAATCAAAAATTCTATCTTGTTATCTACGTACGAATATCCGTGCCTCCCTCCCTGCTCCCCCGGCACTGAATGACAGTACCGAAAGCCGAAAGCGTCGATTCTCTGTTCCAATACCTAAGAGTTCTCCGACTGTATAATATGATCTGATGAATCTAGGGAATCGACTCAAACGACCTGTATAATGACAAAGTTAAAGCGCTTAAACAAATACTTTTTTTGTAAATCTGGAGAGATTAAATTTAAATTGACCAGAAATGTTAATAATAGTTAAGATAATTCTGTCTTAGGTGTAATCTCGTATTTTATAAATTAGGCCCTTAAGGGGATAATTTAAATTTTGAAAAATTGATCACTTTCACAATGCGGGTACAAAAACAAGAACATTTGTAGGAAATAATGAGGAGCTTCCAAAAAATACTAATGTCCTAACACTAGTATAATTATACAATTATTATAAACAATATAGACCAATATTTTAACCTCATCCAAACCATTTTTCCCCTCTGGTGAATGAAAGTATAAGGAGCACTGTATTCTAAATGCGGAACATACATACGGACATACCTAAGAGTAATGTATATTGGGTTATACCCATACACAAAGGTACGTAATATTATTTAACAATAATGATATTGGTACCAACAGGTAATTATGGTCGCATTATGGACAACTAATACCTGTCAGAATACCCACCACTAGCGCAAGAATAATTATGCTAATTTTTCCGTAATTATCTCGAAAACGAGCTGAAAACAGCATTACAAAATAATTTGTCCAGTTTAATTTATCTTTTTAATCTTGTTTCTTCGAGAATCTCCCGCTCCTGTCGAGATAAACTAAATCTAAAAATACAAAAATATATATTTTTTATGAAATAAACCTGTCAGAAATCATGTAAGGAAAATCAGAAGAAAAATAAAAATTAAAATTCATGTTTCATGTAACAAATTAAAAAAAAAATTCAACCTAAAAAAAAAAAAAAACCGAGCTCATCTTTAAAATTTTCTACATTCTTACATAATATTTCTTTTTTTAATTTTTTTTTTATTAATCTAAAATATTACCCAACGAAACTTTTAAAAAATTAAGCTAAGTGACTTTGAACTCAGCTGGGAGTCTATTGGTTCGGTCCTATGTCCTTCCTCAGCCGGAGTCACAAGTCAGTCACAGAGTTCTGAGTCAGTTCTTAGCCAGGATTCGAACTTGTGCCTTCAGTCTTATCACAAGATTCGACGGTTCTTGTGGTGCGAAAAGTTGTGTGTCTCTTGTGTGGTGTGAAAATCGTGTATTTCCTTGCTCTGAATTATTTTTCCAGTTCTCATTGTGTCACGAAAATTTCCCAAGTTTTTTTTATCTCGACCTGTCATAAAAAAGTATTTTTTAAATTACTTTTTTTAACAGTTTTGTGTAAGATTTTATCGTAAAGAAGTTAATTCACTCTAATTATTTATCCTTATTTAGAAAAATCTCATTATTTTGTTCCCCTGGTTAAACTAAAATTGAGATTTTTTTTAGTACTACCGTCATTTATAGTATGCCATTTTAGTTATCTTATAAGTAAATTTCTTCTATTGTGTTGAGTGAGAACTAGTGGTCAAATATAAATTTAAGTGGACTTACTGTGTGGATTCTCAGTGGACACTTGTGGATTACCAGCCGTCAGCTTGAACGGACTTTGAGTGTCGTGGACTGTCGCAGATTGCCTGCTGTCTAAATCTTTGAAAGGTCAGCATTTTTTCTCCAAGACATAATTTTTTTGCCAAACGTCACTCTAACATTTCATGTCATAGATTGCCCACTCTCTAAATCTTTGAAAGGTCAGCATTTTTTCTCCAAGACATAATTTTTTTGCCAAACACTCTAACATTTGATCTCATTCGAAACCCAAGTTTTACCTTCCATTTCCTAGAAACTCATAAACCAGCTATAACATTAACCTCACCCAGTCTGGGTTGGACAAAGAAAGGCCAGCATCAGAAGGGTTTATATTTGAATGGTCACCAACCAAGTCTTGACCTTGCAAAACGTTGCTTAATTTCACTAAAGTTAGTGACCTGACGAAAACGGCTGTTTGTCGTATTCAACGGCACATTGACGACAGCTTTCTTTCTTTCCGTGTCCATATGTGTGATGTCATGGTGTCGGAAGGATTGATATGGACGAACTCTTTGGATGCTCCGAATCATTGTTCCGTGTCCAGTGTGTATGTGTAGGGTCTGCCCAATTTAAAGCCATGGCACGTTAAATAAACCAGTTTCGTTCTATCACTGAAATTAAGCAGCGAGGCGAGTTTAGGATTTGAATAGTTGACCTTTCAAATTTGAACCCTCGTGCTTCTGGCTATTCCTATTAGCCGCACTCAGTCTGGGCGAGATTAAGGTGGGTAGATGGATTTGAGAGTTTCCAGCGAATGGAGGGTAAAATCCTCGTCTCAAACGACCAAGATGTTTAAGCAAAACTTGAAAAACCCGATTTGGCCGGGAAAAAATCAGTTTCAAGAGTTCTAATTTTATTGTTGACCTAATACCTATTAGCCTTAACCTCGGTAGGCTTTGTTTTTTTCATTTTTCGAAAATAATTAAAGATGTATTTTTTTAATAATAAAAATAATTTCGTTGGATTGACCAAATATAAATATCTTCAGCGACATTTTGAACCATTGAAGCGGGATGTTCGCACCTCTGCCCTGGCTAATGTGCCAGAACACAATGGGGTTTTGTACAAATGGGTTTTGATTCTGATGGTGGGGAATAATGAGCATTAATGACTGTTTTAATGTGATTTAAAACTTTTTGTTTGTTAATGTTGATAAAATAACTCACATCATCCATTGTAAATTTCACTAAAAATCATTGGAGAAAGAGCCTTCAATACTTTTATAAATGAGGTACAACACAACCCATAACAACAAGGGTAATAGTACCTCATAAACTCAAAATATATAATATATATTATGTAAAATTAAAATAAATAAAGAGTATTTTGTTTTAAAAAAAAAAAAAAAAAAACTTGCAGACCTTGCAGTTTCGCGCAGTTGGCAATTCTGATTCTTTGAAAAAGGTTGAACTTGCCTTTTCTATCTCTCCAGTTTTCTCAATGAACCGTTTTGATTAGGTCAAAGCTGATCACATGATAGGTCTGGAGCACTCAAGCATTGATCTCAGACTTCGCATGGTTCATACATCATACTCATACTCCATACTCATACGCCATACTCATACTCCATACTCATACTCCATACTCATACTCCATACTCATACTCCATACTCATACTCCATACTCATACTCCATACTCATACTCCATACTCTCTTTGCTCAATATCTCCGTTCGACGATATTCTTCTAACAATGACCTAAGATCATTTTAGACTTTGAATGCCCCCTAAATTGAATCTGAATATATTCTATGTATAGGTAACATAAATTCGACACTGTATTTTTTACAAAATGGGATGGATGTATTTTTTTACAAAATGGGATAGACGATAGTTCCTCAAATTAACACTTACAATGTCTCCTGAATGAGATTTTTTGAACATTATGTTTCTATTAGACATCCTAATGTGAATTTATTATTGAAGTCATCAAAATACGAATCCTAGACATATAAAAGTGTTTCAACAATAAATGTCTCCTGAAATTAATTCTAAAAAAAAAAATTGGACACGTTGTATTTATTACAAGATAGGATAGATATTAGGCTAGTTATTACAACACCCTGTTACGTTAGTGCCTAAGTCCTCCTGTATCTGGTCTTTATCCTTCAACTGGTCTTTATACTCACTTGGCTCGGTCCTTGGAGGTTGCTACTGCCGGATCAGTGGTTACTGCTAGATTAGATTACAACTGCTATAATATTGTTGGTAGTCACCGAGTGGTGTAGCGAACGAGGCTTGCACGTACGGTGTCTTGGGTTCGATCCCACCCAGAGTAAGAATTTTGGCTCTATACTTGGATCCCGGGGTCCACTCATGCCTCGTGAGGAAAATTGAGAAGCTATTATTACGGATAACAATGAGTGGCGACATTAAGATATAAGGATAATGGAAAATGATGAAATTTGGATTTTCGTAATGCTAAGCTACCCACTAAAGTTGTGACATAATAACAAAAATAAGACACATACATATTGCTATATTATAATATCAGATATTATCCTCAGATGAGTCTGGATTTAATTGAATTAAAACAAATTTATTGCCAAAAACGATAACCATTATAATACTTCATAAGTCATATTAAAAGTGATTTCACAAATGAATAAGAGTAGACATTTTAACCAATTGAATTCAAATTCTTCTACAAATCGTAAAATTCTTCAATCGTACTTCTTTTGAAGAAAAAAATCACATCAAAACTCTTTGTTTATCTCAAACTCTTGACGACTCCTTCACACAAAATGTTTTTTGGGGGGATATCATTTCCTAATTTCACATTATTTATTACCCGACAATTAAACTAATCATAAACCTCTAATTACTCCCGTACTTCCTTGTGAATCGCCGAGATGATGTATAGCATTTAATGCTTATCTAGCTAATTTAGCTCACGCATTGGACACAAGTTTATGTATGTAAGTTATATATATAGCTAATTTTGGTACTGATGTATACTGGCTGAACAATATTTGATCTGCTGGGAACTTTTCCCCAAGTTCTGTCATTCTAGATTTGACTTCCGAAATAAACGTTTTTCCTACTACTGTTCTTGTAAATAAAATGGTGTATTTACTATTTCATTTCTATACCTATTAAGTTGTATTAGAACAAACACATCAAATTGGCGACGAGGAGAAAAGAAGAAAGCACTACAATGAGCATTGCAGAGTTGAAAGTCAAACGAGGTACGGTGAAGGCTTTACTGACGAAAACCAAGCAGAAGATTACGGAAAAGTGCACACTGGAAGAGCTGAAAGTTTACGAAGACAATGTTGAGGAGTACAGAACGAGATACGAACGGATACAGGATGGGTTGGATTTGTTAGTCACAGGTGAAGACACAGAGTCTCAGGATGACTACCGATTCGACATACAGGAGATTATTACAGGTATTAAAGTTCTTATTTTACAATTCAGAAATATGATTATTGGTACTCATGCTACTAATTTGAGTAGCTCTAGCTCTGGCAGTAAAAATGTAACCGAGATGTGTACGACATCAAACTTGACTTTTGTGCCCTATCAAGAAGATGAATCTTTTAGTAATTTCATAAAGCGGTTGGAAACTTTCATGGTATTGAAGGGACACACAGACAGTAGGCTCAAAGTGTATACACTGTTACATGCACTGACGCCACGTATGCATGAAAATTTGTACAACATGTGTGCACCCGAGGATCCTGTTACAAAGGAATATGATGTATTGGTTTCTATGATGAAGGAATATATTGAGCCTAGTCCTAGTTTATGGGCACTGCAGAATAGATTTATCTGTCGTACACAAGAGCCAAATGAATCGGTAAATGAATATTCTACTGAATTGAAAAAGTTAGCAAAACATTGTAAGTTTAATTGTGAGAAGTGTAACAATTGTACAGCTAATGCATTTCTAGCTCTACAATTTATCCGTGGTCTACGTGATTCTGATATTCGGGTACAATTACTACAAGAGAAAAACACTGCTACTTTTCAAGATTTAATTCATAGAGCAATTACAATAGAATTCTCGAAATCAGAAAATCAAGTCATGAGTAATACAGTATCTAATTCTACTGAGTACAATGGACAGTACACAAAATTATATCAGGTGAAGCAAAATATTTTTTCTAATCGTGTGCAACATTCTCAAACATCTGAGTTGAATAATAAAAAAATTAACAATGGGTATTTCTCTAAATTAGCAGGAAAGTGCTATCGCTGTGGGCAAGAGAACCACAGAGCCAACGTCTGCAAGTTCCGGTCTGAATTCTGCCGGAGATGTAATAAGCTGGGACACATAGCGCGTGTCTGTCAGTCAGGAAAGGGCGGCGGCAACACTGGTGGCAGTGAGAGCGGCAGATTACAAGGCAGCCGCAGCGGCAGTAGAAAAGCTCACCAGGTAGATGAAGAGAATTCTACAGCGAGTGAAGACTACGAGGTAAACGTACTGCGCACCGTCAAGACCGACAAGTTCATGGTAAATATTGACATTGAAAACAGACATTTTAGTATGGAGGTTGATACGGGGGCAGCGTTGAGCTCAATATCTTACGCAGATTTCAAGGCTTTAAATATTCATAAAAAGATTTTTAAAACAAATGTTCAAATGAAAACATACACAGGAGAGACGATTCTACCAAAGGGAGTGAGCTTTGTGACATGTCGATATAAAACCCAGACATTTGTTGGTAAAATATTCATCATCAGTCAAGATGTAGACCCAATTTTTGGTAGAGATTGGATACGAGAGGTTAATCTAGACTGGGCTGAAATTAAATTGCTGAAAGCTGAAGAAAACTTACAACTTGAGGAAATTCTAAAAAAGTACGAAAAAGTGTTTACAGATAAAATAGGCGCAATACCAAATGAAAAAGGTGTACTAAAACTGAAACCTGAGGCCACGCCCATTTTCTTTAAACCTCGCCCTATACCTTATTCTAGGAGAGAGAAAATCGAGAAAGAACTAGACCGCCTGGAAAGAGATGGAATTTTGACAAAGATCGAGCACTCTGAGTGGGGAACCCCTATTGTACCCATTGACAAACCCAATGGTGATATCAGGATCTGTGCCGATTATAAGGTAACACTTAACAAATGTATCCAGGACGTGAACTATCCCATTCCTAGGATAGACGATATATTTTCTCAAATGAACGGGGGTAAGTTCTTCTGCACTTTAGATCTGAGCAAAGCCTACTTACATTACCAAATGAACGAAGAGAGTGCCATTCTTCAGAGTTTAAGTACGCACAAGGGTGTATACAGGGTAAACCGACTTATGTTCGGAGTGAAAGTAGCCCCAGGACTATGGCAACAATATATGGACAAATTATTACAGGGTCTATCCGGTGTACAATGTTTTTTCGATGACATCATCATACAGGGTGCATCATACAATGAACTTCTAATTAGATTGAATACTGTGTTAGACTTAATACAATCCCAGAATTTAACTCTAAACAGGGACAAATGTAAATTTTTCCAAAAAAGTATTCATTACCTGGGACATAAAATTGATGAACATGGCTTGCACAAAATGGAAGACAAAGTTTTAGCCATTAAAAACGCAAAGCGCCCAGAAAATGTTTCTGAACTCCGAACATTTTTAGGAATGGCAAACTATTATAATAAATTTATTTCAAACTTAGCAACCATACTGAATCCATTAAATCAGTTGCTTCGCAAAGGCAGGAAGTTCACGTGGACAACCGGGTGTCAGAAAAGTTTTGAAATGGTAAAAGAAGAAATATGTAATGAAAATGTGTTGGTTCACTATAACCCGGATCTTACAATTACTTTAGCCACTGATGCCAGCCCTGTCGGTCTAGGCGCTTGCCTATCGCATAGGTACCCAGATGGTTCTGAGAGGCCGATTGCCTTTGCGTCCAGATCTCTTACTGCCTGCGAGAGAAACTACAGTCAGATAGACAGAGAAGCGACGGCGATTTACTGGGGCATCAAACGATTCTTTCAATATGTGTACGGTAGGAAATTTATTCTTATTACAGATAATAAACCGTTGACCACAATATTCAATCCTTTGAAGACGTTACCTGCACTGTCGGCTACCAGAATGTTACACTATGCGCTGTTCTTATCAGGATTCGATTACACCATTGAGTATAAAAGAACCAGTGAGCACTGTAATGCAGATTTTCTTTCCCGTTTTCCTACTGAAAATACCGATCCTAATATTACAGATCAGACCTACAAGTTCCAAGCTAATCAAATAAAAACATTGAATAGCATTTCATATCAAACCATTCAACAGGAAACACAACTAGATCCTGATTTGAAAATGATTTTGGATGCACTGGAGACAGGCAAATGTTTGAAGTCGCTGGGCTACGAAAATACCGAAATTACATTGCAGGACGGATGTTTATTAAAAGGTACCCGTGTGATGATACCAGGTCCCTTGCGAACTAGTGTATTACAAGAGCTTCACACTGGACACTTGGGTATGGTAAGAATGAAAGCGCTGGCAAGGTGTTATTGCTATTGGAAAAATATAGATAGAGATATAGAAGAATCCGTGAGGAAATGTAAATATTGCTGTGAAAAACAAAATAACCCGCCCAAAGTTCAGTGTCACCCTTGGGAGCCCGCAAAGGAGCCATGGCAGCGAGTTCACATCGATTTTGCTGGTCCAGTTAATGGGTTGTTCTATTTCATAGTAGTTGACTCCTTTAGCAAATGGGTTGAAGTAATTCCTACGAAGTCAACCACTACGGACTTTTGCATCAGGGAGCTGCGACGGCTTTTTACAAATTTTGGTATCTGTCCGGTACTAGTGTCGGATAATGGACCTCAATTTACTTCCTATTTGTTTAAAAACTTTCTAGAGAGCAATGGTGTGGTTCATAAGTTTTCGGCTGTGTTTCATCCTTCATCCAATGGGCAAGCTGAGAGGTCGGTGCAGACTGTGAAAAATTATCTTCATTGTATGTCTGATGAGCCGGGAGATGTCCACCTAAAATTAGCCAGACTTCTTATGCAGTTAAGAAAAATTCCAAACGCAGAGGGGATGAGTCCCTACGTGCTCATGCTTGGAAGAGATGTGAGGACAAGACTGGATGTTATCATGAAGCCAAGAGTATCTCTTGTTCCTGAGAGTAGAACTTACACTGTCTCGAGAAGTTTTCAAGTTAACGATCGAGTTCAAGTCAGGAACTACACTAGAGATTCCAAGTGGAAATTTGGTAGTGTTCAAAGAAAGGAGGGATCTCTCCACTACTGGGTGTTGCTGGATGATGGGAGGGTCTGGCGGCGACATGTGGACCAGATGCGGTCCACACATTATAGGGGGGAAGACTGATGTATACTGGCTGAACAATATTTGATCTGCTGGGAACTTTTCCCAAGTTCTGTCATTCTAGATTTGACTTCCGAAATAAACGTTTTTTCCTACTACTGTTCTTGTAAATAAAATGGTGTATTTACTATTTCATTTCTATACCTATTAAGTTGTATTAGAACAAACACATCAGGTACATACCTCTAAAACCGATTTACACGTTCATGAGATATAGTCCACGGTATGCCATGTGCCAAGGTTTCATAGCTAGGAAGACTACTTGAATTAGAAGGTAATTACGGACCCCTACCCCTACCCCTCCCATTTCCTCATTATTACATGTTACTTACCTATTTGGTTTTTCATGACATTGGCATTACATGTTTTATTCGAAAAAATCTTGTAAGAATTCTGCCTGCAGATTCTCTTTGATAGCCGTCATACATTTAGCGTAATGGGACTCCCTGTTTCGAACCGACAGACTAAATAAAGCACTACTATACTATTACTTCCAATGTCTATAAATGTTGGACGGAGAACACAAAAGTATTTTCGTTTTTGCAACAGCAAAAAAAAAAAATACTCCCATTTTTTTTACATTGGACTTGTCTTATTTTATCAGAGAAATAATTGTATTGTCATTTAATTCATTTTACTATCATGGTAGTATCGAACAACGCCAAGAAAAACTAAACGATTTCTTCATTGTAGCGTGTTTAGTTTGAATGGTATCATCACCCCTAGCCCCTGAGCAGACCACAATCTCCATATATCATCACTTCACTGTCTTATTTAGCTATCATGGTATCATAACATCTCTCTTATAGATCAGTATCTAAGTTTGTTATCTGCAATGCTCTTGCTCGTTTATCAGAAGGACTTGCGCCTACTGGATTGCTGACAGATAAATATACGTATATACTTATGAGTTATATCTCAGAAACACAGTAAGCACTATATCATTCTTAGAAAATTGTCTTATAAAGAAAATAAATTAATAAACTTATTACAAAAAAAGTAGTTGTTTCAAAAGTTATCATATTTGTGTAAATCACAATCGTAATTTTCGACCCCACCTTGTTAAAGTTTTGCTCGAATTGGAACTCGAACCAGTGACCTCCAGGTTACAAGTCCGCCGCTACATCGATTCAGCTACCGAGGTTAGCTATATTTTAGGTAGTTAACTAACGATGTAGGTTCAGGGCTTTTAAACATCCAACTTCTTCTTTTTCTACGTCTTTTCCTACTCAACTGGGGTCGACATTTCCTGACAGCCTTTTCCATGTCTCTCTATTTTGTGCCTGACTCACGTTTAATTTTCTCTCTCTTAAGTCCACTTTATCCCAGAATCTCATTTTAGGTCTTCTATTTCTCTTTCCTCTAACTTCCATGTCTCTCACTCTCTTTCCAACATAATCTTCATTTCTTCTTTCCACATGGCCAAAGCATTGAAGTTTCCTCTCCTGTACTTTCTTACCAATCTCTGTCACTTTCACTGTCCCACGTTGTTTTGTATTTCTGATCCTATCCATCCTGGTGACACCACACATTTTAACATCCAACGTGTCGCTTAAGACAAATAGGTTTAGTGGTTACTCAAAATCCAAATAATTAGTTCATTAGCCATTTCTCTTGATTGTGATAATCGCTATCATTTGGGTCAGTACTATTTTAGTAACTTTTTTGCATACAGATATTAATTTATGAGTCCCCTTTTTCTTATCACGTTATACATTATTTCCGCTATTTCTTCTAGTTATTTATCTAAAAGAGCCAACCTGAGGTTGGTTGGTTTTGGATTTGAACATTTTACGGCTGGATACCCTTCCTCTGTTAGGGCGCCAATGATTTCTTTTACCGTCTTTTGGTCTGATAAAGCTGGTACCGTATACATAATATTATGTACTTCAATATACTTTGTTACTATAACAGACAATAAATATATGAAAAATGAAATTGTACCTAATCAATCAGGCATTGCTGACTTGCCTGTATGAACATGGTTCTGCCAACACTTGGTAAATTAACATATTTGTAATGGACAGCGATACCGTGAACTCAATGTATTGCTGTATTCGCTCACTAGTGTCAAATGTGTCAATAATCTAGATAATAGACCTGTGTTATAGCAACAAATTAAAGAACACTATATTAGAAATACAAAATAACATGCATTGCTAGTCGAAGGGGTAAGAGCGCTAGTCTGGTGATCCCGGTAGAGAAGGGATCCGTATAGATTTGAATCGTCAAATGTGTCAATAATTCAGATAATAGACCTGTGTTATAGAAACAAATCAAAGTACACTATAGAAATACAAAACAAATGGGGTTCGGTGGAAGAGAAAGCCACAGGCTTTAACCTTGCCCCTTGGTTCACTAGGTACATATTCTATTGTGTTCTTTTTTTTTTCATGTCCTATTTTGTTGAATGTATCACGTAGTTGACCAATAAAGTGTTAAATAATAATTAATAAAATAACATGCATTGGTAGTCTAAGGGATGAGAGCGCTAGTCTGGTGACCCCGGTAGCGTAGGGATCCGTAGGTTCGAATCCGACCCATTGGATGATTTTTTTAATTTCTTTTCTGCAGGTGATTGATTCCAGGGCACCACGAGCCTAGTGCCCTCTACTCTACATTTCCACCCTTTTTTAGATTTTCAAATTACTCAGAAATCCATATGGCCACTCCATGGGTTGGACTAAACAGTCTTTTTTTGCCATCTGCTATCAGTTCAAAAAAAAAAAAAAAAAATTAATTTTATTTAATGTGCATCAATTAATAAATTGTTAACACATTACAAGGGAGTTATTTTAAACTACTGTATTTTGTGTCAAGAGGTAAAAAAATTGTGTGAAAAAAAAATAATAAAAAAATCACCTTCTCCGTTCTATCCATGTGACCGGCTGATTTATTGTACTTAATACATGTTTAACAAATGTATAATTATATAAATTCGCCTGAAGGCACACGTATACATTTCTCATTTCTGCTGACGTTTGCCATAAGGTAAACCTACCGGCTACTAGGTCCTGGTTGCGGAATTTCTTTTTACACATTCCGCTAATATTCTTGTGGCTACAGGGTTCAGCAGTTGACAATACAAGTTTTTGGAACGTACTCCTAAAGTTTCGAAACTTTGTCGTCGCACTAAAAGCACTCTTACTATCAAGGAATAGAGAAATATGAATCACTACTCTAAATGCATGCCGGAACGAATTTCTACCAATGCTTTCAAACAGTTAAAAAGTTACCATATTTGTGTTAATCACAAAAAAGTTATCATATTTGTGTTAATGATATCACAACTACTCAAACTCGCTTTACTAAAATCTACGTTGAAACCGGGACTTGAACCACCGACCTCCGGGTTGAAAGTCTGCCGCCTTATCAATCAAACTACTGAGGTCGGTCAATGCTTTTATACTAAGATTTCAGGCTCTTAGGGCCGAAGTAATTAGGATTACCACAAAAATAAGCCAGACCGACCCTTAAGTCGGAATGGAGTTCACTAAAAGAAGTAAAACTAATATGGAATATTTAAAATAAAAATAATCATAAAACCATTTCCTGGTGGTTCAAAACAACCAAAGTACAAAAGATTAACCTACCAATCGGACAGTGTTTGCTATATCGGTTTCATAACAATCGGACTTTTTCGTACCCCGTATAAATACCAGGCCATTATTCTGTCTTAGCTGTGAGACATTATTATCCACACAAAATATGTAGATATAATTATCAGTAGAGACAGATATAATCACGGGCAAGTTTATTATACTAGGTTTATTGGGAATCCTAAGTGTACGTACTTTCTCCTTAAACACCCAGCGCTTACTATTAGGCACGGTGTGAATTGTGTGATATAAAAAACATACCGTGCCGGAAAGTGGGTGGCTCAAAGCTTAAGGGACTGAAGATATCTACCATGCCGTTGAGTGGGTGGTTTCATCATGAGCCACCCTGTGATCGGCACGGTAAATTGCTACGGTACTTACTATCTTAAGCCACCCACAATTCAGCACAATAGATACTTGCACTATGTCTATTTGATTTTGAACCCCCCTGTGACCGGCACGGTAATAGGTACGCGATACTTACTATCTTAAGCCACCCACATGACGGCGCAATAGATATCATACGAATATCTTTTAAAAAAGGGCCAAATTCATGCTAAAAGGTCTTAAAAAAGCCAAGTTTTTGCAAATCTGTCCCAAAAATTGGCGACTAGATAATAAATGAGAATTTTTTTACTTCACTTCAAATGGGGCAGAACGGTCGAAAAAAACCATCGCTGTGACAAAGTGCCGGTATCAAGCTGGGTACATACATTAATTATGCTTTGTCACATATCTTCACTTGCGTGGGACCACGATCGCATGGTGCAGATTTGCAAATCCCGCATCATCTGTTGCAAATCTTGACGCAAATATGATTTCGCACACCCTCGTGAGTAATGTCTTCCTCATTTTACCTCACTTCCTCACTCGCGACAGCAACATTGTTCATTGAATTTAACTGTGTTCAAGAAGAAATCGATCGTATTATTTGTAGTCAAGTGGTTAAATCGCTAGTTTGTTAATCCTAGGTACTGAAATTTAGTTGACTTAAATTTCGATTTTTCACGCTATGGTAGTACTTTTTTGTTGATGTTCAACGTCTCTTTAACACCAAAGATCTACACTCAGAGGGTAAAACCTCTGTCTCAATGTGATCTTATTATAATAATACTCTTTAGTGGAAGTAACCACCAGGCGAAGTTAATGCTCATGCTTCAGAGTCTTCTTATTATGAGGTCACATACTCAAATTATTAATGAGAAAAAATTCATGCATTGGGTGGTATTTGAACCAACGGATCCCTACGCTACCTGGATTACCAGACGAGCGCCTTAACCTCTTGACAAACAATGTTTGTTGGGTTTATTGGGACACAAATTGGGAATCACAGATGAAAATTTTAGGAACCTCCGGATTGCTAATGAGGATCAACACTAGTTTATGCTGCATTGACTACTAATAT
Organism: Bactericera cockerelli; assembly: GCA_024516035.1. Classification (NCBI taxonomy): domain Eukaryota; kingdom Metazoa; phylum Arthropoda; class Insecta; order Hemiptera; family Triozidae; genus Bactericera; species Bactericera cockerelli. The sequence goes on from CM044964.1 coordinate 9,820,408, forward strand.
AATGTTGATAAAACCACTTCACTACCAATGCTCGGTGATATTATTAACAGTTGAATGGACGTTAACCACCAAAACATAAAGCAAGTAATGTGCTAGCTCCCAATGAGTAGGCCTAATACATGTCATGGCATAATGCTTGTTAGCATTAGATATGAACAATCAAGCCACCTATTTCAGGTTCCTACTTGGGGTGCCTACTCCCTAATGAGGCAATTATCAGTCATTTACTCGACCTGTGCGAATAATCAACGGTACCTACCTAACTCTTAAGGCACTCTCTCCTGTGTTAGTAAATTTTGACCTAAAACAGGCGATTTCTGGCCTCTTCTGACCACATGGAAGCGATTTCTGGCTCATTGTGGCACAAAACAAGCGATTTAGGGACGAATTATAATGCACGATTAAATTTAAGATGAGCTAAACTGTCCCTCAAGTCGGGCTATAAGCGCTGTGATTGGTCGAAACTTTGACTTGAGGGAAGGTCTTTGACTAAGCTCAAATTAAAACCTGATTTATAATTCGGCCCCTTTATTGCTTTTTTAAGACATTTTTTGTCAATTATGAGTAATTTGGTCCAAAGAGCAACCTAAGTTCCAAAGAGTCCAAAGAGACGTTACGTTCTTACGTGAATGTTTTCAGAAGGATATTGTGAATATAATGCTGTGAATATCTTGAGTGTGACGACTGAAAGCTCTAAACTGAGTTATTTGCAAATCTAGAATGGTTAATATTAAAGTGAACAATGCCAAAAAGTAAGTAGAAAAACATTTAGATAATTTGTTTACTGTTTATACATAATATATACAATATTGAATATTGTATTTTATATTATGCAGAAGTACGTCTGGCTGGGGGACTATAAACAGGGAGTAGACCAGCAATCTGGCTGGGGGACTACAAACAGGGAGTAGACCAGTATTGGCTTGGTTCTGGGGGCCCTTGTCAATTATTAGCTTCCTTGTAAAGACAGTGGTAGAAGTGCTGAGTCACTCCTCCACTGTCTGGCTACCATCGTTCAAGATGACACCAGTGCCTCGAGAACAGTGAACAGTGCCTCGTTCGTCAAACACTCTCTACTCTCAAAATCCCCGAATCTCCGTTTCAATTGTCACACAACGCACTCTGATTGGTTATTGTGTTAAAATTAACCAATCAGAGTGCACTGTGTGACGGTTGAAAGGGAGATTTTGGGATTATGAGAGTGGAGATTGCTTTCTGAAACGAGGGCATGGTGTATCTTAACCCTCCAAGGTCTAGGGTGACGATATGGCTACAGCATTTTTGGATCGAGTGTGTAAGGAAACATGTTGTGACTTGTGTTGTGACAAAATTCAACAATTTGAATTAGAATTATAGTGTACTTCTCTATCTTTCATAGGAACTTAATGTTAGTTAAATCAGATTAATTTTCCAGCCCCAGTCGTGTTCTGAACTTTAGATGAAAAGCACTCAGAGTCAAAAATTAATAATTCAGGCCTTCGAGGGTTAAGTGCCATCGACGCTTCTGAAATCTGAATCTTTATTCAGTATTCAGGTTCCCAATATCTCCTCTTTACAGCGTATTTAATTATTTATCTCTTCAATTGACGTCTTGAATATATCAATCGTAATTGCTCTCATATCTCGGGAACCAGTTCTAATTAAATAATAGGTTTTCTTAAATTTCCTAGCCAGATATGAGGCCGACCTTGAAGTCTCCAGACTCTACACATGTTTAACATACAGGCGTAATAAACATCTTTGCAAAGCGGTTATATAATTAAATAATTTATTAAAAATAATAATTCATATGGATTTTTTTGTACAGGGTGTATTTTAAAAGCACAGGCTAATAATAATTTATATGGACTTTTCTGGGTTTTAGGGCTAATCTGGGATTAGGGAATAATTTATATGGACAGTCTGGCTGGGGGACTATAAACAGGGAGTAGACCAGCATTGGCTTGGTTCCGTGAGCCCTTGTCAATTATTAGCCTCCTTGTAAAGTAAAGACAGTGGTGTAAGTGCTGAGTCATTCCTCCACTGTTGGCTACCATCGTTCACGATGACGCCACCCTATGATGATATGATGATGGTTTTTTTATACAGTGTGTATTAGAAAAACACAGGCCAACTCCAACAGCTTGTAGTCTAGGTACAAAAAACTCCCCCATGTCCACCCGTCATTTTGCATTGGTTTACGAGATATTGCAGGATTCAAGAACTTTTTTTATTTTATTTAATTTAATAATTTATTTGAACTATGTAGATGTCACTAACATCTTGAGTTCTAGACTTGGTCCTTAAAAGCTTGGATTTTTTTGCTGAAAACTCTCAGTTAAAGTTTTCCTGATAATTATGAAGACCCCTTCAAACCCTTGAGCTACATTGACGTCAGTAAATCAATGACCTCTCTGTTGAGGAGACTTTAAAAATAACCATACTTTAAATCTAACTTTAACTAAAATATACAAAGATAGAATTTGAGAATAATAGAAAATTTAAGTACCTATTACCTATTAATAGGATTTTTTAGATGATGAAAAGATAAGTTTTGGTTTGTATTATCCAAAACTCTAGAATTTAAAAATTGGCTGATACTTTTATGTTACACCTTGTACCTATATTATAGAGACCCGACGATAGCTTTTATCTACCTATATTGCATAGTGTGTAATTAACTGGCTTATGCGTCCAAGTAGATATCATACACATTTTATCACTAGAATTATGTAGCTTAGCTGATTAAAAATTAAAATATCTTCATTAGTTTACAAAGTTGAAATCCTTGATAGATTACCACTTTTGCGTGCTATCTATATTATATGTAGGTACTTATGTAGACCTTCACGTGATAAAAGCATGGCCAAAATCTGGCCATGCCTCCAAACGAAGTTGGAAATTTTTCTTCACTTCACCTTTTCTTCCATCCTACTACTTTTCTAGTCACATCTGTACCAACATCTGAAGAGAATATTATCTTTCAAGGCAAGGAAGGCTTGTCTTGAACTATGTATTTACTACTATGTTAAAGAGTCGTTAAAAAGTCAAGGCTTTCCAGTGAAATTATTTAAAGCCATGCTTGAGACACTCTTAAGACACATTCTGATCATAAATATTTAAAAGGCTCTTTAACCAAAAGTAACAATCAGATTTTTTTAATGTGTGTTTTGCTTTATTAGTGACCTATGACTCAACTATTTTTTTAAAATATCTCTTATAGTTTATTAAGTACTTACAACAAAACTATGGCTATTTTGCTTCAGTAGAAACTAATGACTCAACTATTCAAGACATCTCTAGTTTACAAAGTCCTCGGACAACACAATATTGCAAGCACTTTCCTTTACTTTACCTATGACACAACTATACAGATAGTTCTTAGTTTACCAAAGTCCAATACTCAACTGCATATTTGGCAAAGGAGTGATTTAATAACTAATAATTATATCAACGAATTTACACAAAACCAAATGTCTATTGACGGATTTTTATCAAGATTAAATCAGTCCGTTAGTGACAATGAATCCATAATTAGTAATAAAAAAAGTCAAGGACATTTTGCTTTTCTATAAAAATACTAGCGGGCTGTCGCCCGCTTTGCGGGCCGAGGCGTGGCCGTGAAAGCAAAAAGTCCTTTTTCGGCAAGGGCAGGTGTTGTAGTGGGAATTTCGAAAAATCCCGTCTTATTGCACATCTAGACTATAAGACAAAGCTACCTACCAAATTTCAGCTTCCTAGGACCAGTTCGGAGAAACAGTGATGATCAGTCAGTCAGTGACTTTGACATTTATATATTTTTTTTTTTTTTTTTTTTTTTTTTTTCCAGGTCCAACAAAATATCAAACGATATTTTTTTTTTTAATAATAGTTTATTTATTTATTTTCTTTATAAAGAACATTTATACAAAGGTACTTCTCCTAAGCTTTGAAGAGCTTCTAAGAAAGATATAATTATATAAATATGTATATGACCATTCTGGAAACCTTTAAATTTTATGGGATACTTTAGACCTAAACCTTATAGTGTACCTAACAAAAACTCTTAAAGTATCTATCATAGAAATTAGCTGTAGTCTATTAAAATGGAGAAAAAAATTCAATACAAGTGACGCTTTCGTTTTGTGTAGTTTAGTAACCTATGGTACTATGACTCAACCACTCAAGATAGCTATCCAGACCCCAGAGATACATAAGATCTTAAGTGCCAAGTTCCGCTGCACTAATGCAGTAATTCACTTCTATAATTCTCTCTTGCTCCACTTAAACTCTTTCTGTTAAATAGTCGAATCCGCCCGTATCCTAAACGCACACGCATCAGACGTATACCCAATTACACATTTAATATCCTTCACATCTCAGAGAATGGGAGATGTGCACATCTCAGAGAATGGGAAATGTGAACATATCAGAGAATGGGAGATGTGAACATCTCAGAGAATGGGATACCTGTGCAACCAACGCAAACTTCAATTATCTACATTGAAGTTTCAACTATCTTCCACCCAACGCAACAAGGGTTGGGTGGAAGAGATTGCCACAGGCAATAACCCCACCCTTTAGGTAGGACATTAACTTCATTCTCTTTTTTTCCCTGTATCTTTGCTTAGACAATCTTATTGTTTTTCTTTATAATTTCATTCTATTTTACTCTATGTATATATTTTTGTTCTACCTAATAAAGCTTACTATAATAATAATAATAATAAACTTGGCTCTCCTCTAACCTTCTTGTTCTCTGCCCCACAGGGACGGATCTCCAGGGAACGGTCAACCGATGGCTGACCCGTCCGCGCCAGATGTGGTGGCCACCAACGACCCGAAAAACGGGATCGTCAACCCCGCCTTCACCCCGCCCTCCCTGCTGTCCCAGCAGAGCACCGTGTGGAGTCGAAAGCAGCAGGCTGTGTGTGTCCGACATGCCTTCAAGCACTACGGATCCAAGAGCAATCCGAACCATGTGCTGAGCAACTTGAATATGACGGTCGCGAAAGGCACAATGTAAGTATCTTTTTTTTTTTTTTTGCTTTTTTTTATGAGAATGTTTATGAGATTTTTAAGAGAATAAAAATAAACAAGAATGAATGAAATTTTATGAAACAATTTTCACCACTAAAGTGGTAGGTTTTATTTTACAGAGTAAAAATTACAATACCTAGTTTTGAGTACAGATGAATTTACAAATTGATGGTTCCAAATTTCACCACCAAAGTGGTAGGTTTTATTTTACAGAATAAAAATTACTATAATTTTGAGTACAGATGAATTTACAAATTGATGGTACAATTAAAGTTTAAATGAAGAGTTATGTAGGTGTACATTTGTACATGTTATACAATACCTAACCAAAGTATCTTTTTTTGAACTAATGCTGCCCAGCCAATATTATAGCAGCCCACTTAGAACCAAATCATAAAACAGGATTATGTTATTCTTTGTGGACACTATCCCTTAACTCGGGCTTTAGTGCGCTGTGATTGGTTGAAAGCTCCGACTTGAGGGCGTGTCAGGCTTAGCTTAACTTATATCCTGTTTCATAATGTGGTCCTTAGTGTTCTATGGTTGGGCAACTTTGATCTAGAGTCTGGAAGTTTTAACGTTTAAAGTTTAGACCCTAAGAGCGAAATTAATAGACAAAATTGAGATCACAAGTTTAAGTCAGAACTTTGATTTCCCAATTTAAAAACAATACGCACAATCTAGCAAAAATGTCTATTAAATCAAGAAGGACGAGCGTGACACATATGTAAAAGCGTGTGACATATGTTTCACACTCGTCTTTCATGGGTTAATTACTCTCTTAATCGGTAGGCCGTGTATGTAATACACCCCTTTGAGCATTTGTAACCATGTAATGTTGTTTACTACTTAAAAACTCTTTGCTACAGTTATTTCAAACATTCAGGAATTTGGTATTGCTATCTCAATAATTGGAAAAAAAGAGGTACTCTAACTCTAACCACCAACTTCCAGTTTACGAATCGGCCTGTTTATAGATCTATCTTCTGAGGTCGTAGGGTTAGAAAACCGTTACGCCAGCCTCCGTGGCGTAACTGTTGTGACAGTCGCAGTGACAAAGAGCTTTCGTAGCCGACAGCCCTACTTATACCAACGGTTGTGACTACTGCCCGTAGTGCAGAGATCCTTAGTTCGATTCCCGGTTGGAGCAGACTTTTCGCACAGAAAATTCTGTTCCCTCCGAACATGTGGGTCTGGCAATGGCGGCCCTACCCAGGCTGGGTGAGGTTCATGTGAGTAGCTGGTACGATTCCCAGCGAATGGAGGGGTTAAAACCAAATAGAATAAATGGACATGAAAGGAGCCTAGAAATTGAATCTAGGCGTCCATAATATAATCCTCTCACCACCGTGATTTAGGTAAAAATACTTACCTCACGGACACGGAATTATTATTACAGGGTTAGAAAATAAATTTTATGATTCCATAATGTATAACAACAGTTTAGCATGACCCGCATTTCTAGATGACCAAAGATTTCTCTTAAATTTTCTTAGCCACCTGCTGGTCTATTCCTTGTCTCCAAGACCTCTAATTCTTCAGGACACTCGTTTCTATTCATACGCAAGGTTTTCTACCTCTATCATATCCCGCTGATAACAATCTTCCTTGCATTCCTCCAATCTGCTCGATACTGTCCTCTGTCGTCATGATAGAAATCTGCTATCAACAATAACGCCATTCATATCAACAACTCTCGAGTACTATCAACACCATCAGCTGGTATCTCTCTTTAGAGTCTCTAGCGTAAGATTCTTGACTGTTCATAGGACTCTACCAAGTCTACCAGTGTCGTTTTGCAGAAACTTGTAGTGGAGTACTTATCCTAACTGCCAGACTAACTGGCAGAGGAATAAAATTGTTTAGCAGTAACAAGCCTTTTACGCTGAAAGGATTGAAACAAAAAGGATCAGCATGAAACAACACTAGTTCCCTGGAGTTTTAACACCATACTGCCAGACTTTACTTTAAAAAAAAAAATACTTAATGAAATTACGTATACGTGTCTATTAGTACATACTCAAATTCAAATGAATAATTTCAAAGGAAGCCACATGGAACATTCGTTCAATTGGGTTGACAAGAATTCTGTTTGGAAACCCTAAAACTTTCAAAGTATCTATAATTATTTATAGTTTGTTGAGAGTATATTTTTTCATAATGTCAATTGTTGTTGAATCAATGAGAATTTTCTTGTCTGCATAAGCTTATAAAACTAGCTTCCTTTTTTAACTGAAATCACAAACTATAGGCATACTGGGATGATTGGGACTTCCTGTCTTGCGCTCACGGTCAATTGTTGGACTCAAAAGACGCTTTACAACTTGTTTTTATGACAAATTCAGAGTTTTGTTCATCTGAAGTCTTTTGAAAAGTGTCTGCTTTGTTTATTTTTTTTCTTCTTCTTCTTCTTCTTTCACTTTGCCTTTTCCCAAACCTACTTGGGGTCGGCAAGAGAAGAGCTTTGTTTATTACTTATTCCAAACTTAAAGAAGCACTAATTAAACTTCAACATTCCGCCATTCATCATCCAGGAGTCAGGTGACAGTCTGCTAAGGACACAGCACTTATCTCGGTTTCAATGTCTTCGCCGCTGAATTGTCAGGGTCCGCAGGAGGTGTTGCACTATCCGTACCGTTTCAGCCAGAACCATTCACCATAAACCTACTCACACCACAATACCTACTTATCATACATACTCAACGTAGCGTCAAGTGTGACCAATCTGCTTGGATCTAGGTTAGATCTAGACTGTCTTTGTTACTGTTGTAAGAAAATTCGGAGGGATGAGGTGGATCATAGTAAGAAAATTCTGAATTCTAATAAGAGAATTTTTTTTGTAGATATCTCTTTTTTAAATTTGGTTTTAACGTCCCTTTCAACTGTATGGTCATATGAGGTCGGGAGTTTTGCCTTCAATTCGCTGAAAACTCACAAACCAGCTACTCAAATTAGCCTCACCCAGCCTGAGATATTTCTTTATCTGCCTGTGTTTGGGCGATTTTTTTTGAGATGCACATCTTGCACCATGACAAGGTCTTCTGAAATCATTTCAAACAATCCAGATGAAGATGATGATGATTTGAATATTTCTTTGTAAAATGTGGTCAAATTCGCTTGATGAGCTAGCTCTTGTACAAATGTACATATTTCATAAAGCAGGTAACCAGTAAAAGGTTCAATGTTTTGAACAATTATTCGGCTATTATTCATTTCAGAGGATCCAATTTAGGAAAGTATTCTCCAAACTACTAAACAGATTTCGATAAGAATAGAAAAATAATAAAGAAAAGATCAAATGGCAGTATTTAAAAAAAATAGCAGAAAAACTAATCTCAGAACTTCTCATTTCTGTGTTTAGTTCTCCTGATGAAAAACTATCGCGCTTGGCTGATCTCTCTCCCCACTGATAATTGTCGATGGGGAAAACTGTCTACGATTAACGTTAAGACACTGGCGAAAGAATTTTCCCTGCGTATCAAGAAACGACCTTGGTGAAAGGGAAATGTCTGAAGTGTCAACTGATGGAAACTGGCGCGAACCTTGGATCAAAGCAAGACCTTCTTGTAGTTAGTTCCTAAAATCATCGAGAGAGATTCGTTGTTTGTCAATTTGATCAAAATTTTCAAGGAAACGTAGTAATTGGAACTGATTTTTCGTATTTCCTAATTGCTGTGTTTTATTTTCTGCTATCCATGGATGATAAATTATGATGTGTAACAGTAACAGGTTTTGCATAGCTCTGGAAGGAACACCATGGTGTGAGTGTAGTACATGTAAGTACATAATTATAAAATGTAATATCTGTATCTCTTAGGTACCCATTTGAAGTAGAACAGAAAATGGAAGATAAAACTGGTGAATTACTAAAATTCAAATTTTTGGGGTTAAGATTCTTTTTTAGCTCTATTGTGAAACTCATGTATTATTTTATTTACTATATACATACATAACTGACAAACATTTTTTAAAAATATAGGAAGTAGTGATGTCTGTACTTTGTAAATTAATACACGTAGTACCACAAGCACGTAAGCATCTGACATTATGGTTTCTATGATCTCCTCGAAAAAAACCAAGCATACATAATACTCTTCTCGAAAACACAGCTATGATCTTTTTGAAAATAAGACATTATGTTATGCGACTTTAAGACATATTTTATTGATCTTTAGATCTATTTCATTCATCAAAACCAGAGCTGCCACATAAACCAGAACCCGAGAAGATCAGACCATACGAAATCAAAGTGGAACTAAGACAGAGCATTAGGTTAAAAGGGAAAGTTGGTGCGTTCGGTCTAAAGTTGGTCTACTGCTTGGTCAGTCAATCTCGCTAAGGCTGGGGGAGGGGGGGGGGAGACCTTGACCCCTAATCGAGTTGCTGGTAGAGTTGGTTTTGATGCCAGGTGGTCACGTGTTTGATCAAGTCTTCGCGATCGATAGTCACAGGTTTGATGAAATTTGGTACCTGGACATACACAACATCACTCGTAGATGAAATATTACAGAAAGGGAGTTATAATTAATTAATTCTTCTTTCACTTGACCCTTTCCCAAAACCTACTAGTATAATTCATTATTATCATTTATTATTGGTCGTTGAGTAATAGACTAGGTAGGAACATCAATGATCATGAAACAGAATCGTCTGATTAATGTTTGTTGTGACTTCACTTCAAAAAATCATCATCTATCATTAAATTTGATAACCATGCGCAAAAAATTTCAATAAACGAATTTCAATTACATTGGAACAAATCTAAAGATATCGGAAATAAATTTGACTGTTCTGAAATTCCAGTCTTCGTTCCGTCATTGTGAGTTATGAACATTAAAACAATTTCACCTTGATGATTATTATTAATCGTTCGAGCAGTCACGTTTCCGCATTCAGTTTTTTGTAGTCTTTTTGGAAACTTGGAATATCTGAAAGTTTGTAAACTTAATAACCAAGTTCATAGAAATGTCGAATTCGTCATATTTTGAACGTTTGATATTAATTCTATATCTTCACGTATTTAGTCGATTATCTTGTTTCACACACATGTTTCTTAGACAACCATGGAATTTTATGGCGATGAGCCAAGATTTAAACGTCAAGATTTGACGAAAATTATTCAGGATTTACACTGTAGCTTGGAGTTTGGAATAGGCATCTTACATTTCTTCTTTCATATAGGTATTGGGTTGACAATCTCTCATACTTATGATTGTATAGGTAGAATACATAAGCTATTTCCATTCGTGGCGTTCTGCCAAAAACAGAGAAGTCATGTTTTGTCAAAAACTAGTTATTTATGAAGTTGGAAGCTTGTCTCTGGAATTAGCGATTTAAGTTTCTATATTCAGGATCTTACGGAAGACTTGGGCATGGCGAGTTTTCTTTATTACATTTATTTAATGGTAATACATTTATTTCACGGTAATGAATAACAAGATTCTATGATACGTTACCTTTCAACTTTCCAGAAACTTTTTATTATTGCCAAGTTTTCATAAATATTGACCATCTAGATCTAGTGTAAGGCTTTAAATTAAATTGGTGGAATAGTATATAAAACGTTATGCTAAGTAAAAGAGAACTATTGTCCGGCAGTGTTCGCTGTTCCTTGGTGCTTTGAGGAAGTTGTGTACTATTGAGTACAATGATTTTATAGGTTTTTTATTCCTCAACATGAACTATACTGATCATTTGTCTTCTCATGAGCGTCTAAATTGCTTTTTATAATCTAAGTCACTGTAGAGCTTTATTTTATTAGTGCTTAAAACAGAGTTCTTAGAGCGTAATGTTTTTAACTACAAGCACAAACTTCCCTGGAGAATGTAGCAAAAATACAAGAAACTCAAAATAAAGTTCTTATTCCCATCTTGATTGGTCGAACTCAGTTATTTTTGTTGCTTTTTTTGTTTTTTTTTTTTTTCAGAAAATTCTAGCTCTCACTAGTTTTTCTAGAACCTAGAATATTTCTTTTTAAAACAGAAAGCTCTAGCTCGCCTATCTGTAGTTTTCTCTAGAATCTAGAATCTAAGTTTCTTTTACATAAGTTTTTCCCATATTCCTCGCATCGTACGTAATGTCCCCGACTTTGATTTCAACCTCGCATACCAGTTGTCTATCTTGATACATGCAGTCCTATAATGTTTTACGATTAGGTTTAGGTTTATGACTTGAGACAGAACCACTTTGTGACGCAACACTCCACCTGTAGCCATAGAGTGCCTTGAATGAAGGTGAATCACATGCCACTGAGCCGACTTGTTCCATACTGGGTGAATATCTGTTTTGTCCACACTCTTTCATATGTATGTATCGGTCTATCCATATACTTCTATACCTACATGACTCAAACCAAGCAATGCGTCACCACAGTGAATTTCATTGTTGGCTAGCACCTGCATCCGTTTTGGAGATGTACAAAATCTTTTTATCTTTCTTAACTACACATTGTAGTACGTTATAGGTACAATTTTTTAAAAAGATTTGGTGATCAATGAGTGTATTCAGCTTTTGTAAGAATATGTTCAGCCATGTTCCTGAATGTGGACCCAACTTTTGTCTTTTGAAACAAACAATACATCGTACACCTTGTCAGTCTCGGAAGTCTTCGGAATACTTGGGTGACCCAGGCGAAGATAGAGAAATCATCCCGTAAAAAAGTCAATTTTAGAGCTGATCAGTTCGGCTCAAATTATGTCGCATATAAACTACTACTGCTGATGAGAGTAAATAAGCTCGAAACAGCTGTCCAGGTATGTTCTGATATTCATGTACATCCATACAACTTCTCACTTTTCCGTTTATACTGATACTGATACTGACTTATGTCCAAATTATGACAGTAACTCCTTATGCTTGTTCAAGTATAAATTCTACAACTATTTCAACTCCTTGGCGACCCTGTAGTCTCTCGAATCAGGCTCTAGTGACTAGCAAGTTCTCGCCAAGTTGCCTCAGCCTGGTTTCAAAGCTACCAGTCAACCCGATTCCATGGTTCCTATTACTTTGAAGATCTTGAATGTTGAGATAACTTCCGGGTAGGGGGAATGGAGAATATGTTGGTCATCCCATTCAACGTGCTGGGTCCTACGTCCTATCCTGCGTGACCTCTGTATGATTTGCTTAGCTTAGATGTTTGTTCGATTCTTTGAATGGTTGTAAATTGAGTTTAATGTGAATGAGTAGATTCAGGACCTCCTAAGCAATGGAATTAATTATCAGAGCTGATGGTCTACATACTAAATCTACCAACCGACCTCAGTAGCTTGATCGATAAGGCCGCGGACTTGTAACCTGATGGTCGGTGGTTCAAGTCCCTATTTCAGCGTAGATTTAGTAAAGCGAGTATTACATATTATAAGCGAAACCTTGGTACAAGAAAACAATTTCCAGGACCAATGTACCTCTCTGTAAGTGAAAAAACCTCTTTATAAGAGAAACCTTGATAATAATAAGAGAATAAACCGACCTCAGTAGCTTGATCGATAAGGCGGCGGACTTGTAACCTGGAGGTCGGTGGTTCAAGTCCCGGTTTCAGCGTAGATTTAGTAAAACGAGTAAGAGTAGTTGTGACATCACGAAAGTGATTAACACAAATATAATAACTTAATAAGAGAATAAATTTTCGGTGCCTCGAATTCTCTTAACCCAGGTTCCACTGTATGATAAGAAATTAATCTTATTATTGTAAAAGGAAAAGGTCCAAGAAGTTTTTTCTAATTTTGGTACATTGGTTTTATTTTAAAGAAGATTTTTCGATAAGATATTGATGGTTTTTTTTTTCGTCAAGATTTCACCTTCGTACTTCGGCCTTGTAAGGAGGTTGTGTTTTTTTTTTTTTTTTATTAATTAAAGAAGTATTAAGACATTTTTCTTTTTAACTAACGTATATCTCTACACTGTTATCCGATTCACATAAGATATTGTGTGTCACTAAATAACAGCAATAAGTGACTTGAGAGAACTATCATTAGTGATTTGTCTCATTAAATAAGGACATGGCTTTGATAATAGGAGATTTGGCATATATGTTTCTCTTTTATTAGGAACTATTAGTTGCCTTGTAGCTGCAGATCTTAGTCTGAGGTTTTCTCTTTTTCATTTCATACAAACATCTTGAATTATACACCTCCAAATCCTTGGATTGTTGTGCATACAGGGTGTCCCGTATACAGATGCAAATATTTTGAGGGTTGGTTCAGCCCACCGTGGACTATCATATGAGCGAAACTTGCAGTGGGGCATTTTGCTTCGTTAAAGAGTTATGGCCAAATCCCTGTTTTTCCCACAGGTCTAGAGGTCACTTGGATCGATGCACGTTTTTAAAGAAATCATAGCCAGTGAGTAATTTTTGACTTCATGTATGGATAGTCATGCATATTTCCCTTCGAATTCAGTTGGTTGCATAAAAAAATATTGAAAGACCAGAGAGATATTTAATCATATAAGTTCAATATTTTTCTAAAATTCGATTTTTCCCTTTTTTCCCTTTCGTGATTTTAGAGTACTTCTACAATTGCAATTCTGCGTATCTCTCGGTAAAAAAATACCCTTTGCTATTTTGTTTCAATAAATACAAAGTTCTTTCAGACGCGTGAAGGAACGAATGAGATACGCCTTAAAAAACGGCACCAGAAGGAGAGAAACACATCTTTCAAATTTTGAATCTGGGCGCTATTGCATTTTGAAGAACAGTCGATGCCTGAAGCGGTCTGTGTGACCATTTTTGTGCCAACTGCATGTTATAAATGAAAATTTTCTGGGTACAAATAGTTCTATTAACCAAATATATCAATCAAATCTAATGGTTAAAATAATAATAATAATAATATCGCCTTATTTATACTGCCCGATAAGGACTATTAAAATCCCATTATTCCAGCAGTAAGCCCAAGACATATTATTATGTGGTAAAAATCCCAAATGGGAGGATAACTTGTCATGTCCCGGCTGGGTTTCGAACCCACGACCTCTGGAACCTGTGGATTCACAGAGTGCCGCCTTTACCACTGAGCTACCGGGACAGACATAAGAAGGCGATCAATTTGTTCGGTGGAAGAGAAAGCCACAAGCTTTAACCTCGCCCTTGGTTCGCTACATATTCTTTTGGGTTCTTTTCATTTCATGTCCTGTTTTGCAGAATGTACCTATCATGTTTGTAGTTTATCAATAAAGTATTAATAATAATAGTAACCTTAAGGTTGGATGTTCGAGTTTCACCCAAGGTTAATTTTCGGCAGTATTTGTTATGTTTTTGATATCATGATTGTGATAAACACAAAAATGATATTTTTACTTCTAAAAATAAAATGACAATTTTTGTTGTTAGCGCAGTCTTTCTCCATGTGTATTCTTTGTCCATAATATTACACCACTGGTTGCTGCTTTCGTTGCAGCCTCTCTCATTTTTCCTCATGATAACCCTGTGACCCCGTAACCCCATTCACATAAAAGTTCACACCGACCGACCACTGTGAATGATCAATTTCCCTCTGTTAAACATCCCAGAGCAGTGTATTTATACCTCAAATTACGCGCCCATTCTGTTAAAATTCAGCCAACTTTGAATTTTCCATCATGATTCAGAAGTGTTTTTTGAGCTTTGTGTGTACTGCGTTCCATGATCCTTAAAGTAATATAAATAAGCTTTCTTTTTTCTAAAACTAAACATAATAGGGTATTTTTTTAACTAGTGATACGCAGAATTGCAATTGTAGAAGTACTTTAAATTCAGGAAAGGGAGAAAAGGGAATAATCGAATTTTAGAAAAGTATTGAACTTATGATTAAATATCTCTCTGGTCTTTCAATATTTTTTTATGCAACCAACTGCATTCGAAGGGAAATATGCATGACTATCCATACATGAAATCAAAAATTACTTACTGGCTATCATTTCTTTTAAAACGTGCATCGATCCAAGTGACCTCTAGACCTGTGGGAAAAACAGGGATTTGGCCATAACTCTTTAACGAAACAAAATGCCCCACTGCAAGTTTTGCTCATATGATAGTCCACGGTAAGCTGAACCTACCCTCAAAATATTTGCATCTGTATACGGGACACCCTGTATAAGGTATAAGGGATAGTAACTTAGTTATCCTGTCAAATTCATGTTTGAGAATATGTTTGGATTGAGAATCTGGAGAATATGTTTGGAAACGATAATCTTTACTTCTATTGTCCAACAACAGATTCATACAGTAACACATCATGTTTGAAAATGATACTCCTTACTCTCCATTGTCCAACCACAGATTCATACAGTAACACATCATGTTTGAAAATGATACTCCTTACTTTCCATTGTCTTACAACAGATTCATACTGTAGAACAACGATTATGTATGTATGTATTATTTTATTTGTGGTGAAGCACAAAGCCTCTTCACAATTTTTGTGGGTAGCGCAGCATCACTAAGAGCCTCCTTCACATTTCGAATTATTCTATTACATTAATTTCTTTTTACTCTGGTAATGCCGCCACTGGTCGTTACTCATACAAGTAACTAATCATTTTTCCTCACGAGGTATGAGAGGACCCCCAACATCCAAGTACAGAGCAGAAAAATTTGAACCCAGGCCACCGTGTGTGCAATGCCTAGCGCGGTAACTCACTCTGCCACGGTGAATACTAGAACAACAATCACCTAACATGTTATTCTCTGGTTTCAGCTACGGTCTGCTGGGTGCTAGTGGGTGTGGAAAGACCACCCTGCTCAGTTGCATCGTGGGCCGTCGCCGCCTCAACACGGGCGAGATCTGGGTGCTGGGTGGAAAGCCAGGGACCAAGGGCAGTGGTGTGCCCGGAAAACGAGTCGGATACATGCCCCAGGTAAGACACATAATAATATTAACAGGGAGAAGACCAGTGTCTCGCAAGAGGACTATAAACTGAAAACGGACTAGCCAACTATAACAAGCACGGCTAGCTTGCAGTTTCCCACGGGTTTATCGACTTATGAAGAAAAGGTTCTGATGATGGTTGTTCTCATGATGGTTGATCAAACTAGCTAACGTTTCAACTAAATAGCGCGCGATTAGCTCAGTGGTTAAGCACTCGCTTCCCATGCGGAAGAGGTCCCGGGTTCGATCCCCCGTGCCGACAAAAAATTGTATTCTTAATTTGGTTACAGTTCTTGGAAAGGGATACCTTCTGGTGCGCTCGTGTTGACCCAGTACCTAACTCGGAAGTATTGTGTTACTTCTCGCTCATCAGAGAGGAGTCATACTATGGGATGGGCATGGGCAAGCTAAAACACAGACCAAAAGCGTCTACAGTAGCTCCTGTTTCATGGCTACGAAATAAAAAGGGCTTTGAAACACTCATCTTAAAATTAAAAAAAATCTTTTTTAATTTTCCATTTATTTATTACAATTAATAGTGTTACAGTTTAAAATGATAGGATGGTACCCTTTCTCAAAGTTAAAAAAACTGTGTTGATAAAGGGGAGTTCAAAATTTAAATTGTGGATACATGAAGAATAGAAAAAGTAATTGTGGAAGCCATAGGGCACTTTCCAGTGCGACAACATGCTCTAAAAATACTCAGAAATCATCATGAGACAACTTTTTGTTCTACGAATAATTTTGTCACATGTTTCAATGTTAAATAAATAATAATGAAGTACCGTCAAAGGGGTGTATATTGACGGACAAAGTCCTATGTACAATCAAAACAAAATAGTCAAACATTACAATATTTAAAATAAAGATTGGAAGAGAATGCTAAAGGCATTATCACCACCCTTGATCACACTTTGTTTACAATTACATAACATAATAATTATACCTTTTCATTGTATCTATAAATTGTAAATGAAGTTTCATCGAAATTGTTCAGTAATAATAATAAAGAAAATATTAATATCACAGATAAGATAATAAAATATCAATATATAGAAATATATCATGTTGCCTTGCTATAATCGTAGAAACAGAAGGTACATGAGAAATATTACCTAACAACTTTTATCATAAGAAAATGAGTCATTCAGTCTCATAATCCCCACTTTAGTTTGGTGCTTATTGAAGTCCTGTGTCTTTATACATTTTTTTATCACTAACATCAAACATAGATTTATAATTTAATTCAATTGGTACAGTTCTTACCTTTGCAGAGATTTCGCTCACTTTTTTTCTGTTAGCGCTTTAAACACTACTGATGTAATGTTCGTTCGCGCCGATCGCTCACCTTGACGTTCTTCTTGTAGTCAGTCTGGCTACAACTGGGGGATTGATGGTCTCTATCTAACTTTAGTTGAAACGTTTGCTCGTTTTGAAGCACATATTTCTATGTGTAAACATTTGATCAACCATCATGAGAACAACCATCATCAGAACCTTTTCTTTATAAGTCAATAAACCCTTGGGGAACTGCAAGCTAGTCTTGCTTGTTAGGGTTGGCTAGTCCGTTTTCAGTTTATAGTACTCTTGCGAGACACTGGTCTTCTCCCTGTTAAACGTCCCCAGCCAGATAGCTCGCTTGATGTTTCAAATTCTTGTTTTAAAAGTTTCAATTCAAATTCAATTCTTCTAAAATATATATTGTCTTTATTACATACAGTAACTGTTGATGCATGTTTGTCCACACATGTACACAGTTCGATACTCACTTATTTTTGACCTTCTGTGACACCTTTCTGGGGGCTATTCTGTAAAACAAACAATGGTGAAATCAATATCGTCCCAATTCCGTGGTGTAGAGCAACTTCCCAAGTTTCTCTGAATTATTTATTCATTTCTTTTCTTCCGACTTGGTCACGAACTCGAGGAGGTGCAATAATTACACACCAGAATACTCCATTATTATCACACTTCAGGTATAATTGGGCGAAGAGGTGTCGTAGGAATGAGGAAACTAGGTAAAGGGGTAATGTTGAAACAGGGGGTACGAGGGTATTGGTAAAAGAGCGCAGACAGACCTGTCCTGAAATGATTATGTAGATTACAGATACAGATAGAAGCAAGTACAGATGTGTGATAATTATTGATTCCGTTCAAAATGCAGTTTTACTTAGACACAAAACTTAATTTTAGTCACAATACTAATTTTGTACTGTAAAATTGCACAATAAAATACAATGTTAATTAACAGAAGCAAAACACAATATTCATTTGCTGAGGCGTACAGAAAACAAACTTTCAGAAGAAAAAATGACACCAAATAAAAGTCATATTTCAGTAGTGTTAGATATTCCCCTAGATCAGTTTTGACACTTTTTTCTCGTTATAAATTAATAACAACTGTTTTTATTCTTCTATTCAAAGGAAATCGCTCTGTACGGTGAATTCTCCATCAAGAGACCATGATGTACTTCGGATGGATCTTCGCATGGAAACTCCGGAGATTGAGACTTCGGTCTTCTGATGGTAGATTAGTGTAGTACCTACTTACCGAATTTTTCCCCCTAATAAACCACGAAATATAGCAAATTTTGCCAATATTGGTGAAATAATGCAGGATTTTTCAAATATGCAAATCCGAAAAAAAACGCCAAAATATGAATTGCATATGCAAATATGCAATATGCTAAATAAATCCGAGCTTATGTGATCAATGTTCCAGAAGCTTTTTATTTTAGAAAATTTCCATCGCCATTCAACGAGGTAACGCAGTGAGCACATGGGGACTATACCTGATGGCGCACGGAGAGACTGTTTTATATTTAATCTATTTAATAAATAAAATAATTATTTATTAAAATATACATTTAAAACTATATTAAGGGCAACACCTTGTATACATCAATGCGTTTATTGCAAAGTTTCTAGATTACGGCCGAAAATCAAATTTAACCTGCTGAATGCTAAGTATGAGGGATTTTTTTTATGTTTACGATTCAATTCTCAGTAAAATTCATGCGCCGTATAGATTCAATTACAATTAGCCGCTGGAGTTAAAACAATTTTATTAAAGTTTTCATGTGTAATAAATTATTACATTGTACATACATAACTGAAAACTAATACAGCAAATTTAGAATTTTGTTAAGTCTTCTTTGATGATTCTCAACTCATCAAGGTGCGGCTCAATAGAGCTTTCAGTACGTTAGTGATCTGCTCGTGTTTATCCAGCGATAAATTCAATTTCGAAGCTTGAACAATTTCTAACTCGTTTATAAACTCCATGATCTGAGTCCTGCAAGCATCTCCATCGTCTCTGAAGGCAATGTAGTCGTTGAAGTGGTTGTCATTCATCCTACTCATCTCATTGTCTGGTTCTTCCCCATCGCAATCGACAAAATCACAGTTTTTTGGGTAAAAAATATCTTTGATTGAAGAATAAATTCCTTTTCCATTTGATGGCAAATCCCCCAGTGTGGTATCACTTGGAGAGCTCTTCATTTCCAATTTATCGACGCCACTGTCGAGTAACGTCAAGTCTGGTTGAGATCTGGATTTGGCAGTGGCAGAGAGCACTGTGTAGCGAGTTATACCTTTTCTACTAACCGGTTCAAGCATTTCATTATCCGAGCATTTTCTGGTTTTGCTCAAAGCGGTAACCAGTTCTTTTTCATTTCCTTTGTTCAAGAATTTCCCGACTTGACTTTGTTCCAACGAAAGTGGTTTGCGTTCAGAGCATTCTCCAACTTGTTCAATATCCGAAACGCTCATTTTGGGACGCATTTGCTCGATTCGGCGCTGGTTCGACACAATCGCCTCATGTAACTGCATGATTTTCTGTAAAATATTGATGGAAACCATCATTGACTGCCACTTGGCGTTCACCACTTCGATCTGGACCTGAATGAGGTGTCTATATTTGAAATAGGCTCTCAGTTTGATCCAAAACAGAATAAAAATGATCAGTGTCATCCAAGTCACTGTTTTCAACAGAGTTGTGTCGTCTTTGTAGCTGTAGACATCTTGGCTTGGGTCGTGGAAGAAATGCTCGTAGATGTACATCATGATTTTGGTGAGCCAGGTCCGGTGGGCTTCCATTAGATTGTCTCGCAGGAGTTCCGCTTGTTCCTTCTCAGGACCTGTCATGGTGAAGTCCATGGCTCCTCTCTGTAACTCTATGCTTTGAACTTTTAACCGTTAAATCCAGACATTGACAAAGTCAATTTTATAGCAGAGAAATCCTATTTAATATTTATTTTTAGTTTTTTTAAAAACTAGGTTCAAAAATAATTTTACATGGTTTTTTATTTGAGCCAAAAAATATGAACCTGTATACTAAATTTTACTGTCTCTGGGAGGGCTTTTTCATTACTAATTAATGAAGAGTTATTATAGATTTACAATCTTTTCTTTTGTGATTATAGAGGATACTATATGACTCTTTTTTGAGATTACAAATGCAGTATAAAGAACTGATAAAAGAGAAGTACATATCAACATATTTGTATATAAAAAAATATAAAAAAAGATTCACGCACATCATTAAGAATTGTCACGTTTTTTTTTTTTTTTTTTTTTTTTTTTTTTATTATTAAAAAGTCAATAACTATCTACTATAAAACAAATGCACAGAATTACTTCGAACTCATTCTGTTACTCGTTTTCCTCCAATCCTATTTAAAGACTTGTGGCAGGAAGCGTCTTTACCAGGTTTAAATTTTCATTTTCCAGTAGAGTCATAAAGCACCATGGAAAGAGGCTCCATTGAGAGTCTCGAAATAGGAAGAAGTAGTCCATTTTACCAACAGTAACTCTATGGAGACTATTCAAAAAAATTATGTAGTAGCTCTTGAGAACAATACGCAGATGAACCATACTTCGATTATTTAGCGATCAATTTCTAGTAGATTACGCCTTCTAGTAATCAATTTGTTTTTTAACCCTCAGTTGTGAATAACAAAAAAAAAGATTTTTTATTTCAAATCAACAAGATAAGAATTTTATTATAAGTAAAAAAAAATCCTTTATCTGCACTGTATCCTTAGTTTACTAACAGATGCGGTGCCGCATTTCCCAAGTGCGGTAAGTAATAATAATAATAATATCGCCTTATTTATACTGCCCGATTAAGACTATTAAAGTCCCAGTATTCCAGCAGTAAGCCCAAGACACATTATTATGTGGTAAAAATCCCATATGGGATGATAAGTTTTCATGTCCCGGCTGGGTTTCGAACCCACGACATCTGGATTATCTGGATTCACAGAGTGCCGCCTTTACCACTGAGCTACCGGGACAGAAGTAGAGACCTATCACAGGATTGAAAAGGTGCGGTAAGTAGAGACCTATCATAGGACTGAAAAGAATTTATCCAAAATTGGGGTTCGGTGGAAGAGAAAGACACAGGCTTTAACCTCGCCCCTTGGATATTCTATTAGGTTTTTTTTCATGTTATATTTTGTTGAATGTATCACGTAGTTGACCAATAAAGCGTTAAATAATAATAATAAAATATTCTCGTTTCATTCCAGTGGAGGACAACAGAGGCGTGTCTCGTTCGCGGTGGCACTCATGCACGATCCTGAACTCCTGATTCTGGATGAGCCCACAGTCGGGGTTGATCCACTGCTCCGACAGAGTATCTGGAACCATCTGGTGCAGATCACGAAGGACGGAAACAAGACGGTCATCATCACCACGCATTACATCGAGGAGGCCAGACAAGCCCACACAGTAAGTGAACTTTTTTATGAAGAAGAAATTTCTAAATTTTAAGATGATTAAAACGAAACGATTGTTTTGGGTAAAAGGGTAAAGTCTGGCTGGGGGACTATAAACAGTGAGTAGACCAGCAGTCTGGCTGGGGGACTATAAACAGGGAGTAGACCAGCATTGGCTTGGTTCTGGGGGCCCTTGTCAATTATTAGCCTCCTTGTAAAGACAGTGGTAGAAGTGCTGAGTCATTCCTCCACTGTCTGGCTACCATCGTTCACGATGACGCCACCCTATGATGATGAAGGGTAAATATCCCATATGAAAAAAGAAAATTCGTGATAAAAATTGAGCTAACTATGTATGTATGTATGATATTATGAACAAATCTGATTCTGTAAGCTAGGTCGACCTGGAAAAAGCGTTCACTATGCTACTACAAAAATAATTACTTATCATCAATAAATTAGACAAACCCTTTCAATCAAATCAAATATTACTCTCGATGAGGCATTTAAGAGATATTCATTGAAAATACTTTCAATTCAAACTCACCTTCAACAAAGCCTGGATTTGGCATCAAAATTTTATTATTAGTACCCATAGCAATCATAGATAAAACACTGTGCAAGAACAACGCTAATTGAAATCAGCTGAGATCTACCAAGAACTATTGACCCCTAAATGATAAGACTCCTATAAAACTAACAATACGAGCCATCCTAGATTTTATTATACCTTGACGAATATGAATAAGACATGCGTATTCTTCAGGTAGATTCTGACTACAGACACTACGATTCAAGATTGCTTGATCAATGCCTCACTTGGTGAATTATAAACCAAAGAAACTGAAATTCAAGATTCTTTGAAGTTTGAAGTACACGTACCTTACTAGATACACTCTAAAGTGATACACCTCATACATCCAATTCCTTGACAAATAACTTACTTACCAGATAAACAGAGGCAGAACCTTCAAACACTCCACTTATTCAAGACATAAAAAAACCCATAGCGAGACAGCCACCACGACCCTCGAATTATCATGGCAGTCCTCATCCGAGCTAATGATTAGCAAATAGCCAGGTATCAAAAGCAAATAGCAGGTACCCATTAACCGACCAAGCACATACACCATTACTTTGTCATAATTGTAGACATCTGCATACCAGGAAACTGTGACGTCACTCTAATGTGAGTCTACCGGGTAATGGAGGAATCTGTGGACTTGACATGTTTTTTATTTCGTATAAAAAATAAATTTATTTCCTTGTTGAAGGAATTTCTCTCTCTATTCAGCGAGGAAGTAGTACGAGTGCAATGGGAACTGTTCCTTTTTCTCAAACATAAAAATGAATCTGAGAAACCATGCATAAAATTTGACTGTCGAAATTTCAGCATTGTCCAGTGTGGACTATCAGCATATGAATACATTTTACACACTAACGTGACTTTTTATTATGTTTTGTGCTTAAAAAAGTTGAATTAACAGTTGACGAACTTTTGTGAGTTAAAGATTTCATTACAGACAAAGGCATTTTTTTTTTTTTTAAAGATGAGTGTTTCACAGCCTTTATTATTTCGTAGCCATGAAACAGGAGCTACTGTAGACGCTTGTGGTCTGTGTTGTAGCCTGCCCATCCCGTAGTATGCCTCCCCTCTGATGGGCGAGAAGTGACACAATACTTCCCATTTAGGTGCTGGGTCAACACGAGCGCACCGGAAGGTATCCCTTACAAACAATTGTAACCAAATTAAGAGATAGTCAGAAAAGGTTATTTTTTGTTGTATTTAGTAGGTAGCAATTTTTTTTTGCCAAAAGAAATGAGTCTTTATTCCGATGAAGCAAATCATTAATGTATCCAACATTTAGTTAGTGATTCCTTAGCTGAGTGAAGGACATGCAGGTACTGAGCTGATGAGAGAAGTTTAGAGGAGGTATGTGAGTGATCTGTTGTGTTGGATGTAAAACACAAGCGGTGGCCATCATCTTCATGAAGGTTGTAGCTCATGATAATAAATTTTAAGTGTATTTATCGGTCGTATTAACGACTGGTGAACTTTTCATATTGAGAATTCCCCAATCATGGTCCCAAAAAAAAACTTATCGGCCAAGACCTTGTCTGTTTGGAACTTGGTGTTTTATTCAATTAAAAATGTATTCATAAACAGATTTTTTGCTTATTTTCTCTATAATCAACTAATCAATCGCAATTTCTTGGTCATTGAAATAATTGGAAATATTACCCAAGTTATTCTAGTGTACTCAATTGTAGTTCAACTGTCATAGAACGGGGAGTTTGGTAGATTGAGTCGCAAAAATATATTTTTTTAGCATATAGTAGGTTTGAATAATAGTTCTGACAGCACTCTTGTGATCATCACAAATATATTTTTTTTTATTAAGGCCAACAATGAAAAAAAAAAAACTACATCGAGAGCCAATTTACTTAATGTCAATTGTTTAGAACGCTTGAAATTT
Organism: Bactericera cockerelli; assembly: GCA_024516035.1. Classification (NCBI taxonomy): domain Eukaryota; kingdom Metazoa; phylum Arthropoda; class Insecta; order Hemiptera; family Triozidae; genus Bactericera; species Bactericera cockerelli. Next base: position 9,844,447 of record CM044964.1, read on the forward strand.
TTACAAATTAATGTACTTAGGTAAACCTTCCTGATATCTCATTGTGCAATTATAATGAAATGAGGTTTTCTCTCTAGTCCAAAGGAAAAACCAACTTCCATAGAATTTCTTTTTGTGACCACAAAGTTCAAGATGGAACTGGTTGTTTACATGCTGGGAGCGCTTCCGGTAAGAGGATGACTAATTTTAATCTTCGGTAGAAATTGCCCGTAGCCATCCAAAGAAGAAATGCCGCCAGCATGCTTGGCAGTCTGCCACAAGATGGTGGACTGCACATTTGTTTTGAAATAAATACAATTTTTTTGATAGTTACAATTTTCTTGATTTTTTTTTCTTTTTTGTTGGTCTTTTTTGTTTTTTTTTCTGGCTCATTTTTTGTTTTGTTTTTGCTTTGCCTATTATGATTGCTGGCTACACATCACTTAACTCTGAAATATGAAGCCAGCTTTCCGCTTAGATGTATCTCTCATTATTTCCAGTGCTCCCTGTATAGTGATTAGTTTGTTTTCCTTGCCTGGCGGAGAGTTTTTATGTTTCTTGCATCGCGGAGTTGTTATGAATTAATAATTATGCATACCAGAAACTCAGATACTACAGGTAGTAGGTAGACACATGCGTGCTTCATGCAATACTTGGGACCATCAGGAAGAATACAACTTCTAGAATCGGGTCCTCATACCAAACCAACTAAGCTACTGAATAGAAACTCACATGATTGATCAGTATTGACTACAAGAGATAATTTTTATTATTATTTATTATCAGAGTATACTTATAACAGACTTTATCTATTGGTTTACTGGCAGCCAGAAAGAGTGTTGTTTGAATACAGTAATCACACCATTCATGAATAAAATGATAATCTTAACTTATGATAATTTCAAGCACTAAAACTGTTGTTGTGCACTGAAAAGGTTTCAATATGTAAGATCTATTACAAAAAGAAAAACATTATCTCTTTGTTGGTATAATAATCTAGCTGTGTAAACACGTCTAGAAAAATATATGAAACCCTTTAGGTACCTACTAGAGTGTTGATCTTGTTTGTACTTCAGTAGTTTTGCTCGGAATCAGAAACAACATTCTTGATTTTCTTGCTATTTCAGAACGGGAAACGTTAAGAAATCCGGGTAGATTTTCCCGTTCCTGTGAACTTGAATGGTTCTACAAGGTCTTCCGAATTTATGTCTTGGAATGAGTAAAGAATTGTTTAATTTGAGATAATTAGTCTATCAGTCAAAACATAAAAGTGAGACCTATTACATGTAATGACTTGACATGCTTCATCATGCTAATTAACAATACCTCGTGCGATCGAATACTGAAGAAAATATTTAACGAGACACTTGAGCATTCGAGATGAGCTAAGAAGATTTAAGTGAGCGAATCGGAAAAGCGGAGTTTGCTAATTGTTATAAAATACACATGGAAAAATGTGAGGTTAGACCAATAGTTTGAAATGGTCTAAAAAAGAATGATGGTAACATACTCAACGACCCATTTTTAAGCTAAATCATGAAATGGGATTTTGCTCAAAGATGAGCAAAAAATAGTTCAAATTGTATTACAGGATCTCAGAGGATGAAAAGAATATAATTAGGATCATCCCTCTTCCAAGAATTATACCAGATCGCACGTTTAATACACCGTAGAATGCCTGTCAGATCATTGAAATATGTATACAACATAATCGATCATGATAAGCTCACTAATCCAAAACATGTCAGAAATGTTGTTGGTTGAAATTCCGCACACACGAGATCTAGGTTTTGTGGAAGAGACATAAAACTTGATTAATTTTTTTTAAATAATAATAATAATATTTGAGCTAAATGCGACTTGGATAGTTTATTTGGTGAATAAAGGGTAAATCTCATGTCACTTAATTTGGTCATCGTATTTGAAAGTGGTATTTTAAGTTTAATATAAGTTGGGACTGAAATAAACAATACCGTCATTTGTCTTAGGAGAACAACAGCCTAGCAACATCTCGTGCCAAATCAAATAGCAAATCAAGAGGACTTATACAGTTTTTCTGTTTATTTGGGTTCAACATTGCTTTTTTCAGATGTGGTTGTATCACGACGGAGTTCAATGGTTATTTGTTTACTAGATATTATTGAAGAGTTTAACTTCATACTTCGTACATAATTGTGCTATTTGAAACGCCGCTCCTTCGCCATTTTGAATCAAGATCGCGATTGGTTATCAAAGTTACCTATTATTTCACTTAACAACGTAGAATTCGCTATGAGAAATATTTTCGTTAAAAATGAGAAGAGCCAAATTGGATTTTTCTTGCATGAATTTGCTCGAGTAACAAGACACCCTCCAATTAGCGTCTCCAATATATCCAAAATATACATTATCTGGTAAAATAACGTTAATTCTTGTCGGATTTCGATCAAGTGAGCTTCGTTCAGATATTAACCCATGATTTTTTCCACAATCTTCCTCCAGATTGGTCTGATGAGGTCCGGACGTCTGTTGGCTGAGGAGTCCCCCCAAGTTCTCCTGCAGACCTACGGGTGCCAGAGTCTGGAAGAGGTTTTCCTGAAGCTGTCCCGGAAACAGGGAACGACGCCGCCGCCAACAACGTCCCAGAAGTGAACATCTCTAACAACATCACGCTGGTAAGCTTGCATGTAAAACCCCTTTAATAAAACATGTAACACTTGTTTTACTTCGAGAAATATCTAATATTAGAAATCGGAAGTATTGTGTTCGTTTTTTTTTACTGTGTGTCAACTTAGAATGTGTCAATATGCACTTGGACTTTAGAGGTATACTTTCTGTAACGAAAAAGTCCTCTGTAATGTTCATGGTAAGTAAATTTAGTATGCAATATTAAAGAAGAACCTATTTATATCACTGCTTTCAATGTTTGTTTATGGTGAGGTATTTTAATCAAAGTGAACCATACCTCACCTTAAATCACGCTAAAAGAGTTTTTAAGATTTGTGTTGAGCAATTTTCGTGTATACCCCACAATTGTAGCTTTCAAATCCCATTAATCACCCTGTCGCTATTTGCAAGTTGGTAAACTTGATCAAAACCAAATTTTATTGATGAAATTTTGTTTTGTGAATAGTTTAGCCAACTCGTTCACGGTTGCTTTCACTTTCAATGTGTTTCTGTTTTCAAAGGAACCCATATCATTTTTAAGAAACTTTTTAAAATTCAATTTTCACATTTTTTGAAATAAAGCGTCTTCAAATCCACACCAAGAAAAAAATTATTTAAAAAGTAAACATAGTTAAATATACTTTTATGTAATGACCACATTGAACATGATGTATCATACGAATTTTTTTGTGCCTCTCTTTTTTTAGACACAAAATTCATCTCTGTTTTTCATTGATTTTCCAGCTAGTTGTAGCATGTGTATAAAATATGTTTACTCTCATTGTTTGCAGTAGAATTTCTTTTGATATTTCTTCATTGGTTTACTTTAGATGTGGCAAGAGCTGGTTGTTGCAATACCGAACCAATAAAACGGACTTTACAATTTATCTAATACAATACAATGACTATCTAGAAGGTAGTCTCAATTTTCTGGTATATTTTCATAATGTTAAACATATTTTTTTACCAAATATTGCGGGGTTTCATTGCGGGGTTGAAAAATAGCCCGTCCTATCATTACAGACAACTTCAACCAATCGCTTATGCCACACCTAAAGTGTTTATGTATTTTAGTGTTGAGTATAGATGAATGTTGCTCGCCATTATTAATTCCCCCCTTACCACTCTTGACGACGCGACGTATTTCCATGTTACATAAGAAACCAAATTGAACTGGCAGGTTGTTAGATAACAAATATATCACTATTCCTATTACGTTACTCATACTTAACACAAAATGAAATAAGTTCCTACTGAAGTTCTAGCAAATCTAAATGATGAATTATTCAGAATGTTATTTCTTTACGTTAAGGAAATAAACGATTTTCTTTGGTATTAATAATTTTAATATTCAAATATCGATAACTTGATGTTGTGGAACTGGAAAGACTTTATTGGAAAAAAAATTAATTTTTATTATTTTATAGTCATTGATAGAGAGTTTTTTTCGGAAAAAAAACTTTATAAGTTATAATTATAATGGATAACTCTTGTATCTTATAGCTAGGTAATGAGAATCATCATAGATGTCTTTCATTATGTTATATCGAGTTCCTTAGTTTCTTACAAAAAATATTGCATTGAAAGTTCTAATAAATTGGTTTTTTTGTTCTAAGTCAATTATTGAAAAAATATTCGTAAAAAAAAAAAAGATCCACAGCTCGTCAAGTAGCACTCGCCTATATTAACACGAAACAGAGTTTATATGTATTTTTTTGTTTTCCATTTAACATAAAAATACAAAAGATGTCTGCTCAACAAGTTGAAATTTTGTCTGTTAGCGCACACTACTCATGAATAACCTTCCTCTATCAAATGTAAGATTGATAATTTGCAATAATTTATTCTAAATTAAAAAAAAAAATCTTTAAAGTACTTATGAACATACAACGTTTGAATAGCGAATATACAAGGAGGTTGTTAAAATTGTGGAACTTGAAGGCTACGGTGACCCTCTGGTCTCTGTACTTATTTAATTGACTCACCCAAATAGCTACATAATAAATGTCTATCACACATATACATTAACAAGCTCAGTATCTCAAGAAAAACCACATAAAACATGTTGGCGCACTCGTTTTGTTTTTTTTTTTTATGAAAGTAAGAACTAAGTATGTACAATTAAATGAACTTACTCTATGTTCATAAAAAAGTAAAAAAGTAAGAGGACAAACTAAATTTTGGTCAGTTCAATTCACACTAAATCAGGTGTAAATATACAAAATCTATTCATTTTCACATACTATTTAGGGTTATGTAGGAATGTTTGAAAAGGAACTTTGCATATCTTGATTCAACCCATGCTTCTTCAGTTTCTTCTATCCATTTCTAATTAATTCGTTTTCTTGTATTTCGTTTTCTTGTTTTCTTACCTAAAATTTCTATAACACTCTCACTTACTTACACCCATTTATTTCTCTTCAGTTTTGCTTTCAAATTTATCTTCTTGTGTTCTGTCTAAATATTTCTAATGAAATATACTACTGTACATTATTTTGATCATTTAGTATTATTTCGATAGCACATTGAATATGTTGATAATGGGGTTTCCAACTGTCGTGAACTTTGAATGGTATAACTGAAAAGTTTCGATTCTATCTAAGTACCCAACAAGCTTGCTGAAAATTCAGAATAATGCCATTCAGTAAGCAGACGAAATTAGTATCACATCCTTACACAAGTATCAATCCTTACAAGAATAGTAACCAAGGATGTCAACTATCAATATTTTCACCAAAACTCAGTATAAGTGTTAATAGCATAATTATGTAAGTAAGAAACTGGATTTGAGAAGTCAACAAAAAACACCTGACCTATTAATAGGAAGAAGAAGAAAAAAATATAAAAAAGAAAATAACTTAATATGTTCACAAAACAATAGCTCTCTTAAGGTCAGTTATTGTAATCAAGAAGTCCACTTAGGGTTCACCTTTCAATGAATGGTCCTTTAGATCATTCATGTCTTTCTGAACAATGTTAGCCTATTGCTAACATTCAAGACACCCAATAATTGGAAATGCCTGGCTTCGTGGAAGAAGGCAAGTGTATTTGTTGTACATACATAATTACGGTTTCGGTAAATTAACACAATCCCTCTAGACACGCAGTCTTACTTTTAATTCTTCAATACGTACACTTAAATAACGTCTGCTTTTTTTCCAATATTTGAAAAAAAAAAAAAAAAAAACAACAACATTGTCCATACTACTTGAGATATTGCACATCATCTTTTTAATCAATTATATTTTGTTCTCCAATTCATCTAGTTCAATATTTTTCGTCCAAAAGTTAGAGGTAGGCTGAGAAACATTTTCGAGCTCATTCTGGTAGTACAAAAGTGCATCCACCGACGCGGGCGCTTGACTTGCCCCTCCCAGCATCATCATCCTCATGTACATTTCTTTCACAGGCGACCCTACAATGGGGTAATAAAACAGACGAACCCGTCTATGTTACCGAGGAGAGCGGCGTTGTAGGTCTAATGTTCAATCAGTCAAAGGAAATTCTAATCCAAGACCATGCAAATGGCCATTTTGATGTAAGAGCTCACAGCACAAAGCTATCAACTTTACTTTCTCCTAAAGATTTTCTTTAAACTGGCCAAGAAAGCTCGTTCTTTTTTCTATTGTCAACTATGACTGGCTCTTTTTGTCTATGTTTTTTCTTCTAAATGGCATTTTAACATGAAAAATGAGGGCATTTAGGGCACTTTTTCAATAGAAATCTCAAGGTTTCACTTCATGTTTTTGCCAAATAACTACAGATTGAATATTGTAAATAATTTTCAGTTATCATTATTTGTGAATTAGTATTTTTAAAAAAATGAAGCAAGCCATTGAGATTTTCTTTACAGCCTTGCTATAGCATTATTACCCAAAAATGTATCTATAAAAGGCTTCAACCTTTTCAAATTATTTAAATAATATTCTGGTACTTCCTATATCTTGCACCTTTTTTCCACCCGCAATCGCAGCACAGTGACTTAACCTCTACCTCTTACCAAATTACAATTTTAGAACAGCATTGGAGTATCTTAAGACATTCAACGTTTGGCTTTTAGGTGCGTGACCCTTGTCTACTACAAGAACTGGACGTGAACATTACTGACAGTCATCTATAATACTTCCTTACAGTTTAGCAAATTTCATCAAACCATTTGTAACGATTCCTGACACTGAACATGAAAAAAGATATTCATTTGAGTTCTGCATCATCTCAATTGAAATCAAATCCCTAAACCGTACTGATTCATACTTTCAGAACTTGGACAAATCATGTACATAGATCACTCCCCACAAAATAATACCTAACAAAGTATCTAATGTAAATAATTGAAAATAGCAAAATAAATATCATATACTGGTGACATAGAAACTAACAAATAGTAGATTGGGGTTCTGAAAATAGTTGCAACTGTAGTTTTTTTTCTTTCCAGCCTCAATTTTCTAATTAACTTTTCGGTGAATGGTTCCAAAACAAAGATTTTTAACAGTCTTGAACATGTACATGTGAACAGAAAGTTTTGCCTTGAAAATTTCTCAAGCATAATTTCTCATAATAGCCTTGCTTGTTTGTAACTTGAGACAAAATATTCTGTTCATAAAATATTGTGGATATAACTTTTATACGCTCCTCTCTCTAGCTTATTTTGTCTATGATATTTTAAAATGTATCAAATTCAATGAGTTATGAATATAATAAGTAAACAATTATTTTATATCTGGAACAGCCAAAGACTCAGTTTTCTTTTCACAATTATGTGATTTCTTGAGAGATATAGAAATAGATATTCCGAGATCTGATTGTAAGATCAGTTTCTTTACTATCTATTGAGACTTTGTCTAAGATTTACCATCTTACAAAAGTCCTAGATTCTGTAAGACCCTCTCGGAACATAGCAACAGCAATGATATTAGAATAAACAAATCACTTGTAAAAACTTTGAACAAATAAGCTTGAGACAAGGCGATTCTGAAATTTGTATATCTTCCACTTCTGCATGCTGCATGTGTATTTTAGTTTGTGTAGTTTAGTGTTTTCTACGAGTAGAACCAAACATGATTAGATGGCCAATAAAAAAGAAATTAAGCCTATTAACATACCGTTTAAAAATTATGGTTGCAATATCCTTTTAAAAAATAGATTTTTTTAAAGGTTAATTGAATTGCAACACATTTTTTTTTCAAGTTAAATTTTTTTGGCCTATTATTTATTATTTTATTTTTTGTAATTACTTAAATTTATAATACATAATGTAAATCTTGCATGCTTTGTTGTTTTTTTGCTATATCCAAGGTTTGAACAACCCCAACTTTATATTTAAATACAGTTAGCTTCCAAAAAAGTAAGTACCTATATCTTGCGTGTGCATGTCTTTAAATCAACATTGTTACAAATTTGACCAGCTAGGTTTTGTGTAGCTTAGTGCATCTGAAACTTCTTTTGTGTGAAATCAGTTTAAAAGAAGTAGATAACAGCTTCATAAAGTTTAATCATCCATCGTGTGAACTATTAACCTCATGGAAAGGTTCATTGAATGTGTTTGTACTTCATTAGTCAATTCTCAGAATGTGTTCTGAGTTTTCATGTGTGACTGTGTTTACTGTTCAAAATCGTTAATTTACGTAAAATATTGCCATGGTAAATTTAATACAATGTTTACATAATACATGCAAGGGTGCCTTTATATATAAAAAAAACTTTAGCATTTTTTTTTTTTTTTTTTTATTTTAACTTGTGACAAAACTACAAATTTCCTGCGAAATTAAAATGCCTGTGAAGCAATCAAATTAATAAAAAAAATTATATATAATTTTATGTTAAAATTATATATATAAACATTACATATTACTTATATGTATAATTTTACTTGAACATAAATTAAAATGTTTATAATAAGCCAGGATATCATTATTAAAAAATTGGATTGCCTCACTGCCGAAAGTGTTAGTTCCTTAGGATAAACCAGGGTGGTTTTGATTTTTCTGTATATTATTAGATACCTAACATAGAGATAAATAAAAATTAAACGACTTGCATGAGTCTTACTCTGTGTTCGTTTGTTAACATAGTAGAATTTTTTGATCCAAAATTGTTTAGTCTCATTAGCTCTTTCCAACGAACCCTATGACGAAAAGGCCAATGGACCTTTACGTAAGGGCAAACAAGTTTCAAAAATAAATGGGGCGTTGGTGACGTAATTCCACTTCTCGTTGCGTGACTAATTAGGGCTCACCTACCATTTTTTAGTCATTAATTCTTTTCTAATCGGGTTACACGTTACTATCATCAATCTAAATTTTTTCAAAAAAACAAAAAATTCCAAAAAAATGATTTAAATCCAAAAGTATTTTTTTAATCAAATGAGCATACTCTAGATTTTAATTGTAAAAATAATAAAATAAAAAATTGCTTCTTATGAAAGTCTTACCAAATTCACCTTTGAGTAATTAATAAGGAACCATGTTTCTTATAACACAAAGGAATTGTACCTATTATCTTAGGTAATAACTAAATAAAAAATTGTAAACTCGTATAAAAAAATAGGAAAGAATATTATTTTCTGACCCTTTTGGCACAGGTAATCTTTTCTTCGACTGCCCGGATGATTTCTCATTTGAGAGAATTCCCCCCACTTGTTCATTGGCATGTGAACCAAGAACATTAGGATTGGTGACAAGTGTCTGTTTCAATGTCCTGAAAACCATTGATGTTGGTGCTATGCACACTTCCACGACTCATAATAAAAGATGGATAAAATTATCGATAACATTACTTCACTTACCCATTCAATATTAATAGTGGTATAATTGTCTTAAGCCAATCTTCAAAGCAGTTACTATCAAACCAGCCCGACTTGCTACGATTATACCTTGTTCCTCTTGGACCATTCTCGATCCATGTATTGTACATTTCCTTCGATTTGTAAACCACGTAGGGTGGTAAAATGAATCGACTGCCAGATCCAGAAAACATTACGGAAACAGACTGTTTGGTTGAGCTCATTACCCTCTCAGGATATTTCGTCCCACGTTTCACAATGATTCGCTTTCTTCCGGGATCATCAGATAAATTCGTTTCGTCATAATTGACGATGTTGTCAGGAGGGACGTCTTGGATTGTGTTCCCCAGGTTTTCGAAATACTCATTGATAACTTGGGGGCTTACAGCCGCGCGTGCCCGCTTTATGTTCTGACAGATTCGCTGAGCGACAGATCTCTTGTGTCTTTCAAGAAAGCTCCAAGCGAATTCCCTTCCAGGCATGTTATCCTTGAATCTCTTTTCAGATCGACCAATTCTATCAAGATATCCTTTTACAAACAATCTTAAATCAAAGGAATCAAGGGGGTACCCCCACTCGCCACATACAACCAGTCGTTCAATGATCAGCTGCTCTTCAGCAGATGTCAACACGGTTTGTCCTCCATGATTCTGAAGTGGTTTTTTCTCCTTCTTTGCTTTGAGGTGACGCTGGAGGACGCTGTATGGTATATCGAACCTTTTGCTTGCGTTTCTAATTGACAATCCCTTTGCAATTTCTGCAAAAGCTGTTTCAAATTGCACTGCGGTATACATTTTGTAGGTTTTACCGCCTACTTTGGGCTTGTAAACTCTGCCCATGGTCCTTGTTTTTTTAAAAATCTCACTGAAACAAAGGAAAGAAACTGATACGGATGCCCTCAAAAATCAAGGAATCTTGCCAAAATCTTTCAAGTGGTCCTCAATTTGAGAATAACTTGATTTTTGGGGCATCAAAAAATAAACAGATTATCAAGGGAATATAATTTTACAATAATCATGAAGTAAAAATAATAGGAAGGTAAAGTAGGTACTGATCCTATTCACCCCAAAATTTTAAAAAAACTGACGAATTGTTAAAAAAGGCCCTTTTGAGACCCAAAAGTATCACAAAATTTAATTTGAACAAATTTACCGTGTTCTACACAAAATTTTGGTCTAGAAAAATCATATTTCAAAAATACAAAAAAAAATTATCATCTTCATACAGAGAACTTTTTCCTGGGTACATTTTTGGTGGTTTTTATAGAGTGATACAAATGTAGCCCTAGAGAGCTAATGGTATATTCTAAAAAAATTGAAAAATAATCAGAATGAAGTTTATAGAGTTGTAAACAATACTCAATTTAAAAAAAAATAATTATCTTTAATAAAAATGTCATTTTTGTGTAAAAAATGCTTTCTTTTCAAAAGTGACCCTATTCACCCTACTGACCCTATTCACCCCACTTTACGGTACAAAGAGATAAATAAAAATTAAAAAAGAAAAGAAATTGACATAAATACTTACACGAAAATGTTCGAAATTTTGAAACAATCACGTCAAAAGCCTTTTTTGGATCAATATTTGTCTGACCCGTTCCTCTTCCACGCTCTTCTAGCCCAACGGGAAGTCAGCCATGATGATCGAGGAGCAGGAGGACGACGCCAACTGCGGGGACTGCTGTCCACTCACCACTAAGGGCAAGACGAAAGCTCTGCTGCAGAAGAACTTCTTGAGAATGTGGAGAAACGTTGGGTGAGTAATGTCCACTTTCAAATCTGTAACAAAAAGGTTTGTTTTTCCACTCACAACTCCATCCAAACTATTTATTATTATTATATTATTTTTTTTTTGGGTTTCTTTAAAGTGGCTGGTTCTCACATGCAGCTCTTCCACTCAACTTCTATTTTTCAAAAAAACAAAAAGTATCTTCGAAAAACAGATGACTTTAGATATTTCCATAGTATTTATTTTTTAACTATCCTTGGGAAATTAGCAAACCTAGGATTTTTTTTTAAAATAATAATAATAAAAAAATCTTGGCTTGTTTTGAGCTGTAAGTGCTACTTCAAACCACAAAATTAACCCCGTTGAGTGACCAAGTGTCCTATCCCTTCTGGCATTAGATAAGCACAAAGGGAATTCGTACTTTGAAATTATTATTTATTAGGTAAACACTATTACAATTTATAGAATTGCATAAAATACAGTATAAGAACCAAAAGGCAACAAAGAAAATACTAATGATTTTTGCAAACCCCTTTTTACAGAGTGATGCTGTTCATCTTCGCACTGCCCGTGATGCAAGTCATTCTCTTCTGTTTGGCCATCGGTCGCGACCCCACAGGCCTCCATTTGGCCATCGTGAACCAAGAAATGGATTGGGCCACCAAAGCTTGTCCTGTCCTCTCCAACTGCTCCTTTACCCATCTGAGTTGTCGCTACCTGAACAGCTTACCCAACGATACAATAATAAAAGTAAGTCATATAAATACTTAACACTTACTTGCAGCTTACCAAACGATATAATAATAAAAGTGAGTCAAAATAAATAATATCAACACTTAAGGCCCGAATGAATTGAGACACTAAGGGCCACATTACAAAACAGGATTAAAGTTTAGCTAATAAGCCAATACCCTCATCGGAGTTTCAAACTAATCACAGCGCACTATAGCCCGAATTAAGGAATAGTGTCCACTTAGATTAAATCTAATTCTGTTTATTATTCGGCACTCAAGCGGACATTATTACTATACTGTTGTTACTACCAAGATAGCAGCCAATTACATAACTGAATTCATATCGATAGTAACAAATTTCACTCTATTTTATTTTTTATTATCAACCTCAGTATTGGTTATCAATCGGACTTTGAGCATCAAATCAAACCTTCACCGACCTGCATACGAAAATCATCAAACGGGAATGAAACACAAAATTCGAAACTCAAGTTTAACAAGGGTCAGAAAAATTGTCTATTAAAACAATGGGTCTAATAAAAAGACTGCTTAATACCATGGAAGAATAATTAATGGAGAACTCGTCATAACATATATCTCATGGATAATGAATGAACTTGTCACATGGAATCGGCCATTTGAATAGCCGAAACACAGAGGAAATCACAACAATAACAAATAAGTTATTCATGCTTTTTGAATGTTAAGTAGTTTGCGGTAGCCATATTAGCAGATGCTTGTTTGTTTATGTGACAGGTTTGAGAAAATACGAGTTCTTCATTATTTATCCATCAATGGTTAACACTAAAGTCGTAATTTTTTTATAACTAAAAAATTTTCTGGTTAGGTTTTTTCCAAATATTTCCATTTATTCCAAAGTCTTCGCGTGAAAGAAAAATGCTTTATTTCTCTTTAAAAATACAATGAAACCTATAATAAATGGAAGCAGAATTTTCTACTTCACTTTGTTTACTTTGAAAGTGAAAATTTGGTCTTTAAAATGAAAATGACTTGCAATCCATTCTGGTCATTTATCCTTGTTAAAAGTCTTTAGGAAAAATCGCATAAATTTCCTTTTCTCCCCGCCAGGACTACTATCCGGATCCCGAGAGTGCCATCAACGCTGTGAGGGTGGTGACGCCTGGGGGGCTCTCTACTTCACGGACAACTTCACCGATGCTCTCGTGGCGAGGATGGTGCTGGGCAGAGACGCTGACGAGGAAACCCTGGACCAGTCCGAGATCCGAGTCTGGCTTGACATGTCGAGTAAGTGAGATTTTAAAAATCAGAGGTGGTGCGGAAGAGATGCGTTGGCATTAGCACCCCTTGATCAAGTTTTGTTTTTATGTTAATATCTAGGTATGTATTATTCTAATCATCGTAATAAACTTGATCCACATGTTTAATAATAAAAAGTGAGGAGTGTGTGAAGGTTATCTTAAAGATCTCGGTGTCAGGTATTTATTTTTAAATCTCAGGTGTCTGCAAGGTAATTTTAAAAATATCAGGAATTGTAGGTTTAAAATACTTTAAATCCGTCAGAACGAATGGAAAAAAAGTACAAAAAATAGATTAAATTGGACAACATTTGTAGAGAAAGACATAAATAAAAATGGTCTTTGGTTAGTTAAATCCCCCAAGTTACGTATAATGAAGATAATGAATTAACAGATACGTAGGACAAATTTAACAAAGTGCATCTTACTGATGTAAGTTCAACAAGAGATATAATATTTAGTCGCTTTTAAACTATGTATCCCGTATCATATTTGAAACTTAGAATACTTGAAAAAGACTTTTATCATCCCGAACAATTTGCACTAAATATATAATATCGTTGAACTTTTTGAACTTTTTTTTCTCCACAGACCAACAGATTGGGCTCATGTTGAACCGTGATCTGCAGCTCTCTTACCGAGACTTCGCCAGAACCTACTGTCACTTGTGATCAGAACCCGAAGATAGCCGACATTCCCATTCAATTTAAAGGAACCCATCTATGGTAGTAACGACCCAGCTTCACTGACTTTGTCGCTCCCGGAGTTATCCTGACGTAAGTTGCTTGTTGTTCAAGTCTGGATCTAACTTCACAATCTATTTTATTTATTTTTATTTTTTCAAATACCTACTTGAAGTTACATATTATAACAATCAAGCAATAACTGGTATGCTCATTTATTTACTCATTCTACTGCTGCACTATTTGCATGTTAGTTCTTCTAGACGAATGAACTAAACATTTGGTGTTACCTGTACAGCTTCAGAACAGCAATAATTAAATAACTTAACTTCCATCTTAATTTAGAAGTTTGTGTCTAATGTGTGAAATGTTCCGTGATGGAGGGAAATAAATAAGGAGGGAAAAACATCACGGAGGCTAAAGGTCGAACTATGAAACAGATTATTCAAGGCTAAGCCGTTTTTTCTTTGATTATAAAAAAATTCAGGTTCGGTTTCTTCCATATTTCCATTTCTTCCAATTTACTTCCCCACTATTCTGAAGAAAAATGCGTTTCGGTACTTTTAAAGATAAAAATGGAAAAATGAAAACTTAAACCTATAAAAGAAATGGAAGCAAGAATTTTATAAATCCATTTTGGTTAACGAAACTGGGAGAAGATTTTTGTTCTTCCAAAAGAAAAATGACTTTCTTCAGTTCGTCCATTTTATTCCATTTGAAGTCCACTTTGGTTAGAAAGAAAAGTACGGCTAAAGTTAAGTGTTAAGTGATAGACTTAACTCAGGCTATATTGCGCTGTTATTGGTTAAAATTCTCACTAGAGGGCGAGTTAAGGGATTGTGTCCATGTCCACTTACATTAATCTAATCCTTTTTTATAGTTCGGCCCCAAGTGCATTTTCTATATTTAATACTTAGAAGCTTACTTTACTTAACACCAGAAATCTGTTGATCGCACATAAAATATGTGGTTCAGGACGAGCCAACTTTGAAATAAAGTTGGCTGGGAGACCATCACTCACCCCTCCAGCTGTAGCCAAGCTGGCTACAACAACAGCAACTAGAATATGTCTTTTAGCTGATGTGGTTAGTGTTGGCTAGTGTAATATATCTTTTAACATCCCCAATCAGATGAAGTCCCCTCCATTGTTCTATCATAAACTATCTCAACTTCTCTTTCTCCTCAGCATCGTTTTCTTCTTGGCCGTGGCTCTCACCTCCTCCGCCCTCATCATTGAACGCATGGAAGGTCTACTGGACAGAAGTTGGGTGGCCGGAGTCACGCCCCTGGAAATTCTCTTCTCTCACGTCATCACTCAGTTCGTTGTGATGTGTGGACAGACGGCTCTGGTACTCATATTCATGATCTTTGTGTTCGGCGTTGAGTGCAAGGGAGACCTGCTGCTTGTTATCATCCTGACCATCCTGCAGGGACTGTGTGGAATGTGCTTCGGTGAGTATTCCGAATTGTTGAAAATAATGTTTTTTTTACTCAATTTTTTTTTATTTTTATCTGAAACACTAAACGGCATCATTAGGGTTTAAATGAAGGCCGTTTCATCGAAATCGTTGCTGACGTTGACGTTGCTTAACTTTCAGTGACCGAACGTGAACTGGAATAGGTATTCGATGTGTCATTAAGGCTAGCTAATTCTTAGGTTCAAAAATCTTGGAAAAAATACATATTGCTAGTTTGAAGTAATTTCCTCTTTTAGAATACCGTACTTTTTTTACCTTAATGTATGTTATAGAATGTAGAAACTAATATCTCTGTAGTGTCTAAAATAATAGTAGGGATTCGTGGTTTCTGAATAAGAGTAGTTCAATACTCTGGATATATCATTGAAAATTAACAAAATATT
Organism: Bactericera cockerelli; assembly: GCA_024516035.1. NCBI lineage: Eukaryota > Metazoa > Arthropoda > Insecta > Hemiptera > Triozidae > Bactericera > Bactericera cockerelli. The sequence goes on from CM044964.1 coordinate 9,860,136, forward strand.
TTATTTACTTCCCAGGTTTCGTCATCTCAGCAATTTGTGAGCTGGAAAGAAACGCTATTCAACTGGCTCTGGGTAGTTTCTACCCAACTCTTCTGTTAAGTGGTAAGTTCAGAGAAGACTTTCATAGATGAATACCAATTTATAAATGGAGACTTTGTTTAGTTAATATTTTAACATCGACAATTTTAGAGAACTGATTTATGGTAGGTTTTTTGTATGTTACATGGTGATTGATAAATGTACTAGGACTACCTATAGTACATAGCTATTTTTTAGAAAATAGGTACTACCTAACAAATAAATTTATTTATAAAAATATCTTGTTTTTTGTATATTTTACTTTGAGCATCTTTCCGTAGTAGATATTGAAGTAGCTATTGATATTTCAGTATAAACAGAAATTGAGGGATATGTTTTGGATGTAAATATATATCATAATATCCAAAGATACATGGTTATTATCATTTTTATAAAATTCAAACTCTCTCCTAGGTGTCATCTGGCCCGTCGAGGGAATGCCCGTTATCCTGAGATACATCAGTCTGTGTTTGCCCCTCACAATGGCCACTACTTCTCTGAGAAGTATCCTGACGAGAGGATGGAACCTTGTGGAACCCGATGTATATCTGGGCTTCATCTCCACCATCACCTGGATTGTCCTCTTCTTGACCATCAGTATGTTGGTGCTCAAGTTCAAGCGAGGTTAAACTGCCCCGCCCACACCCATTCTAGTTCAAAAACCAACGGAGTGCCGCTGTGTCAACTGAGTTGAATGCTTTTGAAAAACCAATTAATGGAGACTGAAATTTCTATACTCTTCACAGATTCTTATATGTATCGAAAAATTATATACAACGTTATATTGACTGTCTTAATTTGGGCTGAATGTTGATTTCATCGGAAATGTAATCTTACGCCAAAATATCTTTTGAATGCTGAATGACAAAGATATTTTTAACTTGAGGGTACATTATTTATACAACGAATTCTGTCTATTTTAATCTTGTATGTTTTGGAAGAGAAATACCTGCAAATGGTAACATGACAGATTATTACTTCCGATCGAAATTATCGAAGTATTTTTATTTCAGCCTTCTACTGTTTTTTTTAGGTCAGAAGCTCATGAATACGTCTAAAAGGATTTCTCCAATAATTATACTGATAATGTTATAAATACCAACACCAACAAAAATGAACTTTGTGATGCTTCAACTTACGGATCAAAAATCAGCATGTGATGCTTAACTTACGGATCAAAATCAGATTTTTTTCAAAAAAAAAGTAATTCGATATCTCTTTCAAGAAAAGTGGTTTTAAAAAGCATTCTAAAGATTTTGCGGCGCTCCTCAAAGTGTCAGTTACTTCAATGTTGTAAAATTTACGGATGTTTGTTGCTGGAATCCACCCTTTCATGTTGGTAGTTTTAACAAAAAATATACAAGTCATCCTTTTTGGATGCTCCACATTTTTAATGAAAATATTTAAGCACTCGATAGTTGTCAAATCGTCTGTGATCTGAAACGAACATTCTTTACCATCAAATACGCGCGTTATTTTACGAACATTGACGATTTTCTGCGATTTTTCGAAGCTCTTGAAAGTTTGTTTTTTATGTACAGTATAATTTTATCTTCGTGTAAATATATTTACCTCTCTTGGAACGATCTTGTCTCTTCAGATTACCTTTTAGGCTAATTTAAAATTACGTTAAAATTATCTATTATACTGTCGAGGAATTAGTCTTGATCTAAGATTTATTCTTTCTAGTTGTTAGCTATCCTGTACGTTTTATTTTCCGACTCTCTTCTTTGAGTTGTCTAAGTGTATCTTTTCTTCCCACTCGTCCCACTCCCAGTCTGATGGGATTTTGGAAAGGGTAAAATTGGTTACCAAAAAAAACCTTCGGTTGATACCAAGTTTCAATTAATACTCTTCCTAACTTCTATCAGAATCAGTTCAAACCTTTCTCTATATCTTCAGGATTTTTGTTACCACTTTCATATCATACGGAATGACTATCAAATTGGTCTTCGAACGTTAACTAATGGTTCACTTAGAATTTCATTTTGACGGAAATACCTATGGGAAAAAAACCAATAATGTTCATTTTATTATTTCAATAATTCCTCAAAATGACATGATTAATGAACATAATCATGCAATTTCTTTGAAAACAATGTTATTTTTTCCCTTGAATTTACTGAAAACTTACCCTACAATTCTTTTGGTGTAAACAGAAGACAGAAATATCAATTCAAACGTTACCTCTAGGTTTTAAAATAGTTTCGAAACAAACACCTCGCGTTAAGAACAGTCTTACAGTTATCTGTGGTTCTTTTACTGTTCAGCTTCCATGAAATTTGATAGTCAGAACAGTTGGTATTGAACTTTTCAAATGATAACGAAGGAAAATAATGAGAAACAAAATTAAAAAAAACTGTCAGAAATTGAATTAGGAAAACTCCAAGGCTGTTCTTGCGAGGTGAGCTTGTTTTTTGTTCTACGTGTTGTATGCTCAATTCAGTATTAATTTTAAACAAACAAATATAATAATAATTATTATAAAATAGTAAAACTCAAGCGTCTTATTTCATTTTTTATCTCATAGGCAGTAGTTGTTTCGGTCCCGGTAATCAGAACCTCGTTCCAGAAAGCTTTCTCACTCTCATAATACCCGAATCCCCTTTCAATTGTTGAACAACATACTATGATTGGCTTAGTTGAACAATATTTAACGGTAGAAAGGGTATTTTTAGAGTGAAAGTGTTTTCTCAAATGAGGCCCTGGTAACTAGAAACCCAGACGGGTCATGACAAGTTAACCCATTTGGGATTTTGACCACATAATCACACGTCTTCGGTTTACTGCTGGAATAATGGGAATGGTTAATCCTTATCGGGCAGTAGTAGCTTGAAGATATTATAATTATTATATTTGGCCAGCACTACGGTGGAAGCCAAACGTCAAAATTCAAAAGTACTTTTAGTTATTTACTAACAGAGTCACCGTGGCGCCGTGGTGTAGTGTAAGTATTAGGCACCGTGGCCTGGGTTCAAATCCGAGGTCCACTCATACCTCGTGAGGATTTACTAAACACGACCAATGGCATCGTTATCGGAGTATAAATAATTAATTTAAAAGAATTCGAAAAGTAATGGATGCTCTTGGTAATGCTGCAGTACCCACATAATTCGCCTCTGATAACACAAGGAGACGTAAATAACATTTTCGAAATTTTACAGGAGAGCCAAAATGAGTTTTCTTGTGCATAAATTTTCTGTTCACGGTGGGAAAATCATCACTTCCCTGCACCCGTGAATGACCATACGAACTTTTTCTGTTGCCAAATTTGATTATTTAACTCTGACTATCGATTTACGCCTATTTGATCTGTCTGAAAAAGAGAAAATGAGGGGTACGCCTGATTTCAATTTTTGTTGTATCTTTTCTTTGGATTATAGGGCGGTTACCTATTGCTCCGATTTAATGACTTTCTGTTCAAAATTGAAATCGGATATCAAAAAGGTACATACCTATTGCTCCGAAAACTGCCAAAAAGGTATAGTCCTATTCCTCCGATAAAGAAAATGGAAAAGAAAAGACAAAAATTGAATTTAAACGTTTTTTATCTTTATTTTTAAAATATTTTTAAATACAAAATACATTTTGTTTTGTTATGAATACAAAATACACAAAATAAAAATAAAATACTCACTTCTTGGATTTTCTATAGTGCCAAGAAACACTTTCTAAGTAATCAAATTTGGATATTTTACCTTCCTTGTATTGCTCAACTGTAGACTTCATAAGGAAATATTTCTTTGTTTTGCCCTTGGTAATCTTGGTAAAACTTTGCGCCTGGCCTTGTAAATACTTCGCTTGACCAAATGTACATCCTTCAGATCTAATATCTTACTTTCTGGGTCAACATCGATCAAAGCTTTTTTTATGACTTTACTTGGAAGTTCATATGCGTCTTCCGACGCTTTTCTTTTAGCACAATCTCTCAACTCTTGCCTTAATATGTCTTTATCACTGGGAGGTGAATGTTGATGAACTATATTTTCCTGTGTTATTTCCGAATCACATACAGTTTTTACAAATGATGAACAATAGGTATACATCATAGTTTACTACCTGCAACATGAAATCGGAGGAATAGGTATGCGGAAGTTGGGTCACCTAAAATTTTTTCCGGAGCAATAGGTATCCGGAGCAATAGGTACCTCATTAAATCGGAGCAAAAGGATGCTGCCCGGATTATAATTGGATTACGTCTATTTGTGAGAACAAAATATAGCACAAGTAGACTCAATCCAAGCAATAAAACCGATTTCAAAAATTTGTGGTTTACGCCTCTTTGTGTTACCAGAGGCGAATTGTGTAGATGATTTTAGCTTTACCACAAGGAAATGATCTTTAACTGTCTGTAGGTGGTTACAAAAAATATTTCGCCTGACGCCTAAACTTACAAACCAGCTAGCTTAATCTAACTCATCCAGCCTGCGTTGGGACGGAAATTGCTAGCAGGTTCAAGTCACAGTTTCCTTAGCTTGAATTCATCTTGCTAATGACATTGACAGTACCTATGAACACTTGTTTTTTTGACTTGTCTAAAATACAACATAAAAAACAGATGTCAGGTCAGTATATTAGTATAAACAGAAATCAGTATGAACAGGTGATCTCTTATATACGCCTGTTAGTTTATAGATATGCAATGTGCCTAGCAACGAACTTAAAATTACTCACTGTTATGACATTGATCCAAAAAAAAAAATTACGAGTTGGTGTCAATCATTTGTTCAATATTTCAGCTCTCATAGTTGATCTGAAGTTATCTTATCTCCAGCGAAGTTAGAACTTAATGGTATATTCACTCACATGAAGACCGTAGATTTTCAGTCTATTCATGTACAAAATACATACTTTCTTTTCCAAAATGCTTGGGTAAGTAAATATGTACATTGTAAAGTGAATGAAAAATGTATAATGAATCACATACTCGCCTTAATGAACAGAAGTTTCTCTCTCTAAAATCTTTTTGCCCAAAAACTTCCTTCACCCATCTATATTCTATTCTTGCTGGACGTTGCTTAACTTCAATGACGGAACTATAATTCGTGTATTTGACTACCATCGACGATGCCGCTCGTATATTTGACATAAATGATCCATCTTCAGAGTATTGGTGGTCATGGTGGCCTTGGTCCAAGGAGGTGGTCAAGGCGCCAGTCTGATTAAACAGGTAGCGTAGGCAGATTCATCAATACGCAAATATAAAAATTGTTTGGGAATGTGTATAGAATGGATTATGAGAAAAAACCAAGGAAAATTTCAACAGCTACCAGATGGAGGAAGATAAAAGCAATGAGAGTGACAGGATGCGGAACGAAAGTCTAAAATCTGACACAATGAAAGTAAATAATTTAGAAGGCTGAGGTCTTCCTCGGACTGTTGTTGTTGTTGAAGCCAGCTTGGCTACAGCTGAAAGGTTGAGTGATGGTCTCCAGCCAAATTTATTTCAAAGTTGGCTCGTCCTGAACCACATATTTATATGTGCGATCAACCAACATGGGGACTTGGACTTTTCTTTATAAGCCATTAAACCCTTAGGAAACTGCAAGCTAGCCTGGCATGTAAGGGTTGGCTAGTCTGTCCTCTGTTTATAGACCTTTAGCGAGACACTGGTCTTCTCCCTGTTTAACGTCCCTCAGCCAGACAATTCCTCGGACTGTAGTGGAGTGTAGCGACAGTTGGTAAGGTAAGAGAGAAGGGATACTTTGGTTCGGATCCCACCCAATGCATTAAATTTTCCTAGCATGTCTAAGTACGTTATCATATTTGATATTTGTGTCAATCACTTTCGTGTTATCACAACTACTCAAACTAGCTTTACTAAATCTACGCTGAAACCGGGACTTGAACCACCGACCTCCAGGTTACAAGTCCGCCGCCTTATCGATCAATCTACTGAGCATATCTAAGTATGTGACCACACAATAATATAGCACATCTGAGGGTCCGGTAGTAGAAAATGTTGTAAGCAAGTGGAAAACTTTCCACTATTATTTTCATTATTTCCTTCCGTTATGATCTTATGCCGGGTCCACATTAAGCGAACATTGTTAGCTAACAATGTTCGCGAACAATGTTATCCGCACATTTTGTTCGCGAGCATTGTTAGCTAACAATATTCGCAGTGTGCACCCGGCATTAGAAAATGTTTTTACGACTTGTTTGAAATAACATTGTTAGTGAACATTGTTAGCTAACATGTTCGCTTAGTGTGGACCCGGCATTAGAAGCACACTGATCAAGAGGAAGACGAATATCTCGTTGGATTGAAAACATAAGAAAAGTTGTAGGAAAGGTAGGAATCAACCCATAAGAACGGAAAGAGACTGCTAAAGATAGAATAACATGGTTTCAGCTCATAGAACAGGAATTTGGTTGTTGAGGCAGCAGCCACGAAAGAGTTTCGTTGGTAGTATGACTGTAGACTTAAACTACGATGACTTTTATAAATTTATAACCTCACTAGTTGAAAGTGTGCTACCTGTGAAAATCTGTTCCTGCCTCTACTTAAGAAACATCCTCACTTGAAACCAGGATTCCTTAAGGCTTATCATTCACTTTTACTCAAGCCGGATATTATTTTACAACATAGGTGTTACTGTCAAAACATTAAGTGTCAAAATTCCACGAGTCATGATTGTAGATAAAATCTTGGGAAAGTTTCGAATGAGTTAAGTTGTATAAAAGGAAGCTGAGAGCATCCATAGTGAAATATATTTGCATACTTATTAGTTATTAGTGTTGAACATAACGAGATGTCTACAACTCGAATTAACAGATCTAACAGAGAGTACTGGTAGTCAAGTGGTTAACGCGCGAGTCTGGTAATCCAGGTAGCGTAGGGATCCGTTGGTTTGAATCCCACCCAGTGCATGAAGTTTTCCTTATTAATTTGAGTTTGTGACCACATAATAATAAGACTCTGAGGGTTCGGTGGTAGAAAATGCTTTGAGCATTAACCTCGCCTGGTGGTTACCAAACACTAAAGAGAGTTATTATTATTTATACCTAAGCATTAAATGAAGTTTTTAAGGTGGATGCTGATTTTCTTGTAATTAACGCCAGAGACAAAAGTCTCTTGTCGGATGGTCCAGGTTTTGTGGCTCCCAATGAATGACATTTCGTACACCAGGAGTATTTGTTTTCTCTGTGGATGATATCTCATTCCACAGGAGTCTTTATGTTTTCTGTGTTCTTTTTAAATGGGAATTTAAAAATCGCACGAATAGCTCAGTATTTAAGCACTCGCTTGCCATGCGGAAGGTCCCGTGTTCGAACCCCCGCGCCGACAATAATTTGTATTCAAAATTTGGTTACAGTTGTTGGAAAGGGATATCTTCCGTGCGCTCGGTGACCAGCGCCTGAATGGAAGTATTGTGTCACTTCTCGCCATCAAAGGGCAGCACTTATGGGATGTTGTCAAACAGCAACGTGGAAACATTAGAAAAGCCAAAAACATCTAATAGAAATTCAAGAAAGAACGTGATTAAGATATCAATAACCATTTCTAAACATATAAAAAACAAAATATTGATTTTTAATATTACAATTTCAGCAAGTAATGAAAAGGACGCGAACTTAATCATTGAGGAACATTTTTCTGTAACATGGTATATTATAGTCATTACATACTACCATACATTAAATATGTGATAAACACGGATATTACCTATATCGAAATATGAACCATATAGCGTAACTTTGAGTAAATTAATATAGAATCCTTCGATATGATTTAATAAATTATGTTTAAAAGCAAACTAAAAGCATTGAGGTAAGTAATAGGTAGTAAATGACTATGAGTAATGTAAGTGTCTATTTTCACTTACCTTGACTAAAAATGAATTGTTTAGTGTATTTATTTTATTTATTCAATTGTATAAAATGAAAGAATTTTTTTTTAACATCGCTTTTAACTGCATGGTCATATCACGACGGGATGTTACCCTTCATTAGCACTAAACTCACAAAAACTTTCTATCCATATTAACCTCACCCAGCCTGGGTTGGGCCAGAATGCCATCATCACGGAGTCTTCATCTCTCTGGACATTGCTTAACTTCGGTGATCCTACGAAAACTGGTGCAGTCAACGCGCCATCGACGCTGGCTAGAGGAAGAATGTACTCGTATTTTGTTTTATACTCTTTCCCAGAGTCAGAGCTATTTCCTGGTTGGATCGTAAGGTGTCTTTTGCAACTGGATCTAGTAAGATCGGCAAGTTATGTTCTTCTCTTGTCATGATAATTTTCTACTCGGTCTTACTTATTTTGAGGAAACCACGATGCCAATAGACGCCAATCGATTTGCCATCGATCTTAAACGATTTTTTAACTATAGTGCTTTGTCTGGAACTGAAGTTATCCGACAAAAGCCCACCGAGGACTAGTCTCTCATTTTACTACGATGGAACCGCGTGAACATTACTTCAAGGTAAAGGTACTGTCAACCAGCGTAAACAACAGGCTAATATTTTGAAATATATTGAATGAATATTTAAAAGCGTTAGATGAAAGCTGGCAGATTCAGATATTAAAATTTCTAAACTATTTATTCGATGGAGGAGACCTACCACCATAACTAGCCAAATCCTACATGTTCACAACAGGCTAACACCTTGTTAAAACGACGTAAAATGAGAATAAAAGTGGTACTCTCTACGCGTCGAGCGGCTTTGATTCACGGCCAGCCGGACACCACTTCTTCAATGAATTTTTGATGGACTAACTTTGCCCGATGGGTTGCGAGACGCAAGCCTTGCTTCCTGGATCCCCAGTCACAGCGTCAGACGCAGTTGCAAAACCCGCAGGAGTAATAGTTTCTTTCTAAATCACAGAGGCATGCCATTCTAGATCCAGAAATTTCCGTGCAAGATTCCTCAACGGCCAGAATTCAAACTCACAATCCTTGGATCACAAGGACCAACTTTACCGCAGTGATCAGCTGGCTGCCCATGCAGGTTTGCTCATAGGCATCTGGCTCTAGGCTCTGAAGAGGTTCTCACTTCATTTCTCTTTCTCTTCGCCGCATCCTTCTTTCTCTTTCCTGATATTTCTGCATAGCTCTGCGCACTATCAGTAAGTTTCGATAGAGTTGAACCAGCAGTCACCTTGAAAATTTTACACTCAGAACTTGAAGCTCGTTCGAAAGTTCTGACTAGTCAACGGGACCAGAATTTGTAAAAAATGACAGATTTTTTAAAAGAATATTGACATAAGTTACATTTAAGTTATACAAAAATTACCAAGATTTTTTAATGATTCAGTTGAGTGTTTTGAGTAAATTTAGTTCAAAAGTGCGATATTTATAAGATTTTTAAAGTTGTGTTTTTTTGTGAGAAATGGTTATTTTTTCTTAAAAAGTTGTAGTGTAAGTCTTTTGATGTTTCGATTATAAACATAGTTCAGTGACTGGGGGTGAAATCATGTGCTTATCTCTAATCATATTGGAAGATTTCTAAATTTCTAAACCTTTTAGTATAATTATTTTTTACTCAATTGTCATAATTTCTATTTCGTGAGGAAACATTTTCTCAAGAAAACTCTAAAATGAGGTGAACTCCAGGGATTATAATGCCAAATTTCAAGTACAAGTCTTACGAAAACAACATTTCAATGCATTCGGATAACTAACAGAAAAATCTGGCACAATAATATCCAAAGAATTCAAAGATTAAAAATCAAGATGAAATTCAAAACTCATTTACCGGTTAGTGAAACAATTAAAAACGGCGTAATCAAATTAAGTACGCTCTTCATTTTATTTATCAACATAAGTCACAGCCATACTAGCAACTACTCAATGAGCGGCAACCCAATATGGGACGAGCTGCTAAAAAACTGTCAAAACAGCTCCTCAGGTTACACGTGTGTACAGAACAACTTATTCCGCTACGTCGACAGCGTACTGCTCAATACTGAATTCCACGTGAGTGATAGTTTCTACTTTAAGAACAAAATAAATGGCAGCTCGAGCTATTACCAAGTGCCACACTACTCCAATCAAATCCCAGTTTATAGCAATAGTCCAAACGAAGAGGACATGCAATTTCACAAATTCATCGACGAACTAGAGACTGTGGAGCAAAAATTAGATTCCGATGAACAGAGTGAAGATACTAAATCTGATAGAAATAAAAAGAACAATGCCAACAGTGAAAAACAAAAATATGAACCTGAATATGTAAGTGAAACAAAAAAGGGCGAAGACCCAAAGCAAACAGATTATGTTGACAGTGTTGACATAGATGTAAATGAAAATAAAGCTGACAGCAACAACCAGGATTCCAGCGATTGGAAAAGCGTTGAGTACGCCTCCCCTTCACCACCTGTTAACAAAAACGTGTGGAGTATTGACTTGGACCAGATAGTCAATTTAAAACCAGAATGGCAAGCTACGCAGGAACACACATCAGAAGGTCCCTTAGAATCAGATCAATCAGAACAAGAAACTAACCAAGAAAGGTGGATTCCTAAAACGGACAAATCTGTCAGAAATGGATCAAAAAAGAAGCTTTCTAGTCGAATAAAATATGGAAGATCACTGGACTTGTCCAAAAGTACTGATAATAACGAAAACAACGGCCAAGCTAAAGAAAGTTTGTCAGATAAAAGCAAACCTGAGCAAATTCAAACCGCGGAAGATTCCAAAACAAAACAACAGAAACCTCTCTCTGATCATCCCTCAAAGGCAGAAATCGAAGAGAACATGATCCCAGATAGCGAACACATGCCCGAGGTTCCGTACAAAACCATCTACGATGTCTCCTCTATGTTTTACGAGAAGAGTGTCAACTACTTCATGAACCACGACCTGATCTTCTTCCTTCCCCAGTTTATGTTCGGAGGGGCCCAGATCACCCTGTCACCAAAGGGCATAGAGGCAGATGGTGGAATTAACTTGAGACTCAATATTAACTCTCTCACCAAACAAGACAACTCAAACGGGCAGAGTCGACTTTTCTTCAAGCATATGCGTAAGTCATTTTACAAAAATTCTTCACTTCTTGTCAATTATAATTTACAGATATTATAGTTGAAATTAATTTTTACTTAAAGTAGCCATAATCTATTTACTGAAGATTTTTATCATCCAATAGGAGGCAAATGTTATTAGGAATCTAAATAGGAAGAATCTCTCTGAGGAAGTAACTCTGACTCTAACATAGAAATAATACATCCGATTTCTACTATTAGAAATTTATCGGAAGTAATAGACATTGCATACCACACTCCATTGCACACCCCCACATGTAATAGTAAATGCATCAAGACTTACCCAGAGATATCGGAGAACATTCAACAGGTTGTTCTTATACTTTCTGAAGAAAAAAATAAATGATCCAAACTCAAACCTTGATCATATATGAGTGTCTGCTCTTTAACATAGGTAGTACTATTATTACAAAAATCTAAAATAATTGTAAAGTTTTAGAGAAGAGAAAATATAAAAGTATAAAATAAAAGCAAAAGTGGTGACATACTTAAAACATTTCTAAGGTGCCTACAATCATACATGGTAGGTTGTAAAACTCGTTCGTAGTTTCATAAAATTCTCCAAATATTTGTGGAAACAAATTTACCCATCACTATGCTAACATCCTCAAGAACATCTCGCATTCCTCTTGGTACAAGTTGCGTAAAATTTCTTCTTCCCCGGTCTTGCTTGGGGGGTATCCCACAACTTGAATCTTGTTCCTACCTTCTTTAAATTTGGAAAGATTAAATTTTATTCGGTGAAACTTTCAAAAATCAGCTCGCCAGCAAGTTCGGTCACAAGTTTCTTGTTTTAGTGACCTTGTTTCTCTGCGATATTGTCAGGTCTCACGTCTACTGGTTCAGACCAAGCCGTCGGGAGGCAGGTATCATGATGGACTGCCGACTAAACTGCTGTATGCCCAATTAGAGGCAAGTGACTCACCGGGTGTGTCGCAAGTGAAATCAAATTCAAGATTGAGAACTCACCATTATGGATGAGGATTCACTATTTTAAATAAAACCTCACCACTAAAAATTAGATCCTAACATCAGGATTATCAGGAATAAATGTCACCAGATGATGAAATTACCATAGGAATTATAGCCAAATTTGATGAAGTTTTATTTCATTCATAATTGACTTTATTTCTAAAAGGTGTGTAAATTAGATGTACCTACAAAATATGTAAAACAAATTAACAGTTTATTTAAATCTTGCATACTCTCCACATTTTTTTACACATACGAGTAGAAAATTTTGGAAGGTAATTTTCTTATTAGATGTTGTAAATACTGTGACTTGATAACAGACAACTTCATAAAATTGACTACCTAAAAACTTATTTCTGGTACTCTTAAATAACAATTTTTCACAAATATTTAGTTGAATTAAAAACCACACTTAAAAATCCATACACTATGAACATAACAAATCTAAAAGTTCTCGACCCAAAATTGGAATTTGCCAGATGATTAACCATATGAGCTTTTTTCCATTACAATCCAATGTATGACAAATGAACAACCAACGCAAGTTTGGTTGGGTTTTTCTAAATTTCTAGTTTGCCTGGTACGGACAAGTTGCTGCAATAAAATTTCTTTTACTCTAGGATTCCTTAATCCCGGCAGTAATACGAGAAACCGGTATGTATGTTCTGACTAGTAGACCCTATAGCCCAACCAGCAGAAACCGAACAAACCTGCGATATCGAATAAACTGGGTCTACTTTACCTAAAGTTCTAGTTTTATCAACTTTATATTCGTAGTCAATATTAGTGCAGCATAAACTAGAGTTGATCCTCATTAGCAATCCGGAGGTTCCTAAAATTTCCATCTGTGATTCCCAATTTGTGTCCCAATAAATCCAATAAACATTGGTAGTCAAGTGGTTAAGGCACTATAGTTTGGTAATCCAGGTAGCGTAGGGATCCGTTGGTTCGAAACCCATCCAATGCATGCATTTTTCCTCATTTAATTAAGCATAAGACTGTGAGGGTTAGGTGCTAGAAAATGCTTAAAGCATTAACCTCCACTAAAGAGTATTATTATAATTTGGAATAAACACCTACGGTTGGTTGGTTGCTAGGATCATGTCTCTATCATTATACTTTCAGGGGGTTTAATTTCTTTCTCTCTCTCGAGGCATGTACTTTAAATTTTCGAATGTCTGAAATGTTTATACAAAGAGTTGCCTTACTATCTTAAAGAACATTTTAAAATTTTCCAATTCAGCTTTAGATTTTTTTTTAATTATAGAAAACCCTTTAGCCTTCAGCAACTCCTTTTTTTGTTACTGACCAGTTCCTAAGAATATTTTTCAGTGAAGTTTTTTGTAATAAAAACGCACTTTAATGAGGTCACAATCATCTTAGATACCGCTTCAGTTAGGCTGCTTCCAACAAATTATTGAAAGTTTCTCTAGCCGGATATTATTTTAATGGAAAAATGCCAACTTTTTTGTACATTTAGGTGAACGTTGGGATTCCAAATGAAATTGAAACTGCTGAAACATTGCCCTTGTCTAAATATTTAACACAAAAGTTACAGCTGGAATCCGGTTAAAAATTGTAAAATGATAGAAACAAAAACTCAGTAGAATAACACATTAAACAAATCATGCGTGTTTGTTATGTTCAATCATACCACTCAAATAAAGTGTTATAACTTCTGTGAAAACTAATGTAGAAAGTTTCAGCAGTGGTCTGACAGTGGAAAAAAACTTTTTGATTTAAGGAAGTCGGGTGACGGGATTATATGACGGGTATTTTGCCATCGCTTGTAAATATTTACAGTAAAAAAATATTCCTTAGATATATATATAAAAAAAAATATGTTCCGGGAGTTCTATATACTTCTTGCAAAAACGATAAACACTAGATTTTGCGACCATGTGAGCTTAGCAATTGAAAAAAAAAACAACAACAATGAAGAATCTTCTCTCTTCAGTAGAATAGTACACATATATGTGATATCCTTATAAATCAGAAGATATGAGTTATGATCAGATAGTGTTGTGATTATCATAGGAACTTTTCACCTGATTCCCATAGACATAGAGGGACCTTACTCAGTCATTGCCGGAAGTTGGGCATGTTTTTGAACTGCCTGGATGTGTAGGTCAAGTTTTTTTTTTTTTTTTTTTTTTTTTTTTTTAAGTGGGGTTTAACGTCGCTTTCAACTGCCATGGTCATATCACGACGGGGGTTTTACCCTCCATTCGCAGGAAACTCACAAACCTGCTACTCACATTGACCTCACCCAGCCTGAGTGGGGCCGGGAAAAGCCAGCGTCACGAGAATTAGAATTTGAATGGTCACCCATCCAAGTCTTAACCTCGCTGGATGTCGCTTAACTTCGGTGTTCTGAAGGGAACCGGTGTATTCAACATGCCATCGACGCTTAATAACCATACTAGAGGACTCTGCGCTTTGTTTTTCGTGAAACTTTGAAAATTCTCAGGTCTAACTATAATTACTCTGCCAAAATTAATAAAGCATGTTTTTTGTGGTTTAATTTCATGCTATAATATTTTATTATTTTTTTAATAATAAAAAATGAAGGTATACTGCGCTATCTAATTAAATTTTGTTTTTGTTTAAGGTATAAATTATTTCTATAACGGTAGGTATTGCAAAATATAAAGGTGTCTGAATTTCTATGAAATCTCCAGGTTACGGGATCAAATTGAGACGGGAAATTTTTTTCTAACAATTTCTCATGAATTAATTTTCTTTCTCTCGAGAATTATAGCACGCCTCTTTTTCGGTAAGTACTCGTAGTTCAAATTGAAATATATTCAAATTCCAATCTAATTTAAAAAATCTTGAAATTTAACAAATATCACTTCCTGTGCCAAAAATTGCCCGATTGAAAATAAGACTCAAGGAAAGTGTTCCTAAGTGAGAGCAAAAAAAGTTATAGTAAGGAAATTAATTAATTGTATGAGGATTGTTAAAAAAAAAAAACATTCCCAATTTATTTAAACAACAGAAAAATAATGTTGTTTGGTTAAGACTGGAATATTTTAACATTTAGCACCTGAAATACATTGTGGTCAAATCCCTTACATCTTCAATTCTTCATCTACTGGTTCAATTACAACACCGCCTGTATTTTGTAGCTCTAAAAAAACTCACGGTGCTTTGTCTAAAGATCAATTTTGATGGAATTGGATGTATTAAAAGCTGTTACGAGTAAGTCTAACTTTTTTGAATGGGTGTCTGTGTATTAGGGTTGCCAGATCATTTCCAGCCCAAAACGGGACAAGAGACCTAAAACGTCAAAAAAAAACGGGATTTTGGATGAAAATACGGGACAAGCCCTTTTTAACACCCCTGATTTTAGTGATTTTATTTAACACTCTGATTTTAGTAAGATATACATACCTACTGTATTGTATCAATTTATTATCACCTAAACTACCAGAGGAGATGGTGAAACTGGGGAAAATACGGGACACGCGTGTCCCGTACGGGACATTTTGAAAAGTGCCCAAAATACGGGACGTCCCGGGAAATACGGGACGTCTGGCAACCCTACTGTGTATGCGTCACGGTTATGCTTATTGAAGTCATTCCATATGCTATAAGTTCTTGGATATTTGATCTTTGTAAAACGGCATGAAATAACCGTAATACATTTAATGTTTAAAATAACTATCTCTCTCCCTGTCTCTCACTGTTTATTATCTCTTCTTTGATATTTGTTCTTTTCTTTAATTTACATTGAGATATTTCTGAAATAACTTGTAAAGTAAATTATTTATACATTATTTAGCTATTTATTTATTTTTAATTCTCAAAAAAGTTAAAACCCTACTACTTTGTTTTTCATGGACGCTTCATCAGTATATTCAGTATAAACAGAAAAGTGAGAAGTTGTATTAGATGAACGCTTACTTCTAACACCTACACAATAGTGTGCATAGATCTCCTTAAAATAGATCCAGAAAGGATCTCCTTAAAATTCTTATTTACCTACATTGCCAGAGTACTTTGAACTCTACATTTATCTCAGTTTCAAATCTCCACCTTACACCGGAGTATTGTATGGGCTTGGTTTGAAAATCGAAAGTCAACACCACACCGCCTCAAAATCTAGGTCAACCACGATTCTATTACACCTGTGAGCTCATTGATGAAAATGAAGAGCTTGGCATTGAGACTATTGAGAGTTGTGAAGCTATTGACAAATGTGATGGTAATTGTACTGAAGACACTGGAACTGTAGGTATAGATACATTAGTACGACCGGGAGACATTGTAGTCAGACAAAGCAGGCATGTTAATGATATACTAGAGACTCTTATTCTAATAGAAGTACAAGTATAGTAATTACGATGGGAATCGTATTCATTGGTTTGTTTCCTCATGAGTAAGTAGTAAGTACTCAACGCAATTCGATGAACATAAATGAATCAGAAGACTGCTATATTTTAATAATGCTATCAAATGAAAAATCAATACTCAACTGTGATTTTCAAGTCTTGTTTTCGTTTTTTTTTTAGTTATTGCTTCTTGTCATTTTGTTAGGACTTTATATTTTACAAGGCTTTCAAACTTTGATGTAGCTTATACCGAGCTTTGCTATTGATTGTCATTTTAAATTATAAATTAATCTTCAATTTTTAGAATAATTCTTGTCGGTTTACCATTAGTTTTTGGTTCCTTCCTTCTCTTCCGCATTTCAAACAAACTTTCACTAATAGGAAGTATAAATTATTTGTACATATTTTCCTGTCCCGTAGTTTTCGCATAAGACATCTACACTGGAATCTCCTAGTTGATTATTTCTTAGAATGAATAAATCCCAATTGAGTAAAATTCGCACTAATGCTAAAAACCAATGCCCTACAGAAATTAGTATAGGAACTTCCGTTAGGAATGTACTAAGATACAAGGATAGGTGGATATACCAGTTCTCCCTGGTTACGCATCCATTGGAATCTTCCAGCGAGCTTTTTAACGCTATTAAGGGAGATATCTATTTTTAGATACAATTATAAGGCGAAAAAAGTATATTCGTAGTGAGTCATGTTTCATCTAATTAGTGAATAAATGGTTGTATGTATATGCAAATCGATAGACGCTTTTAAATTATATTTGATTAAGAAAAAATTGGAGTATTGAATATTTGTTTATGTCTGTGAATACTGGAAGAACAAGTTTTACGTCGCTTAAGAAGAGGTACCTCGTAAGTCCGAATTTTTCGATAAAACGTTTTTGGTATCGTTGGAAAAAAAAAAAAAAAAAAATCGAATTTTTTAAAATCGGTTTTATATGACCATTCAAATACAAAGAATGTTACAATAATCAATTAAAGTTTACCTCGTAAATCAATATTTTTGTTTTGAAGAAAATTTCTGGTGAGACCTCGTATCTCCAATCAGTCATATATTATGTGTATTGTGTAAAATAGATCAGAGATACGAGGTACCTCTACGAAAAATGCACACATGCTTTTCTGAAAATTTTACAAGAATCAGTTGAGAGGTACCTCGTATGTCCGATATCTCCTAAAAATACAAGTTTTATCAAAAAAATAGTAATTTCAATCGATTAAACAGGTATATGTTTATGGTTAAACTGATTTTTTTATTTTTTTAAACCTGCCCACAACTTTATAATCAGTTTTTACTGTCTCCTCAAAAGTTCAAAAAATGGACTTACGAGGTACCTCTTCTTAAGCGACGATATGTTAAACTTCAAACTTTCATATCGTCGCTTAAGAAGAGGTACCTCGTAAGTCCGAATTTTTCGATATTGCGTTTTTGGTATCGTTGGAATCGGAAAAAAATATCGATTTTTTTAAAATCGGTTTCATATGACCATTCAAATACAAAAAATGTCACAATAATCGATTAAAGTTTTACCTCGTAAATCGATATTTTTGTTTTGAAGAAAATTTCTGGTGAGACCTCGTATCTCCAATCAGTTATATTATGTGTATTGTATAAAATAAATCAGATACGAGGTACCTCTACAAAAAATGCACACATGCTTTTGAAATTTTCTGGTGAGACCTCGTAAACTATTGCAGGTACCTCGTAAGTCCGATATCTCCTAAAAATACAAGTTTTATCAAAAAAAATAGTAATTTCAATCGATAAAACAGGTATATATTTATGGTTAAACTGATTTTTTTTACTTTTTTTGAACCTACCCACAACTTTAAAATCAGTTTTTATAATCAGATTTTTCTGAAAATTTTACAAGAATCAGTTGGGAGGTACCTCGTATGTCCGATATCTCCTAAAAATACAAGTTTTATCAAATAAATAGTAATTTCAATCGATAAAACAGGTATATGTTTATGGTTAAACTGATTTTTTTATTTTTTTCAAATCTACCCACAACTTTATAATCAGTTTTTACTGTCTCCTGAAAAGTCCAAAAATCGGACTTACGAGGTACCTCTTCTTAAGCGACGTTTAGCGTTTACTGTGTTTTCGGAGGTTTGATCGATATACCTACCATCTATTATATTATTTTGAAATATATTTTTTAACTCAGGTGCTTATTGAATCAGTATTTCAGATCACTGGCTATTTGGTTTTCATAAGAGTGTTGCCAAATGTCCGAGAATGGGTTAAACAGATTGTTTGAAATATGTATGTACCTACAATTTTTTCTCTAATTCTAGTTACATTCTATTATATCTACTTCGAATGAACAACAAGACTAATTCGTCAACATGAACAAAAAAATGCTGGAAGTTCCATTGATTTCTCATTACAATCAGACATAAATGAAATGGAAAAAACATATCTCGAGGTCACACAACAACATTAGAAACACGATATAGGAAACGTTAGAAGAAAGTGAAAACTGTCGGCGTACATCAGGCAAGAAAGAACGTCACTCAAACAAAGTCATAGAGAGACTGACAGAGCCAAGGAGATAATAGTAGTTAGATACCTACACTACTTACATTTTGATGGACTATAGACAATGCAACACAAAGTATATTAAGTATGTATATTAAGGATAGGTACATATTCTAGAAATGCTGCTTTAGACCATGTGGTTGAACTAATTACACAAATGTCAAGTAGTAAGAAAGATGGAATATGGAATGTGACTTGAATAAGGTAGTGCCAATCCCTCTAGAACTAATCGGTTGGGATAGTCTTTGTATGAATAAAATAGTTCTTGATTGTTGTTTTGACTTTCCTTCTTCTATAACTGCAAGAGCATCGGAGTGTGTTTTCAAATACCTGGAAACATACTGCAAGCTGATAAACTACATGTAAACTAGATATTCATTTTGAAAATTGAAGAAAATTTTGATGTGGCTTCAATATAAATGGTTGCAAAAGAAAATTTTGTGATCTTACAAAATTTTTACTCATAGAAATGAGTAAAGTCTGTACTTTCTTGTCTTAGGATACAACAACTGACCTAAAACAAGTTTCTTCACAATTTTTAATTCGTACAATTTCATTTTCATTTTTGGAGGCTTTTAAGACTAATGATATAAGAGAAAGACGATGATATCGGACGTAAAATTATGAGAAATCAAATCATTCACAAGATCGAAACATTTCACGTTGTTTAAAAAGAAAGAACCATCACAGTGATAAAGATATACGAGATCAAAATCAATTTCAAACAAGGCACACGTTCCAGGTGAATCTTGTAGAAAGTGTGCTCTATTATGATCGTAAAGTGAAGAAGATCAAGCGGACCATGATGATATAGTTGATTCGAATCTAGAAGATAAACTACAAGTCGGTGAAGTAGTAGAAAGAATTATTAGTTTTGAGGAGAATTTGTCATTCCATGAAATGGCTGATAATAAATATAATGGGTATTATACAAGGTGCAGTACACTTGTAATGGTCTGAGACAGCAATGGCAAACTAATAGGACTTCTTGGTTTTTATCGTTACTCAAATTGTAAACTACTAACACGTATAATACTATAGTACATGAAATATCAATTGAGTATTCCTTTTAAAAAGTAAAAAATGGTGAAGAAAGTAATTTTTGTATGATGGTTAATCCATACTTAGTGAGACTTTTCCTCCTATGAATGCAGCCAAAATTCAATAGATAATACTTTAAATTTTCAAAAAAGAGAACCCAAAGAAAGGTGAAACGAAAAAATACTTACAAACTTTAGTGATTTTACGTCATAAGTCGTAACATACAAAATACGAGTATGACCAGGTGAGAGCACACTTCAAGTGTGAACAGTACAATAAAAAGAATAATCAAAGACAAGGTAGAAGAAGGGAAGAGGAAGTTTCAGAGGAAAAGTAAAACCTAACAACAACCAAAGAAAGAAGTGGAATCATTGCTCGCGATAACCATACAAAGAAATTAAGCGCAACTAGGTATTTCATAGAGAAAAGAGAATCTAACAAATGATATCACGCGCTTGCTCCACATTGTGTGCAGAAGTAATGTCGAACCAAATAATTAAATATCATATCGTGATACCTGATAGAATACACATCGCATTCAATATGTTTGGAACTCCGATGACAAATCGATTGTTCGTTAAATCAATCAATACAAGCTTGTTGAATGGGAATGCCAATGAGTTGGTATACTGTTAGATCATTGTGTTTCCATAGGACGAGGTCTAAATTGTGTATATTATCCTACAATCGTCATTAAAATTATGAAAATATCAAAGATGTGTGTTTTATAAAAGATCGACAGAAAACCAAAGTAATCTCCTGAACAGATTATAATAATATATACTCGTATATATTTTTTTTTTATATACAAAATTGAACATCAATCTTCCGGATCTTCCGATATCTAATTAATATAAGGAATTTTTCTTTTGGAAGTAATATTCGAAAGAAAAAGTCAACATTAGCTTCATTTTATTCACAATATTTTATTATTTGATTTTAAAAAGATAAGTACTTGACTACTAATTCCGAGTTACAATGGGTCGGAATGGTAATTCTTCTAGTGATTTTCTGAAATGAGCCTTGCGAGGTGGGTGGATCTTCCATAGCTGTGGATAAAATATTAAAAGCATAAAACATAGGTACCTACGTTTAGTACCTATTTTTAAAGTTGAAAATAACCAGTTAGAAAAACATCAAGTAAATATTAGTCAGCGCCGATGGCACTTTGAATACACAAGTTATATTTCTGTCAATAAAATTAAGCAACAGCCAGCGATGCTTGGAATTGGATGAGTGACCATTCCAATTCGAATCCTCGTTATGCTGGCTATACCAAGCCCCACTCTGGCTGGGTGAGTTTAAGGTGGTAGTAGGTTTGTGAGTCTCCCACGAACACCCCGTAATGATATGACCATACATTTGAAAGCTATATTCAATCCAAATTCAAAATTGTAGAAAAAGTGCAAACCTGAGCATCTGTGATTCTCTAACTGCGCTGGTTGTATGGGTTCTCTGGGTGCCACCGAAAAGCTCTCGCTCTTTCAGCTCCTTCTTGTAGGGCCGCGTTTTGTCGGGCCGCAGCTCCTTGGACCGCAGCATGTTGGGCTGCGGCTTCCTCGGCTGCGGCTTGTCGGGAATCGGCTACTAGCGCTTGTTGGGCTCGTGCTAATTCAGTAGCGTTTATTACGCCGTCAAATAAATTCGGTCCCCAGGTCTCATACTGACTATTACCTCTGGCATTAACTGTGGGAATTAGAGTTGAAAACGAAGAAAAAAGTAGAATTAGAATTGTTGAAGAGTAGATACAACATTTCAAAATTCAGACTGGAAAATCAGGAAAAGAGGAGTACAATCCCTGAATGTCGACTGAGAAGGCTGAAAATTGAGTAAATTGTAGAATAGGCTTACCTGCCATGATGATAGCAGCTATCAGGACTACAGAGAAAATACTTAGCTTTGCCATTGCCTCTGTGCTTGTGAGCTAAAAGGTTAGAACAAGTACTTTTAGAATGTGAGCAGACAATATTTTCTAGGCGCTTTTATACGACTCAGACACAGCTAATTATTGCTAATTAGCAAAATCAACAAAAAACGACTTAGATAAAGCTAATTTCTGCAGATCCATACGTGACTTTAGTTCATAGATCAAGTCAGTGGAAAACAACATCAAATGACGGCTACACAGAAGAAGCTAATTATAATTATTGTTGCCAACTGTCACATAATTATTGTGTGGCTATCGATGGATCAATACGTGACTGTAGAAATTGAATATGTCATAAACATAATTATTATTTACAATGTAAAAACTTTAAACCTATAATATAAACAACTGTGGGACACCTTATTCATACAAAATGTATGTACTGATGATATTATACAAGTTTTACCCTATTGCGAAGGGCAAAGATCATCAGAAAAAATGTATTTGTGTAAAGTTTAAATTGCGTTTTCTCATGAAAAATAAATATAGAATAATAACACTTGCAGACACCATAATTATATTTTCTCACAAAACACATGTGCTGATAACAATAATCAGCAGGAAAATTATATTTTTACCAACAGGAAAATGCGTTTTCTCATAAAAAGTAAAAGAAAAGAAATTCATGGGTACCTACATGTTTGTGTTTGCATGGTATGTGTTTTGAAATATATGTATTTGGATGGAAATTGTTCAACTTACTTCAAAACTGACAATGCAATTCTACATAGGTCAATAAAAAATACTGACCTGCAGAAAAATTCAGTTATAATATTCACCTCAAAATCTGATCTGAAACTACTTGGCTTTTCACTTTTCCGGATTGAGTTCCTGCAGAAATATAATAGAAAACAGAACAAATTTAATCAAAACTCTAGTTACACGTTTGTCCGATTTGTATCTCTCTATCTCCTCAGTTGCTCTATCTCCTCAGAATTTGCAAAGTCTGAGAGTTTGGGAAAATGAATTGAAAAATGCTTTCATGATACGATTCGGTTTGGTCATGAAGCAGTTACTAATACCACAATATAGGAAATACAAAACTGCAAAACCGCAGTGAATAGTCTTACATTGACCCCTAATGATTGAGAAACACACCCGAATCTATTTTTCTGATTTTCGTAAAGATCAATAACTCCCATAGAGGAAATGGAGCTAGAAATGAACTTACAAATGAACTGACCAAACGAACATAACACATTCAGACGTCTGGTTTAACAAACTTACCGACTAGTAAATCTTTTGTTTCTCAAGATTCAATGAAAATGAAAGTTAGTTTAATGTCCGCATTTTTCTTCGCATGAGTAAGTTCAGAATTTACTATCAAAAATTGAGAATCTTTTAAAACCTTATAGACACACAAAATAAACAAAAATATTAAACATATTGGTATGGTACATAGATATAAAAATACTGAAGCAGAATGTTGGTTATGACCTTGACATAGAACCGGTAGTGCGCAGACGTATTCAGAACTTTATAGCGGAGATAAATTTTTTTTTAAACCCATGCATTTGTAAGAATAGACAGAAAGACAGCGCAAAACTTACTCATTTCAAGTTTTGATTCTTCTGTTGTGAAATAAGAAATGTAAGGAATAATATACCTAGTTTTAATATTTGTAAATCCAGTAAAAACATTTCAGTTATTGCTGTGTTTCGAACCATTTAAGGTCGAAACACAGTGTTGGAATTACAGCAACAAAAAAAAGGTGTTTTATGAGATTTGTTCACCATATTTTGTACTGTATTATTTTTCACAATAATAGGTATATACCTATGTATAATTATTGTCACATTAAATGCAAGTGTTAATCCGAAAGTCTGTGGTCAAAAATGTTCAAGTAAATCCAAATTCCTATTCCAGTCTTATATTTTTTATGAGGATTCTAGTGTCAAAAAGATTATGTTCAGTTGTTTACTTACCATGGAATTATTGAAAATTTGAAAAGTGTTTCATCTTACAAGCGGGGAAGCAAACACAGGTTCTGCTAGCAGATACTTGGCAACTATGGACACCACTCTCGTACCACTGACCGAAGAGATTCTAGTGAAAGCTGTTTCTGGTGATTTTATTTCTTTTGATATGGAGAAGTTTAGCCACAGTCCGAGAACGTGGAATGGTCCTCAGAAGTGACGGCATGAATATGACAATTCAATTGAAACATATTTGAATCAAATATTGGATCTTTTGACAGTATAAAATATCAAATGTAATGATTCATTTTTTTTTCAATTGTATTTTTATAACTCAATAGTTGATAAGAAGTTTTGCTAATATTTAGAACCAAAAACTGTTCTAAATTTTATTTTTAAATATTAGGAAAGTAACAGTTGCATGCATGAAGACACTTTTATTCCATGTAATGACTGCTTAATATGTTGATATTATGTTAAATAAATAAATTGAAATCATTGATGAATCGTATTCCAGATTTTTATTCCAAGTTACAAGTGCTCATGTTTGATATTATGCGAAATAAATAACTTGAAACCATTGGATGAATCTTATTCCAGACAGATACAGTTTTTTTGTTGAAGAAACCTAAATCCATAATATTGATACAGACAGACTGTACGGTTCACTTGCGTCAAAATCTCAAACTGGTTCTAATAGGAATGGACATGGTGTATTTCTAGGCCGCAACGCTATTGCATCCATTTAAAGAAACTTCAAATTTATACATCTACGAGTAAATATACAGGGTGGACCAAAAAAACGTTTACACCCGTTAATGGTAGATTACTGACGACATTTCTAGGACGGATCTGCAATCCGTTTTTTCGGATTCGCCTTTATAACTGCACAAAGTGATTTTTTGCAACTTTCTGAAAAAGTCCGACTTTGGCTTATTCTTCAGGTCAGAACTTTTTTCCTGTTTAAGATGAGTTGATTCTGAACATTTCTGCAGAAAGCCAACAAAATTTCGATGTTTCTAGCTACACTACTTTCTTTTTTACGGTTTGGTTTGGCATCTTTTTTGACACCTGAATAGAAAAAAAATTCTCATGTAAATTTTTTACACTTTGAAACACTCAAGATTTGCCCGAGCAAATTTTGGCACAGACATGGGCAAGTTTGATAAAAGTTGGCGGCCAACCCAAGGATGCTAAAAAATAATTTTACGATTTTTTATCACGTGATCTTCTGGGTAAACAAACCAGGTAAGTCTCAAAAAATGATGTTCAAAATCTTAAAAGTGTTGACCGTGTAGGGTCGTCTTGTACTCAAAGAGTAATTAGCTATTTATGTCTGATAATTATTCTCCTTGGAGTTAATTAAAGGCCAGTAAAATGAATGATTGTTTGTTTCTCGATGATAGTTTTGAAGCATATTTTTCTGCATTCTATGAAATTATCTTTAAACTTCTTGAGTTTTTTAGTATAAGTTACATTATTATAATTCGGATGCTGAAATGGCAGATACGCATTTAGCATATGAAGTTGCCAACAGGAACATTTGGGATCACGTGAAAACCATAGTTTACGAAATCTGGTCGCAAGAATCCTGTTGGCATTCGATGACCTGACAGAAAAACCTGGAATCTTCCGCAACATGATGAAGAGGTTCAACCTTTGCATCCAGGAAGGTGGACGCCACTTCCAACAGTTCCTCTAAGGGAATTGAGAAGGGAGAGAGAGAGAGAGAGAAAGAGAGAAAGAGAGAGAGAGAGAGAGGCAGAGAGTGAAAGAGAGAGAGAGAGAGAGAAAGGCAAGAAGGTAGAGGGACAGTTCTGAGTTAGAACTAAGGTACTAAAGTCACCATTGGTTTCAAAAAATTGTGTGAGGAGAATCCATAGTGTGTACTATGGCTAAATAAAAAATGGCAATTCTCGTGACGCTGGCTTTTCCCGGCCCCACTCAGGCTGGGTGAGGTCAATGTGAGTAGCAGGTTTGTGAGTTTCCTGCGAATGGAGGGTAAAACCCCCGTCGTGATATGACCATGGCAGTTGAAAGCGACGTTAAACCCCACTTAAAAAAAAAAAAAAAAAAAAAAAAAAATGGCAACAGTCTTTTTTATTTTGTAGTCATGATTTTTTTGCTGGCTCTGGCGTTCGGACCGGGTGGACTAGCTTACCACTGATCTAATCGTGCGCTTCTAATCGTTTCTCATTGAACATACTAACACAAAATGTTTTTTTAAATACCTTTTTGTTCATATCAAAATAGTATAAAACATAATAAAGACTGCAAAAGTTTATTAATTTTACAAAATATTATCTTGTTTTTTCAAGACTTCTATTAGGAGTTGGCAATCGGTAAATATTTGTTATTTAATTAGTTTTGTTTATGATAGAAGAACCTACCTACATATTTACCTGGATTTATTTCATAAACTCTATTTTCGTTTGGAAAATTCGCTAGTTTTTTTTTCTCTCGTAGGGAAGCATAAGAAAAACCATCCTTACATTAGCAAGGAAGTCTCTCAGGGGCTTACATGAATAATAATTATGTGTATTGTGATACCAATAGTATCTGATATAACTCAATTTACAGATGGTATTACCCCCAAAAAAACCATAAGTTGTTGGTGTTACAACAGGTCAGATACAGGCTGTATGAATAAAATATTCCATCAGATTTTTTTGATAATTAAAATAATATTGACCGTCGAGAATTGAACCTCGGTCATGCGACTTACACTCGTAGCACTACCACATCTAGCTAACACCACTGACAATCTGAGAGGCACGAAATTTATCTTTTGAATTTTCCTAAACTGGCTGATGAAGGCATGTGAGACCGCGTTATTCAAAGAAAGCAATGTAAACAATTTTTGTAAACAATACAAGACGCCCTTACACAGTCTACAGCTAGAAATATCTTAGGATTTTTGAAGAGTTTTTGGCAAAAATCTAATAATTTTTCCCAGAAGATCAAGTGATAAAAAATCGTAAAATTATTTTTTAGAATCCTCGGGGCGGCCGCCAACTTTTATCAAACTTGCCCATGTCTGTGCCAAAATTTGTTCGGACAAATGTCGAGTGTTTTATTTAGTAAAAAAGTTTTTTTGGGTGTTTTTTTTCTATTCAGGTGTAAAAAAATATGACAAACTAAATCGTAAAAAACAAAGCAGTGTAGCTAGAAACATCAAAATTTTGTTGGCTTTCTGCAAAATTGTTCAGAATCAACTCATCTTAAACAGGAAAAAAGTTCTGACCTGAAGAATAAGCCAAAGTCGGACTTTTTCGGAAAGTTGCAAAAAATCACTTTGTGCAGTTACGAAGGCGAATCCGAAAAAACGGATTGCAGATCCGGCCTGGAAATGTCGTCAGTAATCTACCATTAGCGGGTGTAAACGTTTTTTTGGTCCACCCTGTAAATAAAATCCATTAAAATATACCAATCTATCAAATAGAAAACTTGGTTTGGCTTGATGATATCCGGTTTCTATGGATCTTCTTTTTTGGGCCACTTGATTTCTGTTCATTCAAAGTAGTTGAAGTTCGGAGTTCAAGATAGTCACGATAAAACGTTGCTGTTAACAATGCTCACGATAAATTCTAGTCAGCTGTTTTACAAGAGTCGAATCAGATATGGCTGAATAATTTATTCATAGTAAATCTGTAAGCAATATGTACACAATCTTGCTATGTAACTGAATGGGGGACGGGTGACCATCAATCACTGTGTTACATTGGCATAATTTAAACTAGGGTTTTATATTCAAAATAGCGTTTTACGGGTTGAGTGTATTCTTTATCGACTACACAAAAGTTTTCTCTAGATATTCTTGTTCAATGGAAGGGCTATCAATATGTATAGTTTATAAGTATTCACAGACATTTGTATGAAACATCTTACAAGTTTAGTATAGATTTGCCTTCACACAACGTTAATGCTGATTTTTGGCATTGTTTCAGCTGAATTTCGTATGTTCAACAATTTTCCAATTAGGTTACGTATCTAAAATGCCCCTGCATTTTCCATTTTTGGAGTTACTAGTGCAATCGCAAGTCTCTTGGTTACATCAACAAGTTACAGCAGTAAAATTATCTTCATAAAGAATACGAAGATGCTCGTGTAGTTTCGATTCCTCAGACAGATCCACTCAACCAAATTGCTCCATTGGTAGTTTCTGCCATAGAACCTCAGCTTCTTGTCGAATTCAATGGTTGTTATGATCAAACATATGTGTATAATGATGAGATCTCCTAGCAGATTCATGAAATCCTCCTGATTTGAAAAGATGTTATTTTAATGACTGACATAAAGATTCACTTTCACCCTCATGCTGAAGACTGCAGAGGTTGACCATGGGGTATATATCAGCGGCAGCCAACCAT
Source organism: Bactericera cockerelli (assembly GCA_024516035.1). Taxonomy (NCBI): domain Eukaryota; kingdom Metazoa; phylum Arthropoda; class Insecta; order Hemiptera; family Triozidae; genus Bactericera; species Bactericera cockerelli. Next base: position 9,888,329 of record CM044964.1, read on the forward strand.
GCTAGATGAGTGTACTTTAATACCTATACTTACCTGAGTACACTGGTTGCTCGTAAAAGAATGGTAGCGAATGCAGGTGCCTTCATCATACCGCATTTAAATCTCTTTTATATGTTCTTTCTATACACTCAAAACTATGTTAAACAAATTTTAGCGAGTTTTGTAAACATTCAAAAAGTTTTATATAATTTTCATTCAACCTTCAAACTGATCCACTTTAAATTAATCAAGAAGATGCTCTAGCTTACCATTGTGTAATTTACACGTGAAATTTATTAATTAAACTGTGCGAATTTTATTATTCTAGCAAGTTTCTCATTCGGTTGTAACTCCTTAGAATACATGCTCTTCATAACTCATAATTTCTTTATATTTTTTAAAATATTTACATAACTTTACAGAAACTAGTATACTATTAATCTTAAAGCAGTATCTCTACAAATTACTTCAATATTTATGCAATCCCTTTTGAAATATTCTACTTGTAAAAAATATTCTCAGGATTAATATAAGATACCAGGATATGTAATCATAATGAGTATGTATTGTCAAGAAAATTAATTAGACATTCATAAATTTCTTTGTATCACCCAATATGTGCTGAATTTTTAATTAGATGCATTTTTATTTTTCCCAAATGAACGGGAATGTACCTGATATAACCCATATGTTTATTTTCTAGATGGTGTATACATTAGCAACTTTGTATAATGTGGAGATTTTACTCTGGGTTTTCTAAACAAGTCTCAAGACAGGTTTTTCAAATTTGATCTAGAAGAATTGAATTTCTGATTTTAGCTGGAAATATGTACGAGCATTTTTAATGTATATTGGTAAAAATAAAGACTATGGCAATGTGGACATCCTTGATGAGTTAAAGTGAATTCAATTATTTTTAACTAGTGTTAAAGTCTTTGATTTTTTTTAAAATTAACATAGTCTGCCTGCTTCTTTTAATTTAAAATAAAGTGTTTTTTTCTCTCTTCTCACAAATTTATGATAAACAATGAATCACTAAAAATAATCAAAAATAATCTCAAAGCATTAGTGTAACATATTCAACTCGTTTTAAAATCAGATAATATAATTATGTAAATGTCACAAATTGACAATAGAGATGGAACTTTTTCCCAATGCCTGACAACAGTGATAACTAAAATATCTACTTAAAAAAAATGATAGTTTTTGCAAAGATAAAGATGATGCTCGATAGTTCATTGACAGACCCAACCACTCCCGTGTTCTTGAAAACTTTCTGAATGCCAAATTAAAAATTTCTCCACACCAAAATTTCAAGCAAGATGTCTTTGGTATCTCTGGGATCCAAGGTTGCCTAGGAACTATGAATCATTTTGCTTAAAATATCTCTGAACTACATTCGCATACACATGTATGTGTGTATATTTTGTAAGCATTCTGGTATTTCATGACATTCTTTTCTCTTAAAGCTTCCTACTTTTCATTGATGATATATGTAGTGAAATGGTACAGAACAACACACTTGTGCAAATTGTATGAATACCAAAGTAGTTTCACACAAAAATCGATGTACATTTTAAAAACACAATTTGAAACACTATAAGGTTCAATTTAAAGAAACAATAAGGTACAACAATTATCATAATTTATTATTGACTATGGTTTCATTAAATTACCAGCGATTTTACTAAGTTCCAGTTTCATTTTATATGATTCAATGAAAATAACTACATGTCAATAAATAAAGAGAAAAAACCATGGAACTCCAGACAAATACTTTAACGAGTAAGAAATTGAGACATGTCATACCTTGTACACTTATTGATGTTTCCATATGAATGAACTTACAATCTGCTCATTTATAAATTGTTTAACTTCTTTCTATTATTAATCTCATTCGATTTGATTATGTTGTTACCGCAGTCAAGACAGTCAAATTGCTTATTAATCAAATCAACTACGATTCCCAGGTTACTTGTCATTGCTACTGGGAGCTGCAGAGTATCAAGTTTCTCAAAGCTTGTTGAAACAACTCTTTCTGTCATTTCATTTATTGTTTCTATCTGGTTTGATTTCTGAGCTAGGGTTTAATACACTAGAGTCCTTGTGTAAGCCAGAGTAAATAATTCGTAAGAAAAAACTCGGAAAAAGAGTACCGTGGCTTTAGGTGTGACACATGTAATCTTGAGAAAGTCCAACTATTATTATTTTAATCTTTATTAGGAGGACACACTTTTTACAGTATAAAATTAAGAAAGAAAAAAAGATAAAATAGTATGAAAAATAAATAAATTAATAAAAGAGAAATTGATATTAGTGTCCTATCTAAAAGGCGGGGTTATTGCTTGTGGCGATCTCTTCCACTCAACCCTTTTATAGTGTGATCACCCAATCATAGTGTGATCCATCCTACTCAAGCTGTCAAGTGTTTACTGTTAATTACACATGTACCAAGTATAACGGGAAAACACAGGAAGGCATGAAATTTACATAAATACTGTCGTGACAGTAGATTTTAAGTAAGAACTTTAAAATTAACAAGCCAGAAAGCCCCAAGCAGGACTTTGTTAACAATGTAACAGGAAAACCATTATCTTTAACGAGATAATTCACAAGGAAGTCTTTTCTCAAAAACCATCTATTTGTAAGGCACTTAAAATTAAACAAAACAGTACTTGTCGAATTAAGGAAACTATTAGTATTTCATCTAATTTGAATAACTGAAATTTGTGTCAATAACCCAACACAAAGAGAATATAAAAGTTGTATGTAATCTTTACTAAAAATAAAGTGGCTGTATGGGCTTATTTTTGGCCCACTGCCAATCTTCAGAAAAAGAAAGAAAAAATAGAGAATATAATAAAAGACACTGAAGACAGAAGCAATGAGCGGAAATGTACTCTTATCTTCAACTTTGATTTTAAAGAGCTAGTAAAATTAGTCTTTATCTCTTTGACCTAAAGGTGACTTACAATTTCATTACTGATGTGTCTATTATAGACTTGCAGAAAAATTTATGTGTCAATAAAGTTATGTTAACCGTTATCACCTGTTTCCGTGACAGTATGTTACGTTCACTTCTATTAGGAATTGAGCGGAAGGGAAAGCCGTAGGAAATAACCCCGCCTTTTTGCTAGGACAAATATTTTTTTCTTTTATACTTTTTCTCCAATTTCCTATATTGTTTTTATTTTTTTTTTCTAATTATGTACGGTACTATTAAAATGTTTCATAATAAAAATGTTCCTACTCAAGTTAACAGACCAAACTCCTTCAGGCTGTGGTCTGCTAAATGGAACTAAGAAGTATGTCAATTATAGACAATAGTGTACTTACCTCTTTGTCCATGTTCCGTATTGCTTCACATTATCCACGCTTGACGCTTGCTGTTCACACCGCTATCCATATGGTAATAATACGGCAGTGATAACTCGTCATGGCGATAATAATATATGGAGTAAATCGTTTTGGTATAATATTGTGGTCATAATGCGTTCTATTAATGTCATTCATTGGATCATCCATATTATCCGGTGATTATTCGCTTGTTAGCATGTCGGAATGATTCTCTATTTGTTTAATGTGCGATATACAGGCAGGCTACTTACTTTCCGTGTCCAAGATGATTATCATGGCATAAGAAAGATTTTTGAACCACCCTGGACGCTAAGTAGAAATGTTTTGGTCTCCTTCCATGTCTTCAGATGCATAGCACATAGGAAGTATTTGGTAGTCAAATGATATTGCGTTTTTTAGTTAACACTTTGAGCCCATGAATACCATATATGACCCTCAGCTGACATTTCACAAAGGACATGAGTACCATGTATGACCCTCACCCAAAATTTCACTGTAGACTTGTGTACTCTATATGGTATTCACGACCTTCCTTTACTTTGAAGACATGAGTACTCCCTATGGTATTCGTTTCCATGTGTTTCTCATAGGGAATAGGTTCTAGTGGTCCTTGAGAGCAATGTATGAGTGTTGGGTTTCTCAAATTTGTGGTCCCTCGTGCTCACTCGCTGATCCCAGCTCTGGGGCTCAAAGTGTTAAGATTAAGTGCATCCAAATCCGTTAATGTTGCTGTCGTGTTTAGTAAGCCTTTTTTGGGGTTTATTGTCGCTTTTAACTGCATGGTCATATCACGACGGGGCTTTTACCTCTCATTCGTTGGAAACTCACAAACCAGCTACTCTCTTGTTAGTCTTGTTGAAAAAAAAATTGTGATGTGATTTACTTCCAAGCAATTGTGAGTTATTTAATATTTATCTTATTGTAGTCAGCGTTGCCGAGTAAGTTAACGCGCTAGGCATTGCACACATGGGACCTGGGTTCGATCCCCAGCGGATTAGGATTTTTTCTGCTCTACACTTGGATGTTCCACTGATACCTCGTGAGGAAAAATGAGTAGTTACTTGTATGAGTAACGACCAGTGGCAGCATTACCAGAGTAAAAAGAAATTAATGTAACAGCTATCCACAAAAATTGCGAAGAGGCCTTTTGCTTTACCACAAATAAAATCATACATATTTATCTTATTCTTGTGTTTAAAAAAAAATATATAACCTAATAATCTTATCTTCCTAATTTAACTGTACAAGCCCACTGTGATATCAGGGTTTATAAAATTACCACTTAATATCGGATTATAATGTAGTCGCAAAATGCGACTTTCCATTTGATTCATTTAAGAGCTTGAATAAATTGGATCTAAGTTTCAATTTCTGTTAAATATGTCATTAAAATAAAAACTCAAACCATTACAATTAAGGTATTTTATTCATTCAGTTAATACAATCCAAAAGAGATGACAAAAAAACTTGAACGTTATACAATGAATATGAAGGAACTTACTTTTTGGAATTAAAAAGTGAAATTCTAAGTTATTTATTTTATTTATTTATTTATTTATAATGGGTGAATAACCCTATTAGAGGGTTAATTTACAATATTATATTTTAAAGAGAAAAACATCGAAATATTTTAAACAAATTATTAGAAGGGGAAAAAAGGACCTAGGGTTACATGATATTATAATAGTAATTTAAAAATGAAAGATAAACACTTGGTACCTACTTTAAGGAAATATATATATATTATCTTATGAACAATAACTTGATAATGTAGTGTGCTAAATGTAACCTATATAATATTCCCTACCTATTGCTTTTAATAGTTGGGAATAATCCATGGCTAAGTCTAGTTTTTCATATTTATTGTTAAATGTTGTTAGTATGTAGTTCAGTGATGACGTGTATTTAGTATTACATGTAATATGAAATATTTTGTAATTATTGTTTCTTAGTGTTGGTTTAGGAATATTTATTTTTATGTTTGATAAAATTTCAGGACAGTCAATTTTATTATTGAATAATTTATGTAGGTAAATTACCATCTGTCCTTCTCGTCTTTCTTCTAAAGTCTGTATGTTAAGTTGTTCAATCAGTTGTTTGTAGGCTATTCCATTTGGGTAAGTAGGATAAAATTTAAATTCTAAGAAAAATAAGTATTGTATAAGTCTTTTTTGTACTTTTTCAATTTCCTTTATCCAAATTTTGGTACGGGGGCACCATACTATCGCACAATATTCTAATTTTGAGCGAACTAATGAGTTATATAACATAATAAGAGTGTCTAGGTCCTGGATTTGTGGTGCATTTCTCTTTATTAATCCTATTCGTTTGAAGCAGTTACTGATTGTAGTTTGTATATGTGTTTGAAATTCTCCGTTCGATTGAAATATAACGCCCAAGTCTTTTTTCTCTGTTATTTGTTTTAATGGTTTCTCAGCGAGATAGTATTGATGTGGATAGTTGGTTTTACCTCTACAATATTGTAATTGTTCGCATTTCGCAATGTTAAATTGTAATCCGTTTTCTGTAACCCAATTATATGCACTATTTATATCTTCTTGTAATTTATTGCAGTCTTCTTTGTTTTTAATGGTCATAAAGATTTTCAGGTCATCTGCAAATATTAGCGCTTCAGAATGTTTTAGTTTTGACACTATTCCATTCATTATGAGAATAGCAAACAGACTAGATATTTTACTACCCTGCGGAAAGCCTGATGTTGGTGTTATAGTTTGTGAGAGAGCATCTCCGTAACGAATTTGTATTATTCTGTCGGTAAGATACGATTTAAAAATGTTTGACTGTGATCGGTGAAACCAAAGTTGTTCATGTTTTTTAGTAAAATATCAAAGTCAACTTGGTCGAAAAACTTGGATATATCTGTATATACTGTATCTAATTGTTCTTTTTTATTGAATGCCTCTTTTATTTTCATATCCATTAGTAGTAGGTTACTTTCTGTTGATCGTTTTTTAAAGAAGCCGTGTTGTTGTGTTGTTATGTTTTGCATAATGTCTTTATGGATTTTGTTGTAAATTACATTTTCAAATACTTTTGCGATTGAATTCAATGTTGTTATAGGTCTATAGTTCTGCATCATTTGCAAATTACCTGTTTTGGGCACAGGTGTTATAATAGATGTTTTCAGTATTTTGGGGAAGGAACAATTTTTTATTGATGTATTGAATAAATAATTTAGTTCGGGTGTTATGATTTTTTGCATATTTTTTATTATTTTGGGGTGTATATGGTCTGGTCCAGGTCCTTTATTTGTTGGTAAATTTTTTATTGATTGTTGGATTTCTTTATTAGTAACATTTGATATATGGATATGTACATTTGATGTTGAGACTGTGTGTCCTGTTTGTGCGTAATGAGTATTTATTCTTTGATAAACAGAACCAAAATACTTCGCAAATCCATCAGCTATTGTTGTTTCATCCGATGTGAGTGCGTCATCTATTATAAAAGACCTTGGAGTGTAAAACTTTCTTTTGCTTTTAATATAATTCCAAAACTTTTTGGGGTCCTTCTTTAAGTCTTTGACTGTGTTTTGTATGTATTTTTCGTATTCTTTTTGTACGCTTGTTCGGAATGATTTTAACGTTTGTGCTTTTCTGTCTTCGTGTTTTTTTGTATATACTAGTTTTCGTTTATCTCTCTTCTGTTTTTTGTATAGTTTTATTGTGTATTTAGACCACCATTGTGGATATTGTATTTTATGTGTTTTTTGTTGTGGTATATGTTTGTTAAGGATAGTGTATAATTGCTCATAGAAAATTTGGAATGTTTCTTCAGTGTTATTTGTTTCATATAATTTGGACCAATTTATTTTAAGGTAATCTTCTTGTATATTTATCCAGTTTGCTTTGTTTATATTGTAATTGCGCTTGGGAATCAAGTTCTTTTTTAGACTCAAATTTGGTTTATGTAATGTGATTTTGATAGGTGGGTGATATGGATCAGGATCTACTATACCTATTTCTTGATCTATTTGTAATTTATTTATTATTGTTTTTTCACAGAGTACAAGATCTAGTGTTTTACCTAATTTATTCTGAATGTTATTAATACTTGTGAGATTATTTACGTTCAATAATTTATTTAGTTCTATACAACATTTATTTTTACTTTTCAGGAGATCGGTTTGACTACAGTTAATTTCATTAATGTTGAAGTCACCTACTATGAGAGTTTTCATATTAGGGTCAACTTTATGACTATCAATTAATTTAGAAAAACTTTTTAAGTGTTCTAATTTCATTGGCGGAGGAAAATAAATGACACATAAGTTCATTTTAAAAGGTTGTGAAATTTATATAAAATCATGCATACTTTGAATACGAAGAAGTATACTAAAATTTCTGTAGTACCTAATTACGAACGCAGAAATTTTACTCTAAAATGTACATAATATGTATTTATTTGTTGTATATTCTTGCCCACAACTGGTTTATTTAGTACTGCTAACGTTTAGTGTATCAAATTCATTGTATGTTCCATGTCAAATTGCATATCCGTATGCAAATTAGATAGATAAGCATATTATATACTCATACTACTGCAGTATACTTTTACAGATAATGTAACCCTTCTAATCTTAAAAACTCACGTCAATCCATACCTATACCAACATAAATTAAAAAGTCACCATTATCCATAAGAAGCTGACCCTACGAAGATGGAACGGGGATGCCTCATTTTTGTATGTATCGGGGATGCCTCATTTTTGTATGTATCGGGGATGCCTCATATTGCCTCATCATAAAAATACTGTTCTTATTTTATGATTAATGAGTTTGTTAATATTAATATAAATATTTGGGGAAAAGCCTATCTATAAACAAGATATAGTAAAGTAAGCAGATTAGGAAAACTCATCAAGAAAGAACTTCACTGATCACTGATGAAAAGTAATTTCAGTCTAGTTAAACGTCTGAGAAAGGGCTAAGAAATCAAAACACAAATTTCTGGGGTGGTCCATATCCAATAAGATAAAAAAATATTTGATAAAGAGCCCATTCTATAAGACCCAAAGAAAACTAATGGAAGAGTGTAGATATGGATAAGTCTCAAGTCATCAATAACGAGATAACGAAGATCTATGATTAGCTAAAACTTTGGCCTGCTGAGTGATGACTGCTTGTATTTGGTCAAAGCGAAGATGTTACAGAATCCTAAATCACAAATATGTTGAAAGGGAAATAAGATAAAAAAATATCAAAGGCAAATCCAAGACAATCGCGCCTTCTATATCTAAAACAATAGGTTTGCACAGTAATGCTTACAGATTTTCAGTTGATATTATGATGATAAACATCATTGAAATTTTGTTTATTATACTCCATTAAAAATTAAAACTCTTCGTTAATGATGTGTTTGATCAAATATACAGATTATCGACAAAATCATGAATGAATAAATGCACCAATTAATCAAATTGTAGTAAAACATGTAAATAAAGTTAGTACACAATTAACATTGAATATTCAGTATACAGTGTGAAATTTTGTTGAAAAAAAAATCTCTAGCTAATTTGAAGCTTTTCAATCTTTTAATGATGTGGGAATGTAAATAGAGCTTGTCAAAGATTTTTCACGTAAGATCATAAAATAATAATATTCAAGAATTTCAATAGTAGTTACTACTGGCAAAGGCTCATCGAAAGATCTGTCAGATACTCTGTATACACAAAATCCCTTTATTGTACCAAAATTCGTTTCAAATGCAGTTCTAGTATAAGCCTTTCTATACAAAAATTAGAAGCCAAACAGAAGGGCATGTATGAAACTAAAAATCTTAGAAATTTTTCCAGTATCCACCCTGTACAGTACTATAGCTCCTACTACCTGCAAGATTACTGAGGTACACAGTGAACTGATATCAAGTACAGATTTACAAGCGTATTAATTAGAACCACATTAAGTTTACTGTCTCAATCATGAGAAAGTTGGTTTTATAAATGAGTATATGCAGGCTGTGTGTGTTCAATCTTTACTTTTAAAACAAAAAGTCTGTGGAATAAATACTCACTAAATTATTGATAAACAGGAGGTTATGAAACATCCAGAAATATGAAAAAAATTAAAGTTGGAACAAAAAATATTTTTTTTACAAAAACGAACACAATATTTCCGATTTCTAATATTAGAAATTTCTCTGAAGTAAAAAGATAACCTGCGAAACTTACAAATGTCCAAACTTGTCCCCAACCTTTGTTGCAAAGTAAATAGTAAGATACAATTTTGACTGTACTCCAATCAAACTATTTATTTCACCTTTGAAATAGTAGATTGAGTAGATGCAAATCTATGACGATGACCTGTTTTACGACCTATATACGCTTTTGTACAGCCATTGAAAGCTGTTTTGACCTGTCTAGAGACGCCTTTTAATAATAAAATGTGTGTCTACATTGATGATAATATCATCTTTGCACTTGAATAAACGTAGAAATTGCATTGAGCTCTTTTCCTTTGATTGCAAATCTAAACACACCATAAAGTTGCAGGCATCCTCAATAGTAGAAATAGTCACTGTGGCATTCCAGCAACCTAAGAGATTGTTTTCTATCAGTGGCGTCAAGATATTCTATGACTAAGCTCCGTATGTTAGGTTATGGTTTTTGGAGTGGTTGTTTTAGTATAACTATTTGTTTTTATATTATTTTTTTAACTTTAGGTATCATTTGTACTAAAACAGTAATTCAATTAAATTTATATTTCATTAATATTTTATTTATAGGGAAAAATGTTAATTTTGTTAAGTTAACACAGGGTACGGCCGTTTACTGTAAAAAAAAATGTCATTCAAGACTATTATTTCTTTACTTAACTATTAGTGGGGCTAGACGAATTGCATTCTGTTAATCATTGCCACAAAATCTTAGTCGCTGCATCCATCCATTTTTTTTAAAGATGAGTGTTTCACAGGCTTTTTTTTCGTAACCATGAAACAGGAGCTACTGTAGACGCTTGTGGTCTGTATTGTAGCCTGCCCATCCCGTAGTGTGCCTCCCCTCTGATGGGCGAGAAGTGACACAATACTTCCCATTTAGGTGCTGGGTCAACACGAGCGCACCGGAAGGTATCTCTTACAAACAACTGTTACCAAATTTTTAATACAAATTTTTGTCGACGCTGGGGTTCGAACCCGGGACCTTCCGCATGGCCAGCGAGTGCTTAACCATGAGTATTCGTGCGCTGCATTCATCCTTTTCAACATTTCTCTAGAATAAAATCAACAAGTTGGACATGCAATTTATAACGTAATTTACAATGTGCTCTGAAAATTAGTTTAGATGACAATGAATCCTAGTTTCATGTTATTATTACAAATTTCTCTAGCTTTAAACAATATCCTAAACCAAAGAACTACTTGTGGTTGTAATTGACTTTATGGGATTTTAAAAAGCATATCCACCACTGTGCCAATGCCGTCTCTTTGAGAGATCATAGGACAGACCGGTCTCGTGACATTGACCGCGAGAACTCAATAACGAGAATCTTCACTATCTTCCGTCCTTACCGATTCTTTTTATACTTGATCTTGGCTCTTTATTAAACTTTGTATATACAATGAATAAGTAATTATCAATTATTTTTTATCAGCTGAAACCCAATTGCACCTCGTTGCAAGAAAATGGAAATTCCCATACCAATGCTACATTTGTAATTTATTTTTAATGTCTCTTTCAACTTTCAACTACATGGTCATATCCCGACGGGGGTTCTACTCTCCATGCGCAGGAAACTCACAAGCCTGCTGCTAAACGTTAACCTCGCCCAACATGGGTTGGGTCGCAATGCCAGCATCACAAAGTCTTCACCTCACTGGACGTTGCTTAACTTTAGTGATACTACGAGAATCGGTGCATTCACATGCCATGGACACCGACTAAATTATTTTAATAATTATGAAAACACGACTTCTGAACTTGTGAAAGACTTCTAACCCAGAAGTCTGACGAAAAACTCGAACCGTGTCTCTTGATGGTTTGTTCCAGTACCTACTCTGCTACTCTCATGACCTTTGACAGTGAAAGTTAATTCAAAGTTAATTTAAACTAAATGATAGGATGCCGTCCAGTGTCTATCTCCATCGCACGTGTATTAGTGCAATTTCTCATAGAGCAATGAGTGGATCATAGATCTCCTCGCTATAGTGAATTATTAATCACGTCTCTATGATTCATAAGCTGGACGGTGAACTTGGTTTCATTACCATTCTCTACGCTTATAATCATTTCAGCTTATATTTATGTATGTAGTGAGTTTATGTATAATTAATTTCGTTTTAATAAATACAATTCATGTGGACTCTGGCGTAAAATGTGCCACAACAAACCATTCTGAAACATGTTGTTGAACAATGGCTACCCCAAGATGTTTTTGGAAAAGGCAAAGTGAAAGAACAAGACAGGTGGACATTTGATGGGTATTTTTCTTTTGGATAATTTTTTTTTTCCAGGTATTTCCAAATACGTCACATTCGTGAAAGAAAAATGCGTTTCGGTACTTTTAAAAATAAACAATGGACTTAACCTACAAAAGAACTGGAAGCAAGAATTTTCTACTTCCATTTTGGTTAACCAAACTGGAAGAAGGAAGAGGAAAAATTTCCTCTTCCAAAAGGAAAATGACTTGCTTCCAGTTTGGTTCATTTTATTGCAATTGCATACACTTTGGCTAGAAAGAAAAATAGAATAGAATAGAATAGAACATACCTTGTTTATACTTCCGAGGTAAGACTGAAAAGTCCCTTTACTCCAGCAGTCACGGCTTTGATAAGGCTTTGATATCATCTTTTTTTCTCTCAAAAACAATCCCAATGTCTCCTCTCGTTCCAGACAAGCAAATGTTCAAGCACAAGCTGATGAGCTCTCTGCTCGCCCTGATGATGGTTATCAAAATGATCAAGATGAAGCTCTGGTTCGTCCTGCCTCTCCTGGTGGGGGTAGGGGCGGCGAAGAAGATCCTGCTCAAGGTTCTGCTCTTCCTGTTTCCGGCCCTGGCCCATCTCTTCAAACTCTGCAGCTACTACCACCACCACGCCACGAGGCTGCATCTGCATCATCACAAGGTGAGTCCGTGGTAAACAACCAGTCTTTATTGAAAATAAATGTCTGGCTGGGGGACGTTAAACAGGGAGAAGACCAGTGTCTCGCTAGAGGACTATAAACAGAGAACAGACTAGCCAACCCTTACAAGCCAGGCTAGCTTGCAGTTTCCTAAGGGTTTAATGGCTTGTACAGAAAAGTCCAAGTCCTCATGATGGTTGATCGCACATAGAAATATGTGGTTCAGGACGAGCCAACTTAGAAATAAAGTTGGCTGGAGAACATCACTCACGCCTCCAGCTGTAGCCAAGCTAGCTGGCTACAACAACAACAACAACAACAACAACAACAACAACATTGAAAATAAAAATCTATATAATTATTTTATTAATATTTGGATTTTTGATATGGATACAGGTTCACTAATAGTCAAAAGTTCACCCCGATAAAATATTATACCTAATTTAATTTTCACTACACTTAAATTTTCACTACATAACAAAGTCCATCTTTTTTTTTAATACTGCCATTTACATAACAGGGTTGATATAATAATAATAATGCCCGATTAGGACTATTACCACTGGTCAGCTTATTATGCCTATGATAATTCTAATACTAATGGAAGTAAACTACTCACAGTTAATAGTGTGACAATAATTTATAAATGTACCATTAGATTTAAATTTAAATCAGTTTAGACAAACCAAGACAAAACGTTGATCCTCTACCTTCGAAGGAAATATTTTATTTTTACATGGTTTTTCAATTACAATGTGCTATAAAATCAACCAGTTCATGTCGATCTACATATTCATAAATGAAAATTGTCATGTAAAAATCAATAAAGGTCACAGATTGAGTTCAGCTTATTTCTATTCCACGTGGACTTTCAATACACGTGGCAACTTATTGATTAGGATTCAGGAATTCTCTTAAAAAGTAAACCAATATTTAAAATTCAAATAGCTACCGAAATAAGAATATTCTAGAATATCAACAAATCTAGAGATCTAGACCTATTTTTTTCGGCACACAAATGAATGACGCTATTCTAGGTCGTAAGTTGTAATATAACCCATTAGACTATTTAGAGACTTCTAAAGTTTCAGAACTTTCATTTACTTAAAATTAATAGGATCTTTTTATGAACCCAGAGGCTATATTAGGCTCTAATATCTTAATCAGAGTGTAGCTCTAACTTTGATTTATAAACTGCATTTGATATGATGACAGGTCTGCATTAGATAAATAAATGGATAAAATTTCCTCCTTCCTTCAACTATCAGATAAAACAGGTTCGTTCTGAAATAGTGTTGGGTTTTATTTTGGTTGCTTAGGTTCTGCTGAATTAAATTATTAGACTTCCTTCGGGAATCAGATTGATGGATTCTGTTTTCTAATATAAAGTATCCTTTCTATACTTTTGTTTAATGTGCCTATCCTATGTAATTTCTTCATTGATATGAGAGTATCAACATTTTAATAATTGAATTCCGAATCCTTAAAGGTATTTATGGTGATGGTAGGATTCACACAAAAGGGGTTTTTTAAACAAAAATTCAATGTTCTGATGGTGCTTTTCCATGTATTTGGTATTGTGTAGTATTTATATTATGCTATAGGTTGTTAAATTGTGATTTCAATCTGGTTTGATCAAAACTGTGTAGTGTTTGTCTATGTTTTCAGTACTCAAAAATTAACTTGAGTACGAAATTTACTAAGTATATCATACAGTACCTATTATTATCAACAAACGATTTTTTTATGTACAAACACTTGTTTTTATCATCATTAGTAATTTGTAAATATGCATCTTATGCATCTACAATCACCGAAAACAAACCCTTCAACAATTGTTTAAATGGTGCCACTGTTGGATTAATAACATTTTAATTTATTTGATTTATGTATTTTTAATTAATTTTCAAGTTTATGTATACTCTTTTAAGTTTCAGTGAAAGGTAGTGGACTTTACTATTTTGATAAAGACTGTAAGCCTCCATACTTGTGCGAGTATAGTGGTAGAAATCAAAAGAAATATTAAAGATCTAATCGTTAGATTAATAGAAATTTAACTAAATAACTTTACTCGACCTTAATTCCCAATAGCTGCCAATATGGATAACAGATCCTTTCCAGAAGCAACAAACGTTTACCAATCAAACCTATTGATATTTAAATTTCAACTATTAATTTCGAATTTTGATACTGATAGCTCAAGCTGATATTCACTAACTCCGAATAAGAAATTTGAATATCTTATGGCCTCATACTGTGCAGCCAATTTTGTCAAAACTCTTCCCATGATATCTATCTTATTCGTGACAAATAACTGTTTTGGCCTAATTTTCTATCAGTTTTCGGCGCTCATAAAAATGGTCTTTATTTGAACGTTCGGTATAAGACAAGGAACTTGATTAAATCAAAAATTTCAAGCTTCACGAGAAACTATTATAGGATTTCAGAAAAGCCTTTGACACTGTTAGCTGATAAATTTAATATGAACAACTAACACAAAGGTCTTTACAGGAAATTTCGAGGTCACACAAAGTAGATCTATCAGCATGATACGTTAACCCTACACAAACTTAAATATAGTATCAATTTAATTAGTTTTGAAGATATTGGACTGCCTCAAGGCTCTCAAGGTCAGGTATTGAATTCCTATAGGAGATATTTCTTACTACATATGTTCTGATACCAAAATTTTATCTGGCTAACTGTGGGACGTTAAACAGGGAAAAAACCAGTGTCTCGCTAGAGGACTATAAATAGAGAACAGACTAGCCAACTCTAACAACTAGCTGGCAGTCCCCCAAATGTTTATGACTTATAAAAAAGCCCCAAGTTTTAATGATGGTTGAGTGAACATCGAAATATGTGAACGAGCCAACTTTAAAACTAAAATTAATAATAATGTTCTTTAGTGGAAGGTAACCGCCAGGTGATGTTAATGCTCAAAGCATTTTCTACCCCTAAACCCTCAGTCTTATTATTATGTGCTCACAAACTCAAATTAATGAGGAAAAAAATATGCAATGGGTGGGATTCAACAAACGGATTCCTACATTACCTGGATTACCAGACTTCAAGCCTGGCTACGACAACAACAACCTACCTCTTCTTAAAAGATTAAAAGAAGATAACATTCAGTACCTAGACTAATTTAAAGTAGGTACCCAATATCTACAATTCTACATACATATACCACACGATACAGTTGGATCTTTCGTATTCAATTAGAAGTTCATCAATTAGTTAATCAATTAGACGAAGATAATTGCTGACATTCTAATATGGAATTCTGCCTATTAACGATAATAGATGGTTCTTTTTAGTAACATTTTCAATAATTCATAAGTGAAATTTGATGCCAATTACTTCAGGTATACTCTGAAGACAGTATCTCAGAAATGGATTTTTTAGTAATTACCTAGATAGTGCGTTACTTAAACCACAAAAAGATTAAAAACCAAGGGTTTGTTTTCAGTTACATTCAACGAGGTAATATAATCTCTGACTAGCTCTTATGAGCTAATTAATGAACACGCATAAACATACAAATTTTCATGAAAATCGGTTGTACCGTTCACGAGATATAAGCGTATAAATAAAAGGTTAGTGGTCAGGCAAATGGTCTGTATCCCCAAGATCAATCTAATTTTCACTTTATCAAAGTCATATGCAACTCCAAATTAAGTAATTCGCCCACGTAATTTTTCTTGCTCGCTATGCTTCCACTAGTCGCTATCAAATCAAATAGGTACAGATTTTGCCTCACATGGTATGAGTGACAACTTTCGGCAACAGTACAGTAACTACTTTCACTTCTAAATCACCGAATGATGTCACACAAAAAATCCATTAAAACTCGCCATAATCAGACAGTTGGACAGTCCAAGCTGAAATCTCAAATTAAGTCACACTAAACCATTAGGCATTGGTATTGGAATTAAACAAACAAATCGAGAATGCAAATTGCTAAACTTTTTTACTAATTCACCAACTGGGGCCTGTTTCACAATCATTTTACAAGTTACATTTTTTTAAATCTCCACGATTGATTGTTTTACAAGTCACGAAATGGAGGAACATTTAAGTTAGTTTCAAATTTAAATCTTAGTTCATTCGAAAGTACACAAATAGTTTCAGTCATAGGCATAGGTTGTCATTGTCAGACTCATTGGTCAGGTTTTATTTATAACAATTTTATTTAATGTAAATAGATTTTGATGGAAAATGTTCAATAACATTCCATTTTACCACTATGTTCATGATAAACTAGTAGGGCGAAATTAATAGACATTTTTGTAATACCTCTGTGGCGCGCTAAGTCATGGATTGCGTACTGTGTAAGATAGGGAAAACCGACGCTTAGCAATGACTTAAGTTATCGATGTTGTCTAATTTCGCCCTTAGTTTATGAGCTCCAATGACTTCGTAAAGTGTAAATCATTGTGAAACAGAACCCTGATCTTTCAAATTACTAACTGGTCTACCAGAAGTACCAGAGCAGAATTCTAATATCCTTCATTTCAGTTTCACACGAAATACTCACCACACATACATATACACACACACTCACGTAACCACCAGAAATAATCATCCAGTCTGAATTACCTCACATAGCGTTACCTTAACTTTCTTTTGTTTGTTTAGCTTTCTTCTATGTGTGTATAGTTTTTTATTTACTAACTTATTTATTTCTTTTAGCTGCTAGATACTTTTAACACGTAAAGTATTGGTACATTTCTTTTTATTATTATTGTATTTGTTTCATCACAGATAACACCACTGACCCCAAGGTGTTGGGTGAACTTTTGCCCATTTCTTGATGAATTCATCATCTACATAATACCTAAAAAGAATTTTTTAAATAACATACCACTTGTTATATGTTCAACAAAATATTAGGTTCAACAAACCACATTGCTTTTTTGTCTTTTATAATTTAAAATTATATATAAAACAACTAAAGCTGTCTTTTTAAAGGGACTTAAAATAGGTATATTTTAAATGTTGTTTTGTATTTTATATTAGAGTTGAGGTTTTCTATTTTCAATATTATTACGATTGCGCAGTTAAAATTGATTTTTTTTTCTACTGAAAAAAAAAACCAAACAAAATGAGGTATCCAGCAAATTTTTATTACAATGAAGAAGTTACTACAAAAAAAAAAAAAAACAATGAATTCTTTATCAAAATGTATAGCTGTACATTTTAAAAAGTTCCGTATTTATTAACCCTAGCACTCCCAAGCTTTGTTAGGTAACAGATACTCCCAAGGGGGGGGCACAAAGTACCCACATAGAAAAATAAAGAAAAATCTTGATTTATTTAAAAGTTTCAATTGTTTCTCTTTATTTATGAATAATGAAAAAATAAAATCAGGTTTTTACACTTCTCTTTTACTAATTTCTTAATTTGAGGCCAATTTAACGGCTTTTCCTAATTTATCAATTCTGAACAAATGAAATCAGGTTTTTACACTTCTTATTTACTTATTTCTAAACTTTGAGTAAATTTCTCTGTAGTTAGTAAATTGTTTGAGCCGACCTCCGTGGTCTAGTGGTTAGCATGCTTGACTACTGACTCGTAGGTTGCGGGTTCGAATCCCGGCCGGAGCGGAATTGCGGGTTCGAATCCCGGCCGGAGCGATTTGGTCGGACAATTCTGACAAACATTGAAAAAAATCACGTTGTCGTTTGAAAAAAAAACTACACTAGAATATGAAAAACAATATTTCTGACAATTACATGAAATTTCAGCCAAATTGGTATTGTATTATCAAAGTTACGAGCATTTTTTCTAGGTGTGGGTACTTTGTGCCCCCCCCTTGGGAGTGCTAGGGTTAATGACACAGACCATGACTAATTTATACATATTATGTCTATAGCCAGGTACATAATATTTAAAAACATATAAGTAAGTTTACACCTCAGTCACATAAAACTAACATTCAACCTACATGACAATGTACTCACACCTCATGGGTCTTAGTCAGAAGTGAACAATGCAACTTTCACATCAGCTAATGGAGAACATGAAATTTGTCATATTTTATTGATGAACATTGAACATCCATCATAGAATGGTTTTCGTATCTTCGCTAATGTATCATAATATACAAACATACTGCATAGGTGTAAGTTCTTCCATGTAAAGGAAATATCGATCATTTTGTACAGTGCATGTTATAAGTTTTGTGGAAGAGATTGCCACAGACAATAAGCCCCCTCTTTGGTGATCTATCACTTGCAAATTGTACCACAAAATGATAAAATGTATCACTCACAAATTTGATCTTAAAGAAAGAGTGGAGCATGAAACGTTGCGTAACGTTGATGTTGTACCTACTCAGTGGGATCTTGGATTTTTTTTTTCAGTAGGATAAACTTATCGATTTTCATTAAATATAAAAAAAAACTTGTCCCAGGGACCGTCCTTCCGGAAGGGAACCGAGGATGCAAGAAGCATTTCTTGGATTATTTTCCTAAAGAAAGGAAATCATAATAGTTCTCTTTCCCTCCTTGCAGATCAAGCACCACCACCATCACGTAGCAGTGCCAGTTCCCATCCCTCCCCCGTACGACCCACACATCCATGACCACCACCACTCATCCTACGACCACCATCCATCGGCATCGTACCACTCCCCGCCGAGTGGGATAGTAGAAACCGGCGTGGAGCTGGACCATCCCCCGCCAGGCTACGAGGTGTACGGGGCAGGCGGTGGACCACCGGGGCATTCAGATTACTACCCCCACCGCAATGATCAAGTGGGGAACAAGCTGAGTCAACACGGGAGCATCTTCGACAGCTGGGGTCTGAATGATATGTTCCCGACAGAGTCCCCGGGTAAGTCGACTGGGTATCTATTTTCACCACTTTTATGGTCGGCACCTTTTATTTATACTGCCCGATAAGGACTGATGAGTCCCATTCTTCCTGCAGTAACACAAAGATGTACTATTATTTGGTCAAAAGTTATTCTTCCATATGACTTGTCCTGTCCTGGCTGGATTTTGAACCCTCAACCTCTGGATTATTAGACCAACGACGGCGACCGACGCCTTGACTCTGAGATACCGGCTTCTACTTCCTCCGTCTTTGTACCGGCTTTGTAAGCTTCTTCAATTAGCTCTAGGCTGAAGATCGTTGTGCTGGATTAAGAAACTACTTCTTTCTCATCATGCTATCTATACTTATAAAAGAGAGTTTCACTCACTGACTGACTGACTGACTGACTGACTGACTGACTGACTGACTCACTGATTCATCACTGTTTCTCCGAATTGGTAAGTCCTAGGAAGCTGAAATTTGGTGGGTAGCTTTGTCTTACAGTCTAGATGTGCAATAAGACGGGATTTTTC
Organism: Bactericera cockerelli; assembly: GCA_024516035.1. Lineage (NCBI taxonomy): Eukaryota > Metazoa > Arthropoda > Insecta > Hemiptera > Triozidae > Bactericera > Bactericera cockerelli. The sequence continues at coordinate 9,908,099 of CM044964.1, forward strand.
GAAATTCCCACTACAACACCGGCCATTGGCGAAAAAGGACTTTTTACTTTCACCGCTATTTCTCCGCATTGATAAATCCGAGGAAGTTCAAATTTGGTAGGTAGCTTTGTCTGATAGTCTAGATGTGCTATAAGACGGGATTTTTTGAAATTCCCACTACAACACCTGCCATTGGCGAAAAAGGACTTTTTACTTTCACCGCTATTTCTCCGCATTAATAAATCCGAGAAAGTTCAAATTTGGTAGGTAGCTTTGTCTGATAGTCTAGATGTGCTATAAGACGGGATTTTTTGAAATTCCCACTACAACACCTGCCATTGGCGAAAAAGGACTTTTTACTTTCACCGCTATTTCTCCGCATTGATAAATCCGAGAAAATTCAAATTTGGTAGGTAGTTTTGTCTTATAGTCTAGACGTGCTATAAGACGGGATTTTTTGAAATTCCCACTACAACACCTGCCATTGGCGAAAAAGGATTTTTTGTTTTCACCGCATTGATAAATCCGAGAAAGTTCAAATTTGGTAGGTAGCTTAGTCTTATAGTTTAGATGTGCGATTAGACGGGATTTTTCGAAATTCCCACTACAACACCTCTCATTAGCGAAAAAGGACTTTTTACTTTTACCGCTATTTCTCCGCATTGATAAATCTGAGAAAGTTCAAATTCGGTAGGTAGCTTGGTCTTACAGTTTAGATGTGCAATTAGACGGGATTTTTCGAAACTCCTACTACAACACCTCTCATTAGCGAAAAAGGACTTTTTACTTTCACCGCTATTTCTCCGCATTGATAAATCCGAGAAAGTTCAAATTTAGTATTTATGTTTGTCTTATTGTCTGAATCTGCAAAAATGGGCTTTTCGAAACTCCCACTACAACATCTGCCATTGGCGAAAAAGGAAAATTTACTTCCACTACTTTTCTCCGCACTGGTAAGTCCGAAGAAGTCCAAATTTGGTATGTAGGTTTTTTTACAGTCTAGATGTGCATTTGGATGGGATTATTTTAAAACTCCCACTACAACACCTGCCTATTACTCCATATTGGTAAGCCCTAAAAAGTTCAAATTTGGTTTGTAGGTTCGTTTTACGGTCTAGATGAGAAATTAGACAGAATTTTTTCGAAATTCCCACTACAACAACTGCCTGTTACTCCGTATTGGTAAGTCCAAAAATGTTCAAATTTGGTGTTTAGGTTTTTTTTACGCTCTAGATTTTCAATTAGACGGACCTCAATACACTACGGTCATGCCTCAATACACTACGGTCATGCCTCAATACACTACGGTCATGCCTCAATACACTACGTTCATGCCTCAATACACTACGTTCATGCCTCAATACACAACGGCCATGCCTCAATACAGAACGGTCATGCCTCAATACACTACGGCCATGCCTCAATACACTACGGTCATGCCTCAATACACTACGGCCATGCCTCGGCCCGCAAAGCGGGCGACAGCCCGCTAGTAACCATTATAAAATTTCATTTATCCATTATTCTAACTGAAACAAAAAAAACAACAAGATGCAAGTGACCTTAACAACAAACAATGAAATCAAGAAACTATTTTCTTGGATTAACTCTCATTGGGTGTAAGTAGGTATCTAGGTAAGCTTCGAGACATACATTATGTGTACTATTGTGTACTGAAACACAAATACATAAAAGTAACTGCTAAAGCTATGTGTGACCCTCTGAACACTTCAATCCTCGAGTAGCTAATTCCTAAATAAACTCCCCATAGTACCTCTAGAACTACTTGCTATACTGTAGTACATATTATTCTTAGTCTCTTACATGACTCATCAATATCTTGTCTAGATTTATCATCGTCATAACCTACTAAGGCGCGAATATAAATGCAGCAACAATGTGAACCAACTACAATAATATGACAGAATGAATGATCATTACCACTGTTTGACTAATTTCAAAATAAAAGCTTAAACTTTCAAGTGTTGTGTCTTGAAGTGTTTCTATTAATGTGTTGTGTTTAGTAGTTTTATAATAATTGCTTTACGTCTATTTTCATATTTCTCTACATATTGTTATTCATTATAATTTTCTGTTCATTATTTTACCAACTCTTCTTCATGATAATTACTAATCTTTTTTGAATGCATTTGTCTACAATGTAGTATTTCTGTTGGCGTAGTCAGTAATTTATAGGTATTAATGTCTACTTATCATTTTTCTTTCACTTCTGAGTTTTAACTCCTTATTTGTCTTATTCGTTTTGTATTTCCTATTCTCCATCTTAGAGTACTACTCTCTCACCAACTGTCAAATCTCTTTCTTATCTATCATTTTTTCAACTATGCCTCCAGTATCTTCCTCTTTTTACTATGTAGCATGTTTAATACCTCCATCATTTTCTTTTTCCCATGAATCATTACTTAACTAGAAGCTTTCTTCAGAGTTGTTTCATTGACCCGTAATTTCACCTGTCATTTAAATGACAGCTCATCATTAATATCATCTAGCATTGTTGAGATTTTTTTATGCCAGCAGTGAATTTAATTTTAGTATTGTTCATTGTGTCAAAGAATTTAACAAGTGTTGCAATTATTGCTTTGATTGTGGTTTTGAAATCTCCTCTCATTTCTACTAATTGACGTTGTGAGTAATTAGTTAGCACCTGTTCGTACTTCTGATGCTTTGAGTTGTCTAATTTGTGCTGTATTTATTTTCTACTGTTTTAATTTGACTAATGTCTAATTGATTTCGGTTTCTGCCCGATTATCTCAAGGCTGGACTTCTTCTTCTAGGTCTTTAGAAATACTACCATGGTTTAATTTTTCTTCTCAATGCATAGTGAACGAAGTGCCAGATTCTTACATGTATTTTTTATAATAATCTTTAGTTCCAAGATTTAAGTACGAGTATATATCGATTGGTGGTTTCAGTTTATAGTGTAGCGTGCGCCGTGATCGCCGTGTCATACTAAGTGCAGTACTATTATCTTTGCATGTTTGTTAAATGAACTTCTCACTTTCACATTTATCTACATTGTAATAAGTACCCAAACCAAATTGTTATCATTTAATCTTAATCTGAAACTTAAATCTGTATACAAATATATTTCTAAATCAATCTAAACAGTGCCTTCTCATTCCAACTCACTACCCTCTACAAAGTGGTGACCCCGACCTGAACAACAACCTCAGCAACCAGCCAACCTCCAGCAGCTCAACCCCAGCAACCAGCCAACCTCCAGCAGCTCCCAGCCCTAGCCAAGCAGTTCCTGGCCCTTACCAAGCTTCAACCATGCCTGAGGAGAAGAACCTCACAGAGCTCGCAACTCACGCAGACAACATCGCAGAAGCTACTCGCCCATTCGTGCCCCAAGTCTCAGAAACTTCAATACCAAGGGCTGATGACATACTTACCCTCAAATTCAACCAACTTGCCGCCATTTCAGTCAAGAAATTGCCAGTCTCCGTCAAGAAGTTGCATCACTACGATTTAACCATCAGAGCAGAAGTCAATCCCCAGCCCGTGACAGATACCAGAGCCGTTCCCAGTTCCGAGGCCGCAGCAGTTCCAGGCCACGCACAGACACTTGCTGGTACCACTGGCGCTTCGGACCCCAAGCAAAGAAATGTGAGCAGCCATGCAAGTTTCAGGGAAACGCCACGGACCGCTGATCATGACGGCTTCTCAGTCGAGTCCTACGCCCCGCCGTCTCTTCGTCACAGAGCATTCAACCAAGTTGCAGTTCCTCATTGACACTGGCGCCGACTTATGCGTTTTCCCACGTTCTGCAGCACCTGGTAGACGTGAGAAGACCGACTACATCCTGTCCGCAGCCAATTCCACGGACATCAACACCTACGGCACCATCACCTTGTCACTGAACTTTGGACTCCGGCGCGACTTCACCTGGCGGTTCGTAGTAGCAGATGTTTCAAAGCCAATCATCGGCGCAGATTTCCTCCACCATTTTAATTTGCTAGTGGACCTACGGAACCACAGACTACTTGATGGGACCACTCACCTCACTGCCCAAGGACATGTTGCTGAATCCAATATCCCGTCAGTCAAGACAGTCTCCGAAGCCTCTCCGTACCACCAGCTCCTCCAGCAGTTCAAGGACATCACACGCCCCGATGGTACTCCAGGCATCATCCGTCACAACACTAAGCACTTCATTGAGACAACTCCCGGTCCTCCAGTTGCCAGCAAACCAAGGCGTCTCGCACCAGCCAAGCTCAAGGCCGCCAAGAAGGAGTTCGACGCAATGTTACAACTAGGCATTGCTCGACCTTCCAACAGTCCATGGTCTGCACCCCTCCACATGGTCGAGAAGCCGCAAGCCGACACCTGGCGACCCTGCGGAGACTATCGAGGACTCAATGCCCGCACCATTCCAGATCAGTATCCGGTGAGACATATACAAGACTTCGCCCACATTCTCCAAGGCAAAACAATCTTCACCACACTAGACCTCGTCCGAGCCTACAATCAGATCCCAGTAGCCGAGGAAGACATCTGCAAGACTGCAATCACCACCCCATTTGGCCTGTTTGAGTTCCCCTACATGTCATTTGGCCTATGCAACGCAGCCCAGACATTCCAACGCTTCATGGATGAAGTTCTTCGAGGCTTAGACTTCTGTTTCCCCTACATCGACGATGTCCTCGTAGCTTCCAACTCAGAGGAAGAACACCTGGCACACCTCTCAATCATCTTCAAGCGATTCCAAGACCACTCTCTTGTCCTGAATCCCAGCAAATGTGTGTTTGGCCAGGAACAAGTCCGATTCCTAGGATACTTCATTTCCAAGGATGGGACAAGCCCGCTTCCCGACAGAGTCAAGGATATCCTGCAGTTCCCGCGACCAACTACAGCCAAAGGTGTACGACAATTCATGGGGATGCTCAACTTCTACCGCCGCTTCATACCCAGAGCATCCCACACCTTCGCACCAGTCAACGATCTCCTGACTGACAACATCAAAGGCAAGGCAGAGATTCAATGGACGCCCGAAGCAATCAAATCATTCGATCAGTGCAAAGAGCGACTCGCAGCAGCCACCCTCCTCGCTCACCCTCTCGATAATGCCCCACTCTCGCTTGTCACGGACGCCTCTGACACCGCAGTAGGCGCAACACTTCAACAACTGGTCAACAGTGAATGGCAGCCACTCGGTTTCTTCTCCAAGAAACTTTCCAGTGCCGAGCAGAAGTACGGTGCCTATGACCGTGAGCTCCTCGCCATCTATCTTGCTGTCAAAAACTTCCGACACATGGTAGAAGGACGCCAATTCACCATCTTCACGGACCACAAGCCGCTCACCTTCGCTTTCTGCCAAAAGCCAGACAAATGCTCGCCTCGCCAGTTCCGCCACCTAGACCTTATCTCACAGTACACCACCGACATCCAGTACGTCCCAGGCGATCAAAACGTCGTAGCTGATGCCCTGTCAAGGATAGAGCTCATCCATGCGACTCTCGACTACAAGTCCCTAGCAGCCTCACAGAAAACTGATGTCGAACTACAAGCAGCACTCAAAAGAACCGACTCCACACTTCAACTCAAACTACTAGAGATCCCCGGTTCCGGTGTCAAGCTCTACTGTGATGTGTCCACACCAACTGCAAGGCCCTACATCACCCGACCTTTCCGACGCACTGTGTTCAACATGGTACACCAGCTATCGCACCCCGGCACTAACACTACAGTCAAACTCGCACAGCAGAGATTCGTTTGGCCCTTCATTTCCAAGGACTGCCGCAGCTGGACCCAAGCCTGCACTGATTGCCAACGATCCAAGGTCACTCGCCACGTCAAGGCCCCACTCGGTTCCTTCTCTCCACCAACGCAGAGATTCGAACATGTGCACATGGACCTCATCATCATGCCACACTCAGACGGATTCCGGTACTGTCTCACTATGGTTGATCGCTTCACACGATGGCCAGAAGTGATCCCGCTCCCAGACCAAGAAGCCTCCACCGTCGCCAAGGCATTCTACACTCACTGGATCGCACGGTTCGGCACTCCACTCCGCATCACCACCGACCAAGGCAGACAGTTCGAGTCCAACCTGTTCAAAGAGCTCAGCACACTCACCGGCTCACAGCACCTCCGCACCACGGCATATCATCCTGCAGCCAATGGAATGGTCGAGCGACTCCACAGACAGCTTAAGGCCGCAATCAAATGCCACCACAACGACCGCTGGACAGACATCCTCCCTACTGTCCTACTTGGAATCCGAGCAGCATGGCGAGACGATCTCAAGGCATCCAGCGCAGAACTCGTCTACGGTGAACCACTCAGACTTCCCGGCGAGTTCCTCACATCCAAGACAGATGATCCAGACCCCACAACAGAGTTCGTCAAAGATCTTCGCAGCCACATGCGCCAGCTCCAACCAGTCAGCGGAACACAGCACGGTGACAAGTCCCACTTCATATTCAAGGACCTCTACACCGCAGACCAAGTTTTCATCCGCCGAGAGCTTTCCAAACGCTGCCTCCAGATGCCATACGACGGACCTTACCCAGTCGTCAGGAGAAGTTCCCGAACGTTCGTGATTGACATCAATGGAAAATACACCACAGTCACCATTGATCGACTGAAGCCAGCCTACACCATGACCGACACTGCCGACCCACCACAGCACCAGGCAGATTGCACCAGCCGCAGCCCCCGCTTCAACCAACCAGTATAACGACACGATCCGGCCGCAGAGTCCACTTCCCCAAGAGATTCCAGAACTAATCCCCACACCGATGAATCGTGATTACATCACTGGCAGGGGAGTGTGTAGCGTGCGCCGTGATCGCCGTGTCATACTAAGTGCAGTACTATTATCTTTGCATGTTTGTTAAATGAACTTCTCACTTTCACATTTATCTACATTGTAATAAGTACCCAAACCAAATTGTTATCATTTAATCTTAATCTGAAACTTAAATCTGTATACAAATATATTTCTAAATCAATCTAAACAGTGCCTTCTCATTCCAACTCACTACCCTCTACAATAGCATGGACATGAAGTTTAAAAAGATTATAGTTTCAATTTCAATTCAACTTTCGCTTTCCAGGGGTCCTACCTGCGGCGGCTCAAGCTTATAGCGGCTATGTTGACGACTCAATATCCGCATTGAACAAAATTGCGGCCACAAATAAACTACACCAGCAGCAACAGCAACAAGCCTCATTGGCGGCTCATTCTGGTGTGGACAGTGCTAACTACAATGCATATTTGAGCAAGCTGGCGAGATTGCAGGTGAGAATGAGATTAAGCTCTCGAAATTTTATGAATACCGACTAAAGCAATTCCGTCGAATTTCGCAAGGAAAAGTTTTTGCTTCTTTTTATGAATACGGCCCAAAAATTGGGATTGAAAGAGAAGAAGAATAGGTCAAAGTAAAAATAGAATGAATAAAAAGAGATTTTTTTTTTGAGTTGGAGAGGTCATTCATTATAACTGCAAAATATTTATATAATTGTGTGTCTAATTATTTCAAAACTTCCTCAGAACTTTTTTTTTTTAATAATGAATACCCGGTGTACGGGAGTATATTTACGGGAATAGCCCCATTTACAATGTCAACAGTAAAAATATCAATAAATACAAAGATTAATATAAAATAATGTTAAAAAGTAATATTACAAGTACTAAAAAGTAATCAATACACAAATAGGTATGAAAAGTAACTTCAAAATAACTTCAAAATTGTGACACTTAAGTACTGATAATATACATTATCGAAATCATGGTACGTATCAGGTACCTTCGTAATAATTACAATGATGTAGCCTGATAACAGTGATTACATACCTATGGTTTAGAGAGCTGCTATGATTGCTATATCACCGAGTTTAAGTCCTCATAAAAACTATAGAAATGAACATCATTATGATACTTGAAACAATCCTAAGTTTGTTTAATATGCAGAACTCGTCACTGCTTTGGCCAAATTATAAACTTAGAAACTTACTATCATGAGAGCAAATTTCTCTTGTAGGATTATGGAACCACTTAAAGGGGACTCAGAAGACAATATTCGTTTAAATTTTCATCTGCGCAATCTTTTGATTGTTGTTGGGTGGTCTCGAATTTGATTAATTTAAATTAAACATATTTTATTAAAAAATAATATTTCTAATTTAAAACGCTAAAAAAATGACAGTTATGGTTTGGCACTCTTAGGTTATTTCTAAGCTTTTCTTTTTTTTTTTTTTTTAAATTGGGGTTTAACGTCGCTTTCAACTGCCATGGTCATATCACGACGGGGGTTTCACCCTCCATTCGCAGGAAACTCACAAACCTGCTACTCACATTGACCTCACCCAGCCTGAGTGGGGCCGGGAAAAGCCAGCGTCACGAGTATTAGAATTTGAATGGTCACCCATCCAAGTCTTAACCTCGCTGGATGTCGCTTAACTTCGGTGTTCTGAAGGGAACCGGTGTATTCAACATGCCATCGACGCTGGCTTGGGGCTTTTCTTTTGATGATTACATGCCATAAAGACAATATTTTGGACCTTGAGAGTTTTTCAACTATGATTTCCTATAACTTCTATTGAAAAGACTTTTTCAATGCCATTTGTTCTTTTATATTGTGAGGCAATACTTTTGGCAATAGGGAATTTCTCAAGCATAGTCACCTATAATTTCTTTGCGTTATTTCTAAAACCAAAAAGGAAGAGGAAAAAGACCCTAGATCAGTCTTTGAGCCAGATATTTGCGCAGCGCGCATGTTTGTCTTTATTTGAGCGGTCGCGTTGCCATGTATTGAACACACATTCTATCGAATAAACATTGATCCAGATCAAGTCAACATCAATCGTTTGTCCAGAATAAATTTTCTTCGATTGGTAGACTCATCGAAAGCATTAAGTAGGTAATGTGTCCGCAAAGTAAAGCTCTTGTATAGCCACCATGGACAATAAATGGACATACAAGATTGAGATTGAGGTCAGCAGTGACTCTTGAAACCAGAGGAACTTATGGTCTTGTGAATAGCCGCAGGTATACTATACAGGTTAATCTTTGTAGTGCATGATATACCTATTTGATAAATGTAATAATTATATTGGATAGGTATAGGTGAAGAGGATAACTAAAAAGAAAACAAGAGCAGCTCCCAAATAAAGCTAGATAAGCCTTGTCTAGCAACAGTTAAGTTGACTGAGTTATTTGCAACAGAGATAGAGAATACAGAGATATAGGTGTTTTGTTAAAAAAAAGACTCAAAAATATAATATTTTACATATGTTTTCTTTTACATTAAATCCATTTCATCCTACTCTTTTATTTCTTCTTCATTTTCCTAATATTCTATTTCCTCCCTCTAGTTTTTTATAGACATTTTTGATAGTCAGTTATTTCTAATTTTTCATTTCATCCTACTTTTTTATTTCTTTTTCCTTTTCCTCATCTTCCATTTCCTTCCATTACTTTTTTTAATTTTAAATTAATTAACGGGAACTACCCATTTTTCACAATTTCCCTATCTTATTCTAATATAAAATAAAACTTTTGATAGTCAATAGTTTACTTTTAATCTTCCATTTCATCCTACTATTTTATGTCTTAATTCTCCTCATCTTTTCACTCCTCCCATTAGTTTTTGATAGTTAATTGTCTATCTTTAATATTCCATTTCATCCTACTATTTTATGTCTGCTTAATTTTCCTTATCTTCTATTTCTTCCCACTAGTTTTTGATAGTCAATTGTTTATTTCTAATCTTCCATTTAATCCTACTCTTTTGTCTTTTTCATTTCCTTCCTCATCCACCCCGTTTTATTAATAAGAAATTATGACACTTTATTTGAACGTTGAGCGTTCCTACAATTCAAACAATGAACTCAATTCACCCGAATTAATCCCACAGCTTGTTTTTAGAGTGAAATGATCACTTTGTAGTAATTTTGAAAGTAAAAAAAAAAATATGACCCAGTTGAACAACAATAAAAACTACTCTTACAGCCAATTTATGAACAGAAAATTTTCCCCATAATATGGGTGTACTTTTCAATAGTATAACTGGCGAAAAGTTTGCTTATTATTAATTTATAAGAATTATAAATTGTTCAGGAATATACGTGTGTTAAATAAAGCTATTCAATTGCTAAGTTTGAAGGAATTTACCTATCTAGGCAAAACACTCAATTAAGAAATACAAATGTACCGTGAAGACAAACCCAATTCCAGCAATCTTCAACACTGTAATTATGGCGATTTCTAAATTTGAATCTACATATTTTTGCGCTTGATGTGAATTTGCATACCGAAATATTAATTTTCTATAGTTAATTTAATGATTTTTTTCAAGCTTAAACTTTTTCAAAAAGAAGCCGCTATCTATCCAAATCCAATATGTTTATTGACTGGAAACAGACAGCTAAAAGTTCCAACAACTGTTTAAAGTAGGTTGAAATGAGAGTAAGAGTTAGAAAAACATTCTTATATGTAGCTCATTATACATATTTTAGGTAAGAAAAGTTCATTTTGTTGTGTTACGGTATGTTTACATTTACATTATTTCACACAAATTGAGTAAGAAAGTGAGCATCATGATTGCATTAGTATGCATATAAACAACTCACTCATCTGTTCATTTCCACTGCTATAATTTTCCAAGACAATGCAACACTACAAGACAGGAGACGTGAAGAAATGGGGCCTGCCAAGATATTTACACTCTCGCCATGTCCACTTTTCTGCTTAATTTGTCAGAATATCAACACACAAACCACTAGAAAGTCCCGGATCGAATAAGAAACAAGCGGTAGACCAATGATGTATACACCACACCATCTTGATAACTACAGGACAAATTTAAGAAAAGAGGGGAAATAGATAAAAGTACAATAAAAAGTAGAGATAAATTTCATTGAGAAAAAAACACTAATATCAGAAGAATAGAAAGATAATTAATAAACCAACCAGGACATCCTAACCTGTTCAGGAAAAAAATTAGTATTCTGAAGATCCCACCACTAAGATCAAAATTCAGTTAGAGTCTCTTCCATACATAATTTAAAACACATACATAAATAATTCAAATTTCATAAAGATTAGAAGAAATCATCCTCAAAAAATAATCTGCCTCTTGAAAATGAATGGTGTATCTACAAGAATCAACCGAAATAATTTAGCAACCAAAATAATTTAGCGTGTCCCCAATTTGTAAAAGTAAAGCGAAATCGTAA